>CANSZD010000001.1:3512500-3635000 GCA_947648045.1 Beta corolliflora
CTTTTCCACTTTGCACCTTCAGTTTAACTATTCTTGAAAATTTCTTCACTTCTTCTTTCTTATCCTCCACCAGCTTTTTTGACTCCTTTTATCAACAATAGTATAAAACTTAATAGATAAGTAATGACATGGAACAGATAGAAAATGAGATAATTGATGTGCGAAATGAAAAAAAACATATAAGAAATGATATATCACTCAAATGTCATTATGATATGAATTGCAAATCATTTCAGTTTTGTTTGATGCCATTTTTTCATAAGTGACATGTCATTTGACATCAAGCAAAAGTAAAAATGATGTAATCAAATCAAACAAATATTAAATGATGTTGAACAAATAACAAAGGACATAAAATGATGTTAACTGATATATAAAATATATCAATAATGATATACCACTTTGATGTCATTTTGACATACAATTCATATCATTTCAATTATGTTTCATGTTATTTTCCATTATTTTCATGTCATTTAATGATAGGATTTTAGACAAGCTTTAAAACCCTTTTCTTGCAAGTGTACAAGATCTAGTAGCTAGGTGATAAATAATAGGGTATCGAATCAACAACGAACATTGATTAATATTAATTCCAATGTCGACTAATGTAATCCTAAATAAAAATATAATGATTTGATTGTGAACTAATTCAACTAGGTTGGAACTTAAAGTAACTAAGTAAAGTTGGCAGTATAAAGTTGAATCGGAAAACAAGCAATAATATGAAATCTAGGACAGTCGAATCCACCATTAATAATATGACTAATAACCTAATTGGAATGAGAATCAATAGGTTTATCAGGTACCCTAAACTACAAGTCAGGATTACTTAGAAGAAAAATAGTGTAATACCCCATATTTTTTAGTATTTAATTAAATAATTAAATATTTAATTTTTAAAATAAATATTTTAAGCAAAGGGTATTTTAGTATTTTCACTCGTTTTTAAATTATTTTGGCGGGTATATGGCGCCAATATTGGGTTTGTCAAACTTTTGGAATTTAATCTTAGTCAAAATTTTATTAAATAAGTTTAAAAAAAATGAAAATTTTAAAAATGAATTTTGGAGAAAAAAAAACTTTTTTGAGCCATTTTTGGCCTGCCACCTATAGTAGTAAAAGGGGGGGGGGGGTTTGTTTTCCTAAAACTTTTAAATTTATGATGGAGGTTACAAATCTTGATTTAATCTCCTAATTTATGGTGAAGGTACAAACTATTTAATTTTGGAAATTAAGTACTACCTATTCTACTCCTATAAATACCCCATACCTTAAGCCATCTTTCCCACATAAAAACTTTGAAGAATCCATACTCTCTTACTTCAAGGTTCTTCCTTCTCTTCTTAATCTATTCTAGTTTTATATTTCTTATTCAAGTTCTAATTTTCTTTGGGTTAAGAAAAAGATTTCCATGTTTCTTACTCAAAAATATTATGCTCATGATAGGTTATTCATGTTTAAATTCATGATTAAGTTCATGTGATAAGTTACTTATTAGATTTTTATATTATTAGTTGGTTAGGAGATCGTTCAAGATTAAGACTAAGTGAAGATACTAGTATAATTTTTGTGCAAGATCAAGGTACGTTATGTAGCTAGATCTTTTGAAATGTGGTTTTATGTGATAAAGTTGTTTAATGATATAATGGTTGGATTGGTTTAGAAATTTGGTTTAAAATGGTTACAATATTTTACTATTCACTCTTGGAAGTGAAAATAAGAAATGATTTTAACAATCATTTTTTTATATAAAAGTTTTATTATTCTTTTTGGAAAATTAAATTATTATTACAAGGAATGATTTGATTGGTTTTTATGAATTTTGAATGTTCAAAAATTTGTTTATGAGAAAAGGAGATTTATTCATGACTTACAAGTCATATTATTATTATTATTATTACCGCTTAATTAACATGAAGAAGGATTTATGCTTCAAAGTCCACTTGCTGGCAATTATTGTTACCCCTTGATATAGATCTGTGATGGGATGACTAGCTTGGGGGGTGTGCACACTTAGGAAAAGGAATGGGAGATAAGAAGAGGAATTGTTTTCAAGATTATTGTTAATCCAAGTTATTTGGAAAGAGTTTGTTCTTAAAGGTTATTTTTGAACTATTATTAAAGTGTTGGAAAGAGTTTATTCTTAAAAAGTTATTCTTGAATTATTAGTGATGGAGTTTTCGAAATATAAATTGTTACGAACTAGCAAATGTGTTACATATCTAGTACATTTCGTACTCAATTTTATACTGACGCGTATTTCCTTTTTCCTATTTGGCTTTGCCCTGTTTACCTTTTTGGTAAGCAGTTTTGCAGGTGAATTTTGGATGTGCATGGGAGCATACTAGGAAGGGGATCTTCACCTAGATTAGGGTGTTTTTATTTGTTTTAAGTTTGAGACAATATCTACTTTTAATAATAAAGAGTTGTTATTATTTTGGTTAAAGTCTTCCGCTACAAGTTATTTAGTTAGTTAGTAGTTGGTTGCCGAAAGCGTGTTAGTCACGTGGCGGTAATACTCCTAAATTACTCAAATATTATTTACTAAATTATTTATTTAAAAGTGAGTAATCTGGGGGTGTTATAAATAGTATTGTGATTAATTAGGTGACTTAGCCTATCTAGCGAAAGCATAGATTATTCAACTTTTTAATCACAAATCATGAAATACTATTGCATAACTTCACACTTTGAACTACAAGAATAAACTGTGTAAATTCGATAAGCATATAAATCAATAAATCATTCTACAAGAATTATTATCAATCTATATCGCAAACAATAATCAACCAAATAAATAATCTGAATAGTTATGCAATCATAAACCAAAAATAATCTCAAGCACAATTGAACTATTAATTCATACTAATAGGGTTTCATCTAATTCCTAGAATTAGGACTTTAGCTACTCATAAGTTGAGAGAGCATCACCCAATTATACGAATTCATGGCCGAAATATCTGCTTCTCCGTTGCTCACTCCTGTTTTCTCCCCTACTGCATGTCTTCCTTTGTTCCCTTCTCGTTGTCCTACTGCTTTCCCCTGTTCTTCGCTTCTTTTGTGCTTGTAATTGTCATCCTCCTCTTCTGATGTTGCCTCCTTTTCTACTCCCCTCTTTGCTGCTCTCGTGAGACTTCTGTTAATAGGGTTTCTCGTTTTTTCTTCTTCTTCATTTGATGCGTGTAGTAGTCTTGTTCTTTTGTTTACATTCGGCCTGGCCCACTTTTCCAATTCTTGTGCGTTAACATCACAGGAAATCTAAATTTCCTTTATATTTCCTGTTGCTTTGACCCATTAAAATTGTTAAGGCCAAATTGCATTTCTTTGACTCCAACATTATAATGTACCTACCAACATTAGATATATTATTACTAGTATAAAATATAACATAGATTGAACTAATAAATAATTGTATAAACATAATTTCTAAACAACCTATGCAAACAATTAAAACCTGCAACTTATAATCTATAGTGCTCAATAAGGAGATGGCAAGAAAAAATAGGTCATAATATATAATAATTCACACTTATCAGTTGACATATGTGACACAAATAACATTAAACAAAACATAAATCACATGGAATAAGGGACAAAATGACATGAAAACTGAACTAAAATGACATAAGAAAATATGAATACATGATAAAGTGTAATAACCTACAACTTCCTTTTTCTCAACCTTCTTGAAATTATCTCCCTTCTCTTCTTTCTCCATTTATTCCTTCTTCTCGACCTGATGTGTATGCACCTAATAAAATTAGGAACACCACTCTATTTTCTCTAATCTCACGTTTAATTATTTAAAGATTCGAACTTTATGTGATTTAGAATATAAAGATTATAACTTTATGTAGGATAGGCTCTATTTGTTCCCTCAAGAACTAGAAGAATATCTCTCTAGCCTCAATTAGGAGATGCACACAAATCTCAACTTATGTGTTTGGTTCAACAAAACCAAATCAATGCTCAAAGCACTCGAAATTCATAAACTCAAAATCATACGTGTGTTTTTATTATTGTTGTTCGAAAATATATAATACATCTTAAAGAAATCCTAAGCAAGTTCAACTAACTAACAAGGTAAACATTAAAGACTCCTAACTAAACTTAGATAAGCATTACACGCCTAGGATAAGCATGAACAATCCTATCTAAGCTAGGACATCGTTCACACGCCTAACTACATAGCAGCACACGGCAAATGAAACTAACAACACTCCTACTAGTATTCAATCCCCTAAAACATGGAAATGAAACAAACTCCTAAAACAAGGAAATGAAACAACACACGAGTTATAACGCAAATAAAATACACAGTTTCCTAACAGAACTAGGGAACTACATAGAGTGTCCTAACAGAACTAGGACTTGTAGAAATGATGCCTTTCACGCACACATCATACCCCCCCCCTCTGTAGGCGTGGATTTTTCTTTCCTTTAATGCTTACACGCGGTGTGAGCGCGTTTATTTGACTACCCCATTGTTAAGATTTTATTAAAAATATATTTTTGAAGTCGCCAACAATTCTTTAAAGGAAGAATCATAAACCTAATTGGATATTGAAACGGAAGGGACATCTTAGGCACTTATCCAATGTAGATTTCCCCGTCATGACTCCATAGATGGTCAAAATGAACCAAAGATTGAGTTCGAGGGTGAGGGTACAAATATGGTCATAATGAACCACATTTGCCCATTGCTGGCCTCTACTAAATAGCGATTCATTATAGATTTTATGCAAAAAAATAATCAAATAACGTTTTAAGCACCCTAAAAATAATTAATCTAGGTTGGTTCAGGAAACACATAAAAAGACTAATTATTTAGTGACAAGTTATTATGCAATCATTTTACAAGGTTCCTAGCAGGTTGTCCAAATTATTTGAATTAATTAGAACAATTCTTTAGGTCTTGATTAGCAAAAAATAACATGTGGGTGATAAAAATCATGCAGGACAATCATAATAATATGAATAATAAATAAAAAATAAGAATATAAAGTAATACATGGAGTTAGTATAATATGTACAATACTTACAATCGCAGGAATATATTAATAACCTACATCACGAATAGAATGTTTGTAACTTCAAGAAAATAATAAAAAATAAATAAAGAAAGCAAATAAAGTTAGTTAATTTAGTTGACCCTCATAAATTGTACCACCGTTCGGGGTCATTGATTTGTACGGATCTTGGAAAATTGAATTATTGTACGAGTCTTTAAAAAAAATTTGTTGTTTGTATAATAGTATAATCAAACGTAACAACACAAAAAATAATTTTCTTTGTTTGTGCTTTTGATTAATATGGTGATGATGCGGTGATGGTGGTGGATTGTAATAGTATTAGGAGATGTGGGCGTTGACTTGATCAAGGGAGTAGATGAGGATCTTGGTGATGATCCCTGATGATGAATTAGGAGTTTTGTAGTGTTGTGCGTGTGAGTTGTTGTGAGGGATGATGTGGCGAGGGAGGATGAAGGTGATGCGTGAGATGATGTGCTGTAAGTAATCGGTGATTAGCGGAGGTAGGCCGTGCGAGTTATATGGTCGAGTGTTTTTGTGGAGGTCGTGTGAGGATGAGCGTCTAAATTAGTTAAGACGTGAGAGTTATAAGGTCGAGGATATATATAGGTTTAGGGAGTTGGGAAGCGATGGGTTTTCGAAAACAATTGGGTTTCTTAAAAGATTTTTAGAAAAGAAAAGATTTTAGAAAAAAGTTAGTAAGAGATATTTAAAAACACTTTGGGAAAAGATTATTTTTATAAAAGATATTTTTTATTGTTAAAACTAATCAATATAATTAATTAATTCTATTAATTAAATTGGGCTAGAAAAAAGTTTTTACAAAATTGGGCTTTCACAAAACTTTTTTTAAAAGGTTTTCAAAGATGGGCCTTTAAAAGGTTATTTTATTAAGTTAGAAAATGGTTTGGGCTTAAAATATTTTATTTTAGACTCGTTCTTTATTCTTTCCTCGATCCGGACTAATTGGAGCGGGGTATTGGTCATCATAGGGTACTGAATGGGGAGACACGATTATGTGTCTACAGAAGCCCCCACTTTGACTGAGGTTTGTAAAACCGAAAGTCAAAGTATACGTGTCGGGACGGAGAATGATTCTAGATGCTCTGCAATCCAAAATCACTCTTTTGCGCCGGTACCTGCAAAATAAGCAAAAGCTTCAGGAACAGACATGTGTAAAACATATTTGTAAATATGTAAAATGAGATGGTGTGAAATAATGTGTCATGAGCTATTTCCGGCCCGACTCATGTCGGAGTTATAATGTCTCGATGGGTAATGATTCGTGGACCTGGCGGTGGTATGTCGCCTCTTTGATTAATGATGGTCCGCAGACCTAGCGGTGGTATGTCGCCTCTTTGATTAATGATGGTCCGCAGACATGGCGGTGGTATGTCGCCTCTTTGATTAATGATGGTCCGCAGACCTGGCGGTGGTATGTCGCCTCTTGATTGAAGGTGGTCCGCAGACCTGGCGGTGGTATGTCGCCGTTGTTGTCTTGATACCTGTTGAATGCAATGAACACAAGCATGCAAACATAAAGGAGTAACTTCCGAAAAGTTCATTCGCTTAAAAGCGAGAAAGAAATGTGTAACTTATGAAAAAGTTCATTCGCTTAAAAGCGAGGAAGAAAAGCATAACTTACGAAAAGTTCATTCGCTTAAAAGCGAGGAAAAAAAGAACAACTTACAAAAAGTTTATTCGCATGAAAGGGATTATTCGAAGTAGATTGATTTGGGTTAAAAGCAATTAGAATAGGAATAACTTGCGAAAAGTTTATTCGCTCAAAGCTAGAAGGAGTAACTTGCGAAAAGTTCATTCGCTCAACAACGATAAATATAACTTACGAAAAGTTCATTTGCTAAAAAGCGAGAGATATAACTTACGAAAATTTCATTCGCTAAAAAGCGAGAAATATAATTTACGAAAAGTTCATTCGCTAAAAAGCAAGAGATATAACTTGCGAAAAAGTTCATTCGCTAAAAAGCAAGAAATATAACTTGCGAAAAGTTCATTCGCTAAAAAGCGAGAAATATAACTTGCGAAAAGTTCATTCGCTAAAAAGCGAGAAGGGATAGGACATACTGATGACCTAAACTGAGGATATAGTGTAAGTGTGCAACTGTGTGACACTAGACTGCAGAATGTGTGTAATATGTGTGTGTATGTGTGACTCGATGATTGATGCTAGGATCTTATGGCTAAGGATGAAGGATGCAATGCTTGACACAATGCTTGGATGATGCAGATATGTAATGCAAATGCAGTTGATATGACACTAATGCAGAGATATGACACTAATGCATATGATATGATTTTTTTTTTGTTCCTCTAAGCTCAAATTTTTTTTTTTAGAAAATTATTTTTTTGAAAGAGGAGAAATGGGAAGTCCCCAAGGATGATCCACGTAGGTTATGTTTGATTCGAAATGTGTTGTAGTTATTACGGGCCTAAGTGAGCCTAAACAGTTATGATCTCGTATGGGTCTGGAGTCCACGATCTTTTGTATCGACTCGTAATGAAGTCCTTATCAAGGTACACATGGAGCCCAAGGATGATCTATTCAGTTAATAGATTATGTTGGATTATAGAACGAGCTTTTGTAGCGCTTGAGTTGTATATGCTTCGAGTTTTGTATGCCAAGGGCCTAAGTGAGCCCATAAAGTAGGTTCAATCTTGTATCAGTACAGGTTTTAAAACCCAAGATTTCATGTATGGACTCGTAATGAAGTTCTTATTACAATAGGCCTAGACTTGGAGCCTATGATTTTTTGTGTGGACCAGTGATGAAGCCCCCAGTAAGATGGAGTTGATGAAGTATTTAGCTTGATTGCTTGATTTTGAAGATATCTCGTCGCGCTTAATGGATGTTTCGACCAAAGATTCCATATAGGGTTCCTAAGGTGAGAAGACAAGAAAGGCCAAAGAAAGGAACACTCAAAGATGAAGCGCGATCATAGCTCTGAGTGTTGAAAGGTTATGTTAAGGCTGGCTTAGAAGCGATAATGAGGCTTAGAAAAAGGAAGTGATTAGAATAAGAAAAGGCAGAGTCATAATGAATCGACTCATGCAATGAGGTAGGCTAATGATGCAGGTTCAAATCCCACTCTAGTTCTAAAGGTATGGATGAGCATTGAAAATTCATGATTTGGGTGATCGCGCTTTTCTCATGGGCCTAGGCGAGCCTTAAAAAATATGTTTTGAATTAAAATGGTCGGGCCTCAAAAGAGGTTGCCTACGTATCCATGATGGAATCAGGCCAGTCGTAACTCTTAGCATTTTAATTGGTGGCCGAGCATTTTGCTTTGGAGCCATTTGCAATGAATTAGGCATTGATTTGGGAGAGGTCTTTGGCAAGGGTGGATAATGATGTAGGTTTGGTTTGGTTTAAAGCGGTCGGACCTCAAGGTGAGGTTTCCCACGTATCTTTCGCAGAATCAGACCATTCGTAGTTCAGGCTGATGAATGAGAAGATGCCCTGACTTTTGCCTAAGTCGCCCTTATGGGTTTTCGACCTAGCGGGCTTGGGTTTGTCTTTTATGGCTTATTGGAATGCAATGTGGTTGGTTGCCGGTTGAGAAGGTTCCTGAGGTTTGAAGGTTAAAGGTTTTGAAGGAAATACCTTTGACAAAGCTATTGATGGGCTTATTTGCAACACTTCTTTTCTCTTTTTTTTCATTTTGCACTTTTTGTATAAAAAAATTTTTGTTTGCTTTTGCTTTCTTTTTTCGCTTTGATTTTTTTGTTGTTGCTCTGTTTTTTACTTGCCCTTTACATTGAGTGGTTGTCAAATGTACTTCCCATGAGTTAGGTTAAAGGGAGGTGGTATTATGAATGATAAGGATTGAAGAAATAGTTGCGGGAAAAGGGAGGAATGCCTCTTTTATATATGCCAGTTGTTTATTGCCTTTATTAGAAAAGTCATGAGAATTAGAAATTCATTTCTTTTAAGGCGACAATCATGATTTCCATTAATGCTCATTAGTGCAAGCTAAGGTTAGAAAAGAAATACTCATTTATTATTTGGAAATTATGAGTACATGCAATAAGAGGGAAAATCCTATATTAGACTGGGCAAAATGAGAGAAATGAAACAGAAAATGAAATCCTAAGTCTAGACACCTACGTCACGTGACGAGACGGCTTCGTTGCTTCGGTTTTCATGAGGTCTCTTTCTAAATGAAAAGAGAACATGTGCATATATATTTTTTTGTGCTGATTGGACCTAAGTGAGTCCAAATGCTTTAATGAGCGATTGGGCTTATTTCTATGGCATTGAGGTCATTATCTTCGTCATTTTTACAGCAGTAGAGACTATAAGCCTCCCATCGTCTATCATATCTTGGATATGCTCTTCTAACTTGTAGCAGGAAGCAGTCTTATGTCCATTTCCTTTATGGTATTTGCAATAGGCATCCTATTGTATATTTGCATTACGATTCTCTTGAATAACAGGGTAGTGTGCCTCTAGTCTGACGACACGTGCTACAAGATCTACCAGAATTCCCTTCAACTCATCAATTTGTTCTTGAAGTGTTCTTGACATATTGCATATGTCCTACAATGGATCATCCAACATGAGTGATGATGGAGAGAAAGGAATGGAATGGGAGAATGTAGGCTTGTTTAAAATTTGAGCTTCTAGGAACAAATATGAATATCCTAAATGCATGATTTTTTTTTTTTGGATTTTTTTGGGATGCACCTAGACCTAATGCATGTATGCATGACTCAATCTATGCGTTCGAACCTGTAAAGGCTGCCTACATATCCCAAAAGAGGGAATCAGATCGCTTGTAGTTCGGGACTACTAAATACGGAATGCATGAAATGAAATGGAAAGTGTGGATGCAATGAGACTCCTAGATGCCTAATAACTCTAGTTATGCATGAAGTGTATGAATGATGGACTATGTAATGCAAAAGGATTCTAGTATGAATGCAGTCCTAATAGATATGAAGTTCTAATGACTTCAGAATCCTAAACTTGATAGACTTTTAATGACGTTAGAACTTTAGATTTGTCGAACCTTCAAGGATGCTAGACTCCTAATATGCAGGAGTAACTAGTAGATCTAGACTCCTAAAATGAATGGAATTCAAACGGTTTTAGACTCCTAATATGGGCGGAACTCTAGTGGACTCGAAACTCCTAAGACGAACGAAATTCTAATGAATTTAGACTCCTAAGATGGACAGAATTCGAATGGTTTTAGACTCCTATTATGCATGGACTTCTATGGATTATAGACTTCTAAGATGGTAAGAATTCTAACGACCCTAGACTTCTTAGATGGGTGAACTTAGACAGGGTTAAGACTCCTAACATGGATAGAGTTAGATGAGGTGAGAAACTCTAAATGGAATGAAACTGGATGAATCTAGACATTTGGGTCAGACAGACTTCTAGTGCAGTTAGAATTCCTAAGCGGATGAGAATTTTACAACAAGATGGACACTAAAAGGAATCCTAAATGAAGTGCACATAAAGGATGGATAATATATATGAAAATATAAGATAGAGAAAAAGGATGAATTTTTGAAAAAAGATATGTGATAGGAAAAAAGATGGAAAAATTTTTTTGAAAAAAAAAGAAAAAAAAGTGGAGATAGAATTTTGGAAGTAGATAGGAGATAGAAGATGGGATAAAATTTTGAAAAAGATAGGTTAATGATTTTTGAAAAAAGGATGAGGATGAATTTTCAAAAAAGGTGGGAGATCATTTTTTTTGTTAAAAGATGGGAGATATAGTTTGGTAAAAGATATGGATAGAATTTTTTTTAAGAAAAAAGAAAGATAGGGAGATATATTTTGAAAAAGATATGAGATAAAGTTTTCGAAATAGATATGATGTTCGAGGAACAAAAAAAAAGATGGAGATTGGGACAAAGAATGGAGACCATAGGAAATTGGCAACAAAAGAAAATGAATCTTACGCGTGCCGAAATTGACTAAGCAAGCAAATATCAAACGCACGACACAATAAAATAAAACTGCGCTAAGCGCAAGTCTGCGCGAGCTACGCAATAACAGAAGCGGGAGAAGCCGGAGATCTGCGTGGAACGCAGAGCTTACTGCGCAGGGCTCAAGGGGTAGCGTATCACGCAACAATCCTGCGTGGGACGCAGGACCATAGCGTTGCATGCAACTAAGTGCGTGGGTCGCAGCTATCGACAGGCTTCGATTTAATGATTTTTCAACGCATAAATTCGTTTAACAACATTCGACTCGAAACGTGTAAATACTAAGCGATTAAAATCACTCACACATAAACATGCACAACTAGGACAATAATATGCAAAGTTCCAACCTAAAGTCCAGTTCTATGTTTGAAACTATGGTCAGGTTTAGGTTAAGTCTAAAAAGGGTCCATGAGTAAGAGATTGATCCCACGCTTCGTACCTTTGCTTAAAAAGGTGGCCACGTGTAAGACGCGCTCTAGATCTCAAGTCAGGAACAAGAGAACAATGCCATGGTTGGGTAGATTTACTTATGGCTAAGATCCAACACTATCGCTCAGGAAGCTTTTTGGAAGGACAAAACGCAAACCCCTCGGGGGTGACCTCACATATAGAACATGTACTAATGAGGCAAGGTAGATTGTCCTTATGGTGGCTGAACAATAGCCATGCACATGCAAAACTGTATATTATTCTAAGGCATAAAATAAGAATGAATCGTATTTTTCAAGTTTCACCCACTCATTTAAAAAAAATTAATTTTTTTTAAAATCCTCCCCAATTGACTCGCCAAATTGAAGGCGTGGATTTTTCTTTCCTTTAATGCCTACACGTGATGTGAGCGCCTTTATTTGACTACCCCATTGTTAAGGTTTTATTAAATGGATGTTTTTGAAGTCGACAACAATTCTTTAAAGGAAGAATCATAAACCTAATTGGATATTGAAACGGAAGGCACATCTTAGGGACTTATCCAATGTAGATTTCCCCGTCATGACTCCATAGATGGTCAAAATGAACCAAAGATTGAGTTCGGGGGTGAGGGTACAAATATGGTCATAATGAACCACATTTGCCCATTGCTGGCCTCTACTATATATCGATTCATTACATATTTTATGAAAAGAATAATCAAATAACGTTTTAAGCACCCTAAAAATAATTATTCTAGGTTGGTTAAGGAAACACATAAAAAAACTAATTATTTAGTGACAAGTTATTATGCAATCATTTTACAAGGTTCCTAGCAGGTTGTCCAAATTATTTGAATTAATTAGAACAGTTCTTTAGGTCTTGATTAGCAAAAAATAACATGTGGGTGATAAAAATCATGCAGGACAATCATAATAATATGAATAATAAATAAAAAATAAGAAAATAAAGTAATACATGGAGTTAGTATAATATGTACAATACTTACAATCGCAGGAATATATTAATAACCTACATCACGAATAGAATGTTAGTAACTTCAAGAAAATAATAAAAAATAAATAAAAAAGCAAATAAAGTTAGTTAATTTAGTTGACCCCCAGAAATTATACCACCGTCCGGGGTCATTGATTTGTACGGATCTTGGAAAATTGAATTATTGTACGAGTCTTTAAAAAAGATTTGTTGTTTGTATAATAGTATAATCAAACGTAACAACACAAAAAATAATTTTCTTTGTCTCTGCTTTTGATTAATATGGTGATGATGCGGTGATGGTGGTGGATTGTAATAGTATTAGGAGATGCGGGCGTTGACTTGATCAAGGGAGTAGATGAGGATCTTGGTGATGATCCCTGATGATGAATTAGGAGTTTTGTAGTGTTGTGCGTGTGAGTTGTTGTTGTGAGGGATGATGTGGCGAGGGAGGATGAAGGTGATGCGTGAGATGATGTGCTGTAAGTAATCGATGATTAGCGGAGGTAGGCCGTGGGAGTTATATGGTCGAGTGTTTTTGTGGAGGTCGTGTGAGGATGAGCGTCTAAATTAGTTAAGCCGTGAGAGTTATAAGGTCGAGGATATATATAGGTTTAGGGAGTTGGGAAGCGATGGGTTTCCGAAAACAATTGGGTTTCTTAAAAGATTTTTAGAAAATAAAAGAATTTAGAAAATAGTTAGTAAGAGATTTAAAAACACTTTGGGAAAAGATTATTTTTATAAAAGATATTTTTTATTAATAAAACTAATCAATATAATTAATTAATTCTATTAATTAAATTGGGCTAGAAAAAAGTTTTTACAAAATTGGGCTTTCACAAAACTATTTTTAAAAGGTTTTCAAAGATGGGCCTTTAAAAAGTTATTTTAAAACGTTTTAGAAAATGGGCTTAGTAAAACTATTTATAACAAAGGTTTTCGGAAACAGGTTAATAAAATAAGTTAGAAAATGGTTTGGACTTAAAATATTTTATTTTAGACTCGTTCTTTATTCTTTCCTCGATCCAGACCAATTGGAGCGGGGTATTGGTCATCATAGGGTACTAAATGGGGAGACACGATTATGTGTCTACACCCTCTGAAATCCAACTTGTCTCAAGTTGTGTCGAAGCATGGAACCAAATCACTCGTTTACAATGTTGCGCAAATGCCATGTCCCAACGACACCTTATACGTATCATAACCCAACTCCATCACTACCTTGAATAGTCCTTCATCCATTGGCTCATCATTTTTGTGATTTATGTGAAGCTTTTGGGCAGCCAAAGAAAGCCAAACAAAATCACCAACATCTAAACTCGGGGCAAGCCGTGTATGCAGCAAATTAGCACGCCTCTCTTTCTTGGTTGTAGGAATTGAAGAACCTCATCTCTACAAGAACTCAAGCACGCATGAGTGCCCTTGGTAGCAACAACCAACCCCGTATGTACTTCCTCCTCAACAGCAGCCTTAGTAGCCGTAGGAACACGCTTTGGTGCTAACGGTTTCAAGTCAATTCGTTCCCCATTCACAAGCACCGAGCATATATTATCCCTCCCATGATGAATCACACTCCTATCCCACTGCCATGGACTCCCAAGAAAGAAAGAACAAGCGGTCATGGGCACCACATCACACCAAATTTGACCCATGTAACCGCTAATGCGAAAAGAAACGAGTGCTTGCTTATTCACCCAAACACTACTAGCAACATCCAACCAACTTAACTTGTAGGGCTTAGGGTGAGGTTGAGTAGGCAAGTTAATCTCATTCACCATAGAAACAAAACACACGTTAGCACAAGATCCACTATGAACAATAACCGAGAACATCTTACCATTAGCAAGGCAACGTGTTTGAAATAAATTTTCTCGTTGTTCTTGCTCGTGTAAAACTAGCGGTGTATCCATCAAGGATTTTCACAAAATCAAGTTTTGACGCTCTTGTTCCGGTTCAAACATGGGGGTAGAATGCAAAAAAAATTCAGCATCCACGGACTCCAAAGTAGTAGCCTCCTTGTCACGCTCAATCGAAGCAAGAAGGATTTGGTGATCCTCGTGTAAATCAAGAGTTTATTGGGGCATTCCCTTTGAAGATGACCAAAACCCCTACATTTAAAACACATCTTTTCCTTCATACCTTGTTGTCCTTGCGTCAAAGATGGTACCTTTGCTTTAGAAACAGCCCCGGAGACACTCGAAGATGAGGGAGCATCAAGGGTAGGTTTCTCAAGCTCGTCACTCCCCTTTGTGGCCTTGGTTACTGCTATGTAGCCTCCACCAAAGCCCAAACTTTATAGTCTTGTTGGCGCTCCACTTTCTTGGCCAGCAAACACACCTCGTCAAAGGAATCATACGGATGTAATTCAACCAAGTTCGCAATTTTGCGCTTCAAGTCAAGAAGAAACTTAGCCAACTTTTGCTCATCATCATCTTTGCAATCACACACGAGCCAAAGCCTCTCAAATTCTTTAATGTAACTTTCAACACTCAAACCCTCTTGGTGAAAATAATTTAACTTTAGAAATAATTCTTGTCTATAGGTTTTAGGCACAAAACATTTTTTTTATCTTGGTGCACAAATCAGACCAAGTATGAATAACCTCATCCCTTCTCCTTTTCATCGATTTTGGTAAGAATCAAGCTAATCAGAAGCATAATCCGTCAAATGCAAAATAGCAAGATCATACCTTTTTAAATCATGCACCCCTTTGTAAGTAAAGAGGCGCTCCATCCTCCTCTCCCATGTCAAGAACACATCTGGACCCTTCAAGCAATTGAACTCCGGAAGTTCAGTGAGTTTCATGTCGTCTTCTTTGCGTGGAGGAGTGGGAGAACGTCTAGCAGCAACACTTCGCACATCCTTGAACTTGTCGGCCAAGGCTTGAATTTGGTCAAGCAAGCTTGGTGACGCAATTCATAGGCCTCGTGTTTGGACTCACTGGTTGAGTGATGCAACGAGAGTGTGGCTAAAGCGTTCATAATTTAATCCATCCGAACCCATGATGCACGAAACAAACAACTAGGACCGGGAGATTGTGAGAACAACCCCTTGCTGGAAATCTGATACCACTTGATGTGTATGCGCCTAATAAAATTGGTTACACCACTCTATTTTCTCTAATCTCACGTTTAATTATTTAAAGTTTCGAACTTTATGTGATTTAGAATATAAAGATTGTAACTTTATGTAGGATAGGCTCTATTTGTTCCCTCAAGAACTAGAGGATCTCTCTCTAACCTCAATTAGGAGATGCACACAAATCTCAACTTATGTGTTTGGTTCAACAAAACCAAATCAATGCTCAAAGCACTCGAAATTCATAAACTCAAAATCATACGCGTGTTATTATTATTGTTGTTCGAAAATATATAATACATCTTAAAGAAATCCTAAGTAAGATCAACTAACTAACAAGATAAACATTAAAGACTCCTAACTAAACTTAGATAAGCATCACACGCCTAGGATAAGCATGAACAATCCTATCTAAGCTAGGACATCCTTTACACGCCTAACTACATAGCAGCACACGGCAAATGAAACTAACAACACTCCTACTAGTATTCAAACTCCTAAAACAAGGAAATGAAACAAACTCCTAAAACAAGGAAATGAAACAACACACGAGTTATAACGCAAATAAAATACATAGTTTCCTAACAGAACTAAGGAACTACATAGAGTATCCTAACAGAACTAGGACTTGTAGAAATGATGCTTTTCACGCACATCACTTCCTCTTTCTTTCCCTCTCTCTTCTAAGGTTCATTTTCGTTCTCCTCTACCACCATCTTTGGTCTCTCATTATTTTCTTCTTTTTCATTCTCTCCTCGCCCTTCTCAATATCAACTTCTTTCTCAAATCCGTCCCCCTCCCTCCTTCATGCCAACTTCAAAAGTAGGAGCATTAAGAGAGGTTGCCTCTCCCATTCTATGATGCTTACATGGCTCCCTTTTGCTCTCAAAGCCAGCTTCCTCCACATTCTCCTTCTCATCACTATCATTTGAGAATCCTTTATCATCTAGTTGATCAACCTCCTCAGCCTGATTTTCTATTGCATAAACACTAATTGGACGCGTGAGAAGGCGAAAGGAAGGAATATCATCATCTGCTAGATTCTTCTTCCTAGTGTATGTATAAGTTTCCTTAACAATCTTAACCACACCAGACCCACTGCTGACCTTAGGAGTAATAGGGGCATCACCTGGCGTGCTCTTATGAGGATGAGGAACCTCTTCAAAAGTAAGAGGATGAACCTCTTCAAATGTAGGAGGATGAACCTCTTCAAAAGGAGGAGGGGGAACATATTCAAAAGCAAGAGGAGGAGGAGGATCTTGATCATCAGGGACTTCAACACCATTATCTTTTAGAACAGTAGAGACTATAATTGCAGCAAAGCCTTCGCCCGTTGCTTCCTTCTCCAAGTATGCTGGACTAACACTAGCATACTCCTTTGCAGCTTCAACAATACCTTTGATGCCACTCTCAATACACTCAACAAAATTCCAAAAATCCTCGCTCTCAAATAAATCTTTCTCACCTTCAGAAAGAGATTCTTTGGAATAACTTCTAACTTGCTCTTTGATTTCTTCCAACTGTTGGAGGTGTGATTGAAGAACAATATTGACATCTCTTGTAATTATTAGCATCTTGGCATGATGTATTGAGTTACAAGAATATATAACATAAGTTATAAGAATATATAACATGAGTTACAAGAATAAATTAACATAAAATGAACTCCAAATGACATGAAAACAGGGAACAGATAAAGAAATGAATCACAAAACACAGATCAAAAAATGATATCCAACAGACAAATAATAACATAAATTAATTTCCAAATGATGTGAAACAAAGCAAAAAGGACATGCAACAGATATATGACAGGAAACAATAGTTTTGCTCTATAAATGACAGGAGGCAACAAAAAATCACATGTATCATATGAATTATGATATAAAATGCACTCCAAATGACATAAAAACATGCAAAAAATGACATACAATAATTTCCAAATAATATGAAACAAAGCAGAAACGACATACAATAGATTCATGACATGAAATAATATTTATGTTCTATAAATGTCAGTAGACAACAAAAAATGACATGGATAATATAAATTATGACATAAAATACACTCCAAATAACATGAAAATAAGAAATAAAAATAAAGAAATGATTCACAAAACATGGATATAAAAATGACATGCAACAGATAAATAATGACATCAATTGATTCTGGAATGACTTCCAAGAAAGCAAAAATGATATGACAATAAACTTACATCTTTGGGGAAAGTTTTCAGTTTCTCCTTGCCTGGAAAATTCTCAGGATCCTTGTACTGCAACATCTCCTCATCATGAGGACCTTCGTTCACAGATAGCTAGAATAGCTGACGAAGATTTAGAAGAGGTTATCTCTTTCTTCTGAGCAACACTCCCTTCTTCAATACTCTCAAGCTTCTCAAGAACACTAACTACTTCCTTCCCATCATTTGTCTTTGCAGTAGCAGTGCCTAGGGCAGCAATCTCTTCCTTGAGTCTTCTTCTAACCTTGTTATCATCCCAATGCTTTATGTGTGGTTTAGACTCAAGAAGTGTTTTCCCAAAACGATCATTGTGAAAATAGTCATTCAACAATGCTGGGAAACATCCACTAACTTTGGATGTCTTGCTTTCCTTCAACTAGCTAAGTCATATTCTTCAGTCCCTGAATAGCCTCATCCAACTTAAACTCAGCATACCCACATTGTAATATCCCGAAAGTATTTTTCATAAAGTTATGTTATAACTTTGTCTTTCACAAAATAATTCATAATTTTATCTTTTTTTAATGGAGTTAAATATTATTTACAAATCAATAACTAATTGATATTTTATGTTACAACAATTTTTAAGCTTTAAAAAAAAATTTACGGGACAATATTGCAATTCCGAACAATATTCACATTTCCCAACTCCAACCATCTTTTCATTTCTGTTTACCTTCTTCTAAAGATTGCAAATCAATCAATTTGATAATTGATTGAGTAAATCAAGCCAAACTCCACAAATCAATTATATATCCTACATATTGATTGAGAAAATCAAGCAATCAGAAATTTACCTTCCTAAATTACATTGAGCAAATCAGCTATAAATACCAACCTTCTCTTCTACCGTGGGCTATTCATCTTCACCATTGTTGGGTAAGTAGCAATCTGAAACCTCTTCTGTTTTCTCTTTCAAAAAAAAAAACCTTATCAGTCCGACTACCACCTACTCGCCGCCGCTGATCGCCGGTGTGTTGGGTGGCGGAAGGTCGTGGCACCTTCTTCTTCTTCTCTCTCCTTTCTCTGTTTTGGGACCTTGTGTTTCTTTTTTATTTTTGTGAGAACTGGAGTCCCAGTTCTTATTTCTTCTTTTTGACTTTGCTTTGTTAACTTTATTTCACTTTTCTTTTTTTTTTTCCTTTATTTTCCTTTAATCTTTTCTTTCCTTCCTTTTGTTCTTTCGTGTTGACTGATTCAAGGAATCAGTAAGTTGTTTTGCAATGCAACTTGTTTAATTTTAGCATTTTCTTTCTCTCCATTCTCTAAATTTGAACAAAGACCCTTTTACAACTTTTGACGATTAATTTTATATTTAACGTCAATACTCGTTCACGTTCACGCCAAAACAAAAACATGTCTGAGACTTCCGAACAAATCGATGCTCGTTTACGAACTCTTGAACAATTATCCCAAAGTTTTGGACTTGTTCTCCAAAACCAACTCAACAACCACGTCGGTGAAGAATCTCAAGCAACAACGGCTAAGAAAATTGCCAACTTGAAACCACCAACCTTCGTTGGTCGAGAAGATTCCCTTGTGTTGGAAAACTGGTTGCGCGATATAGAGAAGATATTCACCTCTAATGGAACTCCTGACAACCAAAAGGTTGACCATGCTACCTTTTACCTTCGAGAAGATGCCGATCTTTGGTGGGAGACTCAAGGACCTACCATTCGTATGCAACCTAATTTTGATTGGTCCACTTTTAAGACTGCTATGAGGGCCCGATTCTTTCCCGAACACATTAGGAGGCAAAAATGTAGTGAGTTTACTAGATTCAATTAAGGATCTACTATGAGTGTAGAAGAGTATGCTCAGAAAGTTCATGAATATGCTAGGTTCAGCCCCAATATGGTTCCAGATGAGGCCACAAATGCCCATAAATTTGAGGATGGACTTAGCTTTAGAATCCAAAAGAGACTAGGCGGTAGTACCTCAACCACTTTTATGGAGGCTTATGGTAAAGCTTGCAATATGGAGAGAATTTTGAAACGAGAAGAGGAAGTATTGGGAAGAATCAAAAGGAAAGACCAAAGTGGGAACTCCCAAACTCAAGGTTATGAGAAAAAGGCTCGCTATGGAGGAAATAATGGCGGGGGTAACCATCAAGGAGGTTGTTATACCATCAACAACAGTTCTCACAACAACAATCAAGGTCAAAGGAGACAAGGAGACAATAATAAGAAAGTGTTTGTCTGTAAGAAGTGCAATAAGAGTCATCCAGGTTTCACATGTCAGGGTGAAAGAATTAAGTGTTTTCAGTGCGGAGAACCAGGACACAAGGTCAATCAGTGTCCAATTAGGCAAAATGACCAAAGTGGACAAAATAGGGGAAACAACAATAATGGAAATGGCAATCGAAACCAATACCAGACCAATAATCGCCCTACTAATCCTCAAGGTCCAAGCAACAATGGTAATCAAGCCACTCCAAATGCTACTCAGAGCAACAACCAGATCAATGGAAATGGTGCACGTCCAACTTTTGGCATAATTCACATCATAAGCAGAACTGAAGCAGACACCAACAGTAACGTCGTGACGGGTACTTTTCTCGTAAACTCTAACCCTACTTTCTTACTATTTGACTCTGGAGCGTCTCATTCTTTTATTTCTAAGTCCTTTGTGGAAAAGTTTTCCTTAGAACCTTCATCGTCGTGTCTAGCCAACATTGTCATGTCCATCGGAACTACAGTCCCATGTAATACCCTTTTTCAAGACATTCCTATTACCATAGCCGGAACTGATCTACCTGCCGACCTAATCTTGTTTTCCTTGAAAGACTTTGATGTTATCTTAGGAATGGACTGGCTGAAGATTGAGTGTCATAAGTAAAAAGTGTCTCTTAAAGGACCAAAAGGGATTAGGATATCTTACCAAGGGATTGTCTTTACACCTGAAATCAAGATTATCTCAGCTTTGAACCTTCAAACTTACATTAGAAAAGGCTACCCAGTGTACCTGTGTCACATGAAAGATATAAGTAAGGAGGATTAGGAGATACCCAAAATTTCTGTTGTTTGCGAATTCCCGGATGTATTCCCAGAAGAGATTCCAGGAATGCCACCAGAGAGAGAAGTTCATTTCAAGATCGATGTAATTCCTGGAACAGGCACTATTTCTAAAGCACCATATCGAATGGCCCCAGGAGAAACAAGAGAACTGAAAAGTGCAATTAGAAGAACTCTTGGAGAAAGGATATATAAGACCAAGTGTCTCACCCTGGGGAGCACCAGTGTTGTTCGTTAGGAAGAAGGATGGGTCTCTAAGACTATGCATCGAATATAGGGAGTTGAACAATGTCACTGTCAAGAATAGATACCCACTTCCTAGAATCGAGGATTTATTCGATCAGTTAAAGGGTGGTGCAGTATTCTCAAAAATCGACTTGCGATCTGGATATCATCAGTTGAGAATCGCGGATGAAGATATACCAAAAACAGCCTTCCGAACAAGGTATATATGGCCATTACGAGTTCACAGTTATGCCATTAGGACTCACTAATGCGCCTGCTGCATTCATGGATCTCATGAATAGGACCTTCAAGCAATACTTGGATAAGTGCGTGGTCATATTCATCGATGACATTCTGGTATTCTCAAGAGATAAGGAAGAGCATGAGGCCCATTTGAGGAAAATTTTGGAGATACTTCGACAAGAGAAATTGTATGCAAAATTCTCAAAGTGAGAATTTTGGTTAGAGAAAGTCGCCTTTTTGGGCCATGTCATATCAAAGGATGGAGTTGTTGTTGACCCCTCAAAGATCCAAGCAGTGACCGACTGGGCTCGACCTGCAAGTGTTACAGAAATTAGAAGCTTATTGGGTCTTGCTGGGTATTATAGGAGATTCGTTAGAGATTTCTCTAAGATTGCTCAACCTCTCACCAACCTGATGAAGAAGACCACTAAATTTCATTGGGACGACCAATGCGAGTCAGCATTTCAAGAATTGAAGAAACGACTTACAACAGCACCAGTGTTGACCTTACCCTCTGGAACAGAAGGCTTCGAGGTGTATAGTGATGCCTCAAAGCATGGGTTAGGGTGTGTGCTGATGCAACATGGAAAAGTTGTAGCATATGCATCAAGGAAACTGAAACCTTATGAACAAAATTACCCTACTCATGATTTGGAGCTAGGAGCAATTGTGTTTGCGCTCAAAATGTGGAGACATTATTTGTATGGAGTCAAGTGCACAATGTACACAGACCACAAGAGTTTAAAATATCTCTACACTCAGAAGGAGTTGAACATGAGACAAAGGCGTTGGCTTGAACTCATCAATGACTATGATCTTGACATTGTATATCATGAAGGCAAAGCAAACAAGTCGCGGATGCTTTAAGCAGGAAGAGTAGCCATACATAGAATGTATTGATCTTAGCAGACGAGTTATGCAAGGACTTTGAAAAGTTGAACTTAGAAGTTGTCAAACATGGTTATGTAGAAGCTAGATTAAATGCAATCATTGTTGAGCCTAATCTCTTCGAAGAAATCTGAGAAAAGCAGGGCACCGATGATTGGTTGATTAAGTTGAGGAAAATGAAAGAGGATGGTCAAGCACCTGAATTTGAGGTCGATCGATGCTAATGGAATAGCAAAGTACAAGGGGAGATGGTGTGTACCTAATGATGAAACCCTAAAGGACAAGATCTTGAAAGAGGCTCATAATTCCCATTACCCTGGAGGAGACAAACTTTATAAAGACCTCAAACAACACTTTTGGTGGCCTAGAATGAAGCGAGAAGTGGCGGAATTCGTATGCCAAATGCTTAACTTGCCAAAAAGTGAAGATTCATCACATGAAACCTGGTGGAAAGCTACAACCTTTAACGATTCCAGGATGGAAATAGGAATCGATCTCTATGGACTTTGTTATGGGATTGCCCAACACTAAGTCAGGAAAGAATGTCATTTGGGCCATAGTAGATCGTTTGACAAAAACAACGAGATTTGTGGCAATGAAGGACATATGGTCAATGCAACAACTAGCAGATGCTTAATTCAAGGAGGTAGTCAGATTGCATGGTGTACCCAAGGATATTGTTTCTGATAGGGATTCTCGATTCTTGTCCAAATTATGGCAGAAGCTTCAATAAGCTGTGGGAACCATACTCAAGTTTAGTACAACATTTCATCCAACTACTGATGGACAAACTGAAAGAACTATTCAGACACTCGAAAACATGTTGCGGGCGTGTGTGATGGACTTTGGAGGATCATGGGATGAACACTTGATGTATATAGAATTCTCATATAATAATAGTTATCACTCAAGTATGAACTGAAATTAAATTAACTGAACTGAAATTAAATTAACTGAAATTAAATTAACTGAACTGAAATGAACTGAAATGAACTGAAATTAAATTAATTGAACTGAAATTTACTGAAAATAAGTTCAAAAGAACAGGGCCTAAATGTAATATCCCGAAATTATTTTTCATAAAATTATGTTATAACTTTGTGTTTCACAAAATAATTCATGATTTTATCTTTTTTTTAGTGGAGTTAAATATTATTTACAAATCAATAACTAATTGATCTTTTATGTTACAACAATTCTTAAGCTTTAAAAAAAAATTCACCGGACAATATTGCAATTCCGAACAATATTCACATTTCCAAACTCCAACCATCTTTCCATTTCTGTTTACCTTCTTTAAAAGATTAGATCATTAGATCAATCAATTTGATAATTGATTGAGTAAATCAAGCCAAACTCCACAAATCAATTATCCTACATATTGATTGAGAAAATCAAGCAATCAGAAATTTACCTTCCTAAATTACATTGAGCAAGTCAGCTATAAATACCAACCTTCTCTTCTACCGTGGGCACCTTATTCATCTTCACCATGGTTGGGTAAGTAGAAATCTGAATCCTCTTATGTTCTCTCTTTCAAAAAAAAAAAAAAAAAAAACCTTATTAGTCCGACTACCACCTACTCGCCGTCGCTGATCGCCGGTGTGTTGGGTGGCGGAAGGTCGTGGCACCTTCTTCTTCTTCTTCTCTCTCCTTTCTTTGTTTTGGGACCTTCTGTTTTTTTTTTATTTTCGTGAGAACTTGAGTCCCAGTTCTTATTTCTTTTTTTTTACTTTGCTTTGTTAACTTTATTTCACTTTTCTTTTCTTTTTCCTTTATTTTCCTTTAATCTTTTCTTTCCTTCCTTTTGTTCTTTCGTGCTGACTGATTCAAGTAGTGGTGTCAGAAACAGATCTGATCGCTGGGTCAACCTGATACTGACCTGACTTGAACCTAGTTCGACCTGTGAGGGTCAGTCCCCAGACCTGACCGAAACCTGACCTGGGATTACCTAGACCTGACCGGCACCCGGTAAGATTATATTCTAACCTGACCACACAGACATGCATTCAAACTCGAACCTGACCGTATCTCAACCAGATATTAACCCTAAACTTGATTAGCCCAGTAAATACCTAATTCAACCCGATTTGTTTATGACTGACCCGAATTCAACTAGAATACAATTGAACCAGATAAAATAAGATCTGCCTGATTTGATCCAATTTTTCAAACCAACTTATTTGGACGACTAAACTCAACAAAATTACTAAAATTCAATTATTTTTCTATATCTACAAAATCATCTAAATATGTTAATTTATAAAATTGCTTACATTTAATAATTAATTAAATAAAAGATTAAATTACATTCTCAATTTAAGGGTTAAACTTTGAATATTATGTACTTGTTTTAGGATATTTTAAGAATACAAATGTTTTGTATTGTTTTTTTAACATATGTTTTATGATTACTATAATCTCAAATAACCTCTCTCATTTTCGTATGTGCTATGTACTTGTTAAAAATTTTATAAACTGAATCAAAATATATACTAAATCAAGTGAGAAGTAATATAATGTAAAGGAGAGTCGAGACAAATATTATGATATTGAATAAAACAATAGCAATTTACAATATATTAATCTCTAACTAATATACACATACAAATAAATTATTAAATATATATTAATCTACTACATTGCTCATTATATAGACAAACTAGATTCAGTTCTATTTTAGAGTTGTTAATGAATCTCAATCAACAAGCAAAACAGCATCCCATAAGCACAGCACAACAGCATCCCACAAGCAGCAGCACAGGACCACAACCACCACAATAACAAAAGCAAAAAAAAAACTTAATAAAGTTTAACATTGAAATCCAGTATATTATATATAGCATGAATTTACTAAAAAAAGAAGATATATATAATAAAACAATTTTATATGAAGAAGGTTGATTCAGAGCATCAACTTGCTTCTCTTTTCTTCTCGTTCCAAAATCTGATGTTAATAATTTGAAAAACAAGGGCACATCTCCATCTTTAGTAGCACCCATTGAGAAATTGAGAGAGTCCTTTTCATCGTCCCACTAGTAGCTCCCCTCTGGCCATTCCAAAAAGTATTATTGGCTAATGAAAGGAATCAGTTTAATTTCTCCGTCATAGAGTAAGTAGAAATCAGTTTAACATTGAAACACTCAGACGATTGATGAGAGCGAAGCGGCGCCTGAGAGAGAGATGACTGATGAGAGAGGGATGAGATGAGAGAATGAGGTTTTTAGGGTTTCATTTTAGGGGTTAGTTTTTATAGGGGGGTTGTTTCAACCGTTGGATTAGATCTAACGGTTAGGATAGAAAGAGAGTAGAGGTGATGGTTTCTGAAAAAGAAGGGGAGATTAGATCACAATGATCGAACTAAGGTCATTAGTGATTCAACCTGAGTACACTTGACTCTACCCAAGTGTACACGAAACCCAAATACGACCTGCGCAAACCCGGTTAAAAATTATCCATGCGCGATCATACCCCGGTAATGGATCGACGTGTAAATGGAACGTTCGACTGTCCCAAGACCCGGCAATCCCATGATTCAAATGTGATCGACCCAGTTGAACAAAACCTGACCAATCACGACCTGGGCCACTGATTGTCGAATCCCGACTGTCCGGTCCGGCGCAGTTCGCTCGTGGGTATACCTTAACCCGTTTGAGAACCTGTTTTGACACCACTAGATTCAAGGAATCAGTAAGGTGTTTCGCAATGCAACTTGTTTACTTTCTTTTTATTATTTATTTTAGCATTTTCTTTCTCTCCATTCTCTAAATTTGAACAAAGACCCTTTTACAACTTTTGACAATTAATTTTATATTTTAATGAAAACGTTTATATTACCTACTACCTTCAACTCATGAACTTAGTAATTTCGGATATTACATAGATGACTAATTTCGTTCGTTAACTTACTATTGTAGGCAGAGATTTTGTAGAAGGAGCTTTCTAGGGGAGACTTTATTATTCGTATATGCGCTACTCGAGGTAATTTCGATGTCCATCGTACTCTAATTCCCATTGTAAAACGGTTACCTGTGTGATTGTGTGATTATGTGGTTATGTATGTGATAAATAAGTTATAGACTAATGTTATTAATTTATGAGTTAGTAATTACTATTATAAGAGTATGATTCTCATAGTACTATAAAACTGGATTATGTTATTATAATATTGGTAATAGTATAAATCTTTTATTATCATGTGATTATTTTGGAACAAAGATTACTAAAGTATTAGTATGTGATTATTCTTGTAAAGAACTTATGACTTGAATATGTTCTATGTTAAAAAAGACTTGTGAAATTGTATGGTTATCAAATTCAGAACTTGTGTACATTATACCTTTTTAAATAGAACTAAGGAGGGTAATGAAGCCCGAAAGGGTGTTGAACAAGTTGCCCTATTTGATAGTCTATCTATCTATAGGTTGATGATTATATACGCTACAAAACTGTTGTCTTCCTTCTATTTGTTGTGATCCAAGTAGAAGGGGTGTGCACACTAGGGACTCTATGATATTGGTCATGATTGTATTGGGGTGACGACCTCTTGTTGAAGTAGGCGGATAATAGGGATTAGTCCCGGCCTACTGGCGTTCACATTCCCTCTCTTAATTAACAATTATTGTTGTTAATTGTGTGATTAAATGTTATATGATTATGTGACTTATGTCTGGAGTTATTAATACAAACGTTTTAGAACCCAAACATTAACATTATTATTATTTGTTCACCTTTCCTTCTAAACTCAAAACTTATTTTTTAAATTATTATTTTTACGGGATGGAGTCGAATTACTCAGTTTTTCTAATTTTTGGGAGTTGTCTCTCTTGTTGTCTTCTTTTCTGTTACTTTGCAGGTTGGACTTGGTGATGGGATCTCGTGTGAGGAAACTTAGATAATTCACCTAGATGACTTATTTAGTTGTTCTATCTTGGAATTATTTATTTTAGTATTGTCTAAAAATTTGGTTGAATAGTATTCTTAACTTCAAATTTCTCTTTTCTAAGATAGTTGGGTTAATTTAATTTTTTGTTAGCCTTTCGTTTACTCTTAGAGAGTAAATGGGCGGTAATATCCTCCAAGTTTGAATAAATGATTTTTTTAAAACTATATTTATTTGACTATATATATATTTAAATTTGGAGGGTGTTACACACACTAATCATAATAACTTATCTTAGATGGATTCTCAATAACATGGAGAATGTTACAGTTGGGAGACTTGCCTGGAACAGGGGCCAAGAAAATACTAACTACATACAAAATAAACAACACCTTGCTTTCATGCTTTCACCACTGACGTACTTAGATCCTTTCTCAGGCAGACCAAAATAATGTATCCATTTCTAAGCCAACCTAGTACTCTCATCTTTATCCACTAAGGTCCTATCAAGCTCCACTATCTCTTTCCCTGGACGCCCGAGAATCCCAAGAACATGATGGAAGATATCATAAGATGCATGAATGAGGCTAGTGTTAGGTAGTCTGATTAACCTAGCCCCACAAACATAATGATGAATGAGGTATCCCTACAACCCCCTACCCACCTGAACTAACTGCAAATAGTCCACAAGTGACCCAAACTCAAGGTCATGAACCACTTGTTTCTTATCATCTTCTAAAGAGTTGAAAAGACGATGCAACATAAGTGGAAAAGATGCAAAGTTCAACGATCCATAACCACTACAATAAAGAAAACAGTAAGAAGCACATATAAATAAACAAATACAAAAATGCCAAATAATAAACAAAATAAATAAAACTACATATAATGACACAGCCAGAAACAATAATGACATAAATTCTAATAATAATATCACAGTACTTGAATTATACTAACATAAACGTAGGCAACCTTAAAATGACATATAATCCTAACAGTACGACAAAAATGACATAACCTAATATTAAATGACATACATCTTCCATTGACATGGATCTGAAGAACATATGACATTATACTAATAACAATGTAAAAGCACCTCAAATGATATAAATTTAAAGCAACAATGACATAAACAACACTAATAATGACATACAAGAGGATAGAAAATGACACGAAACTAAACTAATAATGATGCAAACAACGCTAATAATGACATAAGATAGAATAAAAATCACAAAAACAATATAATGAAGCCCTACAAATGACATAAACGCACACAAATTCAATGACACAAAAGTGAGCAAGAATGTTGTAAACAACAATAATAATGACATAAGAGTGGAAAAAATGACATGGACAAAAATGAAAGAATCAAACGCTATATATGACATAAAGCACATAAATGACATGACATCCAGTTGAAATTACATAAATATGAACCATAATGACACGGGCAAAAATTTTGACAATATACGCAACCAAAATGACATAAATCAAACCAAATGACATACATAATCATTAAAATGACATAAAAACGAACAAAAATGACATTATACAATAAATGATACAAGAACTAAAAAATAACATACAATACTTCAAATGAAACGAATTAGATAAGACTAATATCAAACTAAGCAAAAATGACACAAACATAAAACAACAAAAAAGTAAACCCTAACACAATAAATCAACACAAAATACAAGAACAACAACAAATCAATATGAAAATGATACAATTAACAATAAAAATGATGCAAATACATATCAGAATGAAATCAATTTACCTAGAAACGACATTAACAGAAACAGGAGCTGATGTTCGAGCTTTTCCTCCTTAACAACAACCTTCTTGCTAGCACTCTTAATAGCATGCACCCTTTTTTTCACCGGCGACTCAAACTCATCAACATCATCGTGTGGTTCATAATTGCCATCATGTGGAGAAGATTGATCACTAACATTTGCACTTTTACCGATATTGAAGCTTTTCCACTGT
Organism: Beta corolliflora; assembly: GCA_947648045.1. Taxonomy (NCBI): domain Eukaryota; kingdom Viridiplantae; phylum Streptophyta; class Magnoliopsida; order Caryophyllales; family Amaranthaceae; genus Beta; species Beta corolliflora. Next base: position 3,541,471 of record CANSZD010000001.1, read on the forward strand.
ATCATGAATGATTTTAGACCGTTCTTCAATTTGTCGATCATCAGTATTTGTTTACGCTTTTCAGGTCAAATTTTTGCGACTAATTTCGCCAAAGGTGCATCTATATTTGAGTCGGACATTGCATAAAGTTAGAAATAAAAAACAAAGTGAAGAAAGTAAGGAAATATGAATTAATATATGAAGAATCAAAGAGGCAACAACAATTTGGGCAGTTATAGAGGATTAAGGAGAGAGAAAAATGGCGGTTGTGAGTGAAACTCGTGAGGAATTGTAATAGAAGTGATGGGAGGTTTGTGTAGAAAATTTTCAAAAAGTGAGGGTTTATTGTTTCTCACATGTGAAGTACTTGTTACACCATAACTTATGGTGTTACAGTTACACCCAAGAATTATTGATACAATAAATCTCATATTGTCTTGTTTCAACGCAAAAATCAAAAGAGTAGTTTTTCAGCAACCAACCACTACTACTCACAAGGATCAGAGAGTCTTCCAAATAGTAAGATGAGTTGACCACCTTTATTTTCAAGAAAGCTAGAAATACAAGTCTAACTAGAAATCCAATAATTCTAACCTAAGAATGAACAATTGTCACATAGCTCGAGGATCATGTGGAGATGAGTTGGTTCTCCAACTCATCTCACAACCTTGTGGTGTGAGATTTGATTATCGTTCCCCTCCCCAAGGAAATAACCCCCCTGGCATCACCTTACTATACTAAATACGGTTTTGTTTCGATAGTACATGTCATATTTTCTAATGTCATTTTTCTAAGTGAGCTAAAATACTTAGTTCATCGTTTTTTAAAATGTGTTCTTTCTTATATTTGTTATGCTCTAAGAGGCAACAAAATTTTATGAGGATACTAAACTGAGTGTCTCATGTATTTTCAATGAATCGCTCATCGAATCAACTAATATACTCTGAAATTAAACCTAAAAGCAAAAACAGAGGTAATAATCGAACAAAATTCAACAGCAAATTAGATTAAACAAAGTAGCTAAGATTAACAAAAGGTTCACCAATTGTTCGATTTCATCAGTCTTCTTACCTCGACAAATTCCATTGGAAATGAGTACTATCGTTTCAATTCAAAAAAAAATCGATTAGTAGCATCTTGAAGAAACCCTAGGTTTTCCAAGTTTATTATGAAAGTGACGGCATAAAAATGAACAATTTAATATTGTAAAAAAAAAGAAATTAAGAATCAATCAAGTATAGAGCGAGAAAGCTGGATTTTCGTCTTTCTTTCAAGCCACGTAGAAGAGAGAAAGGTGACGCGTGTGGTGGTGGTTGGGAGGGAGGAGGGCCAGGAGGTGGTGGTGGGGTGTGCAGTAGAGGTGATCATGGGCCAAGCTAGAATTTGGGCAAAAAAGGAGGCCCGTTTCGGACCAAAGCCTCAGCCCGGGCCGGCCCAAGCCTCAGGCCACAATTCCCGCTATTTCGAGCCCGGGCTAAGCGGGAGTTCAGGCCTTTTTCGGGCCGCCAAGCAGCATTTCATGCCATTTTCATGCCGAACCAAAATTTCGCCTAATTTTTCGGATTCAGGTTGCATGTGACCATATTTTTTGCCAAAACTTGGGCCTTGTCGGGCCCGAACCGCCAACCATTATTATTATTATTATTATTATTATTATTATTATTATTATTATTATTATTATTATTATTATTATTGTTGTTGTTGTTGTTGTTGTTGTTGTTGTTGTTGTTGTTATTGTTGTTGTTATTGTTATTGTTATTGTTATTGTTATTATTATTATTATTATTATTATTATTATTATTATTATTATTATTATTATTATTATTATTATTATTATTATTATTATTATCGTAATCATCATCATCATCATCATTATTATTATTATTATTAGTATTAGTATTATAATAATTATTATTATATAATAATTATTATTATTATTATTGTTATTATTATTATTATTATTATTATTATTATTATTATTACTGTTATTATTATTACTATTGTTATTATTATTATTCTTATTATTACTATTACTATTACTATTATATTATTATTATTATTATTATTATTATATTATTATTATTATTATTATTATTATTATTATTATTATTATTATTATTATTATTATTATTATTGTTATTGTTAGTAGTAGTAGTAATAGTAGACTAGTAGTATTATAATTACTTTTAATATTCTTAATACTACTACCACAATTATTATTACCAATACTACTTTTTTATTATTATTGTTGTTGTAACACTACTCCACGGGGTGTTACAATTGCTGATACTATTATAATTAGCTTTATTATTATTACTGTTATTATTACACACTATTGTTATTCTTAAAACTAATACATCTATTTATACTAATATATTAAAAGGCGTTCCTAAACAAGGAACGACACCACATGGCGCTCTCCATTAGGATTTTCTAATCCATGTAATTAACATACAATAAAAAAAATTTAGAAATGACTTTGTATAAGATTTGATACCATGACTTCAAACTCATATATTAAAGTCTTAACCACTAAACCAAGTCATTTTGAGTGTTATCATTTTAAAGTTAAATATTAATAAATGAAAAATATCATTACGCGGGGCGTAACCCGGGCCTAAAAACTAGTTGATTGATTACAATACGAGTTTTGTTTCAATTCAACTATAACTTTTGCTTTTTAGAGTGAATTTAGTTTTAAGACTATTAAATTGTTTTTTTCCTTCATTCGTTTTTCTTGTATTCTCTTCGGTTCATAAAGATCCTCCCATCTTCACTTTTCACACATGCCAATGCAAAACTTTGGACATTAATATCTCTAATAGCCACATGACTATATTTTCTTTTAATTTCTTGTATAAATCACAAACAATGGACAAAGTGAAATTTGTGAATAGTGAGAAATGCCAAAGCAGGAGGATCTTAAGGAATCAGAGGTAGTAATAACTTATATTTGATTCATTGATCTAATCTAATAACAACTTGTTTCAATTCAAATAAATGTTTTGAGTTTCAAAATGAATATAGCTTAAAGATGATCAACTTAAATGGAATTTTTTTCATCTTGAATTAGCTTATCGACTTAAATCAATACATTGATCTAATCTAATAATAACTTGTTTCAATTCAAGTAGATGTTTAATATATAGCTTATTAATGATTAACTTAAATGAAGTATTGTGTTATTGGATTAGCTTATCCACTTACATTGATACATCGATCTTATCTAAGAACAACCTGTTTCAATTCAATTAGATGTTTTTAGTTACGAAATGCTTTTAACTTAAAGACAAAACTTAAATGGAATATTGTGATATTGGAGGAGATTATCCACTTACATTGATACATCTATCTTATCCAAGAACAACCTTTTTCAATTCAATTAGATGTTTTTAGTTTCGAAATGCGTTTAACTTAAAGACGATTAACTTAAGTGGAGTATTGTTATCTTGAATTAGATTATCGACTTACATTGATACATTAATGTTATCCAACAACAACTTATTTCAATTCAATTAGATGCTTTGAGTTTCAAAATAAATTTAACTTAAAACAATTAACTTATTAAATAGAATATTGCTATCTTAAATTAGCTTATCGACTTACACAGACACATTTAAATAGATAGTTTGATCATACAAACACTTATACAATTATTACTCATCTACGTAATAATTTGATTACATAATCTGAAATAATGGGTCAGAATAATCCTAACTATGGGCTATCCATTTTTAATAATCCCAACTATGGCTTATTTTCAAATAATCCCAACTATGGATGTTATCTTCCAAAATTGATCCCAGGTGATCTTTGACCGGATAATTCTCTGGTCACCGCATAACCAACATTTAAATAATTTTCTCTCTTCAAATTTGGGTAAACTACCCCATTTTCTCTCGTAACAGAATTTTTTTTCCATTTCCACCATGGTGGAACCGAAAAATTGGTCGTTTCCACCATGGTGGAAACAAAAATTGATTTGGTTCATACTAAAAAATTTTTAATACGGGGTGTTTAGTGAATACGGACGGTAAATAACAAACCCCAATTAATGGCAAAAAGTGTTAGTACTTTCAGCACTGGCTCCAGTTGATAGTGGAAGAATAAATTCGCAATTTCTAGGATTGATTAAAAAATCGGACATATCACCAAAGGACATTTGTTGTTGAATGTTGATGTTTGTTTGATATTCCCTTTAGATTTCAACAAATAGGAGCTTGGGAAGGAGGAAATTGGTGGTGGCAGGGACAACAAAGAGTATACTAGGAAAGGAGAATGGGAATGAGAGGTGGGAAACAAATGAAAACTTCGGGTGAGAAAAAAATCATTTTACCGGTTAAACAATTCATTGGTCACCAGGGACCACTATGGGAAGATTACTCTTAACCTTAGCTTTATAAAAAATTATTCATATTTGGAATTAATATGGGAAGACTCTCAAAACTTGAGACTTATCTTGTTTATTTTTGCATTTCAAATACCCTGACATAACCCTAACCTTACCTATGAATACTAACTTGAATTTAACCTAACTCAAACTACACCTGACCCAAAGCTTAATTTGATAAAAAAGATTAGCATGAAGATTGCTGAACTTCCAAGGAAACACAGCCACATTATCAATGAAAACAACAACAAAAAAATTAACAGCTCTTAATATAGAGTAACTCAGCATTTTTTAGCACTCAGCTTGAGATTGTTCAGCATCACAAACTTGCTGAGCCTGGTTGAGAGCAGTCTCAAAAGCCTGAGTGCAGGCACTTGCAAATCCCATCAGTGCTTCGAACACACGCGGGAGGCTATTTTGCAGGTCACTTAAGGTCGTGGTCCTGCTAACCTGGATGGAACTTAGATACTTGGCCTTCTCATCCTCATGAACCTTTTTCAAGGCATCAGTTTTAGCACGTTTGACAGACAATGGATGTTTTGGGCTCAGACCAGATTCCATATCTCCCAAACTATTGCTTACTTCAAGCTTTTTTTCCATTTCAATTTGTGACTTCAATTCCTTCTGCCATCTCCTCTCCAGCCTATCAATTTTTTTCTTCATGCTGCATTCTTTCTCTTGCTGTGAGATTATTGTTCGTATAACTGATAGAAAGCTGTTAATGGCCTCTGACACAACCTGTAATTCATGAAACAACATAAATAAATTTTGATAACTCATCCATAGCTTTCATTATTAAAAACTGCCCCACATTCCTTTCCTAGGACAGTACCTTTTCTGGTAGCCTATCAAGGGCAAGCAACCATTTTTCGCATAGGGTACGGACCATAGATGGGCAGCAGTTTTGATTTTCATTATCTATGGGACAATCAAGGAGCCTAATCCAAGTGCACATGGCTTGTACATAATCTCTTTGAGACTTGGTGAGTCTACAAAAACTATTGTACCAGAAGTTGATTCCACTCTCGAGCTGCATCGCTGCATCATGATGATTCTGATCAGTAGATGGTTCAGTATTGTGACTGGTTAGATGATGCACTTGCTGTGAGATATGACTCTGAACTTCATGGCATTCATACATAGTTCTCCACATGTGATGTAGCCTGCAAATAGCTATCAATTAATTTGCTTTCGAGGGCATTGAAAAGTCGCTTATATAATGAATGTCTATTTTTGGACTTAGCATTCATCAAAATTAATACCAGCAGTCAGCAGAGCATCGTTCCAACGTAAGTTTGGGTTTCTGCCAGGTGACATTCATTCCCTCAAAAAATTAAATCATTTTTAAAATTATCAAAGCCATATTTTGTATGTTAACATGTGGCTACCAATAAATTCAAACGCCCGGATAAAAGTGGCTGGTAGACATAAAAAATGAAGTATGGCACATGCGCTATGTATTTATACCTGATTGTAATGATTTAACAGGTTAGATGTTCTGTAGCAGCAACTAGAGAAGAATTCTGTAACTAGCTTCTTTTGTAAATCAAAGCAATACCAAAATAGCTTATACTAGAGGTAATGAACCTTAAGATGCAAAGATTCAGTTTGACAGGTTAGAGAAGTTTGCCTTCCATCATCATATTCTTACACCTATCAACAGCCAGAGATATTTTCTACAATTGTCTTTCATTGTAGTTAATATTTGAAAATAAAAATAGCCATGCATCTATTCGCATAACTAAAAGCCCAAGTCACTTGAAGTATAATCTTAGGTGAGCAATTCACCCAAAACATTCCTACTATAATATCACCCTATACATCAAATACACTAAACTCGCTCTAGCTCACCCTCTCTTACTTCTCCATTCTGCAAACTATTTCTTCTTTCACTTGACTCTTTGCTCTTTCTTACTTTCACCTTCCTATTCGAATGCGACATATATACTATTAAAGCTTCAAATCTTCAACCAATGAAGTATCAATGGAGAAGATATCTAAGAACATTGATGAGTATTTACAAAAAAATAATGGAGGTTCTATAGAATTGCATGGATCATATACCATAGGTGCAAACAACATTCCCATGGATCATATACCATAGGTGCAAACAACATTCCCAACAAATGGATGCGACTCAAAAGTGAAAATGAGATGCAAGATTATTCCAGTAAAGAACAAGAAAGCTCAAGAAAGTTTTGAATTGCAGGAGTTGTAAATTAAGATTATTTATTTGGAGTTCAAGGGTTGATATGAATATAAATTAAGGTTCCTCAATTTGATAAGGTCATACTACAATATAAAGTGTAAATGATTTTCAACTTGCCATTACTTGAGAAGCCTCTTAATAACGTGTTTAAGATCACACTTTGCAACATCCATTAAAAACCATTATATTACTGCAGCCATAGTAATCCATTATTGGTGGCAGGATGGGGGTGATGCAAGATGGTGATTTTTGGGCTTGCCATTACATGAAAAGCCTTTTGATAACGTGTTTAAAAATCACACATCGCAAGTTCGCAACATCCATTACAAACCAATATCACTGCATTAGCCATGACAAATTGATAATCCATTAGTGGTGGCAAGATGGGGGTGATACAAGATGGTGAGTTTTGGGCTAGCCATTACTTGAAAAGAATAACATGCTTTAAAATCACACTTCACAACATTTGTTACATACCATTATATTACTGCATTAGCCATAGTATTCCATGATTGGTGGCAAGATGGGGAGTGATGCAAGATGGTGAGTTTTGGGTGCTGGTGCACACAACATTAGTGGTACGAGATAGATATGCTCGTCACAGTGATATGGTATTGATATTGGTAGTTAAACATGGCAGTGGATGCTCCAATGGGACGTTGAAGGAAGAAAGCTGCTGGGACTGCTATTTGCGGTGCAGTTGGTAGAGCTATCAATGGGTGGTGCAAATTTTCTTTTTTGATTCCTTAGTGTTTTTTTTTAATGACATAGAAGAATTAGATCTGATTCCTGGTTTGAACAAAGCATAAACAATGAATTTCATTTTTCAGTTCATTTCCCCTCAATTCCCTTTATACGTTTCAACACTTGTTTGCAAACTACACAGCCCTTTATGTGTTTAAGAAACGGTGATACATACGAGATGCACCAGAAACAAGGGACACCATGAATGCTTCACATTACAGGAATATATGTACTCATAATTTAATAGTTAATAAGAAATTATTCATATCACAGTTCAAATATTTGATGTTTACCCGGAAAGTAGCACAATAAGCTGAGGATGCAGCTCCTCTTCTATTGTTGTTACTATAGATGCAGATGTTTTTGTCACTAACTCCTGCAGCCGTACAATATCAGACTGCAATTTTTCGACAGCGCACCGTGTTTTTTCTATCTTGTTCAAGTCACTGTTGTCATCTTCTTGTTTTTGCAATGACGAAGATTTCTGCTCATGCTCCAATTTAGCCATCTCCTCCTCCTGTATATGACATAACAATATTTCCATTTAAAGACACGGACATTGATACAATGGTAGCCATGATTTAACATATAAACTCTCTTATCTGTATAGCCTTTGTGTTAATCTCCTGAAGTAAAATCCATTGCAGGACATCTTAATTTACTCTCAGCCATTCCTCATATACAATATTATAGCTACAAGTACAACTCTTTACCGAACCAGAAATAATAGTGCAAACTCAAAAGTTTTGGCTTGTGCATCATCCTCTAAGACCAGCACATTGACATCTATCTGTTAATCGAGTTATGATTAGCTAGACTCTCATTTATTTTTCTCTTAACTCAACATGACCTTAGTACCCAAAAACTCAACAAGAAATCAAGAATCCATTCTTAGTTCACCTTGAGACCCAAATAAGGGTTTTTCTATGATATACCCCTGTATTTTTTTAAAAACTATAATGTACCCCTAATGTTTTTTTATTCTACATTATACCCTTGTGTTTTTTAAGTTTTCTATAAAATACCCCTAGTGTGTATTAATGAAAACGGACGTTAATGATTTTTGAATTCCCACCCAAACCTCCGTTTAGTACAATCTACTCCCACCCAAACCTCCCCATCCCCTCCACCCCAGCGCCCCTCCCCCCCCCCTCCACCGCCGCAGACTCTCAACCCCCTCCACCCCGGCCGGCCAGCCCCCCCCCCCCTCTCCTCCGCCGCAGCCCCCCACCCCTCCCCTTCGATTTCCCGCACCCCCCACCCCCTCCCCTTCGATTTCCCGCAGCCCCCCACCCTCCCCTTCGATTTCCCGCAGCCCCTACCCCCTCTCCCTCGATTTCCCGCAGCAATTTTCAATGCATCGTGCAGTTGCAGATGGAAGAGAGAGATCTGAGTGTTGATTTTGCGTTGAAACACGATTGAATCTGGGTTGATTTTTTAAAAAACAATGGCGAGGGTGGTGGTGGTTGTTGTTCACAGCTGCGGTGCGAGGGGAGGGAAGGGGTGGGGGCTACGGAAATCGAAGGGGAGGGGGGGTGGGGGCTGGCGGCGGTCATGGTGGTTGCGGGGGTGGAGGGGAGGGGAGGGAGGGGAGGGGGGCTGGGCCGGGGGGCTGGGGGGAGGGTTGAGAGAGAAGCCCAGAAATGCAAAGAGAAGTTAACGGTAAACGTTACGTACACTTAACGTAGGGGTACTATGTAGAAAACTTCAAAAACTTAAGGGTACAGTGTAGAAGAAAAAAACATTAGGGGTATAACGTAGAATTTTAAAAAACACAGGGATATATCATAGAAAAACCCTAAACTATTTCTCTCTTGTCTCTCCTCCAGTTCTTTTCAAAGTAATGGTTGTCATCCAAGATCATCCCATACATCAAGATACTCGACATAACATCAATTATTATTAGATGTCATTGTCCAAGCACCAATGATCTTTGATAAGGGTGAAACTTATCCTATTGTGCCCACTCCGTCCCCGACCAAGTGAGAAAGAATAAATTAACGGACTTGTTCAGCGTCTTAGCCTAACAAGAATGTTATAGGAGCAAGGCAAAAGCAGATCCAATACCAAGATACTTCTTTCTCAAGATCTGCAACAATTTACAAGAAGTCAACTATCTAGCATTACCCTTATTGCCGTATAGAGTGTCTGCTCTTCAGCAAAAATTTTCCAAAGTGTAATGCAGTGCGCTCCTGGTTTGCAAGGTTCAATAGGGGTGTCGACCTCGAAAGCATCCCTTGTCACCTGTAGTGATCTAGAGGACCAGCTCCATGACAAAGAACTCAATCTAGCAGAGTTGTTCCCCTTCCCTGAAGAAAAGGTGGGGTGGGGGACAGAGACAAACACAACCCAAGCATCATTAGCTGTTTTTGCAGTTGCAAGTTATTGATTGATACTGATGATACCTTAATTAAGAAGTAAATCAGCAATAAAGCTGATGAAAGTACAAGCACAAAGGTTTTAGAAAGTAATCCATGGTGCTAGATTCTCAGAATCGTTCCTACATCACATTTTTTTTTTCTTACATATGAAGAAGCATCTAGCTGACAAATGAAGAGATACTCAGTCAGCAAGATTATCAGATTCAAAAGCACTAAAGCTAGAAAAAAAATTTGGAACCTGGGGAGATTTAACCTACCATTTGCATCACATAGTAGTTGTCTTATTTAAGAAAGAAATACTAAAGGGAACATCATATATTGTGATGCTTCCCACCATTTATAGTATTTTGACAAAAAGCCATTTAGTTTTGTGGTGTACCAAACGCTTTAGTAGTTTAGTTCATCACTATTAGAAACTTGACAACTATTTTGGGGCAGCCATAAAAGGGAACATTGACAACGAATATGGGACAAGGTAAGCATAATGCTCAGTTTGCCAAATGGGTTATCGTTTTTTGCAGTCTAAACAAAAACATAACAAAAATTGCAATAAAGGCCTATCTACATTTGACCTGAACTGTTTGCCCAAAGTCCAGTAATATAACCATGGGAATATTCCACAAAAGACACCAAAAAAGGCATACTTTCAAGAATTGCCTTTTACTAGACAATGAGTTGCTCAGTCAAAATCTGTAACCCATGTTGCTGCAACAAGAACTTTATAGTTCTAATTTCTTCAAATAACTAGTGAATTCCAGAGAACCAATCCCTTAACCAAAGTTCCGCAGCTATTGATCCATCTAGAATCAGCTCTTTTTGGCCACTGCATACTGCATATTAATGCACACTTCAAACTCAGAGAACAAGCAACAAGGGCAAGCGCGCAACTGCTAAGCGTGATCTACATGTATTCACACATGTTTTAAAAGGTTTTATGTCCAATAAGACCAAAGGCTTATTTGTACCTTTCCTTGAAAATTTCTCTTTCTTTCTTTAAAATAAAGGAATAATGCTGAAAAGGGGATCTTAAAAAAATGAAAATCGAAAAAATCTTGAAAATAACAAATAGGTAAATCAGATTTTAAAGTTTGAGCAGCCACTATAATCTTGAGAAGAACAGTAAGAAATAAATGATGCAAGATTAAGTACAAACAAAAATAGAAAAAGAAAATAACATAAGATTTGGCATGAGAAAGTAATGGTAAATTTAAACAACGTACATCAGCAGAAAGCAAATATTAAATATTACCACACCCAGATTAAACTGGAGTACTGGACTGGGAAGGATTTGATCATGTTATTCATTTCATCCTATCAATTCATGTCGGGATGATATAGGTTTCAGGACTTGGTTACTTAACCAACACCAAATACAACCTTTCTTTCAAATTACTACTCTTGTTATTTTCTGTGAGTATTACAATAGAGTTAACCTCATAAGTTGTCAAGGAAAAGAACCACATTCTGGATAACTCTTGTTATAAAATCATGAAGTATGGCAAATCAGCAATAATAGAGCTAGCAAAAGTAAACCTTTATTAATTTGCATCAGACATAACCCAGCAGGTATTAGACATAGCTGCCATAACATTGCCACCCTAGTATTTGCAGGCTTTAGTAGTCAAATTCTTCACCATGTTAAAGCCCAACTCTTTCTTAAATGAGCACATCCCTTTCAGATTTAAACTACTTAAAAGTTAAAACTGGGAGCCAATTTTCAAACAACCAGAAGTAAAACAGGTAGAAGAACAAACAAACCTATGTCAAACTTAAACTGGCAAGCCACAAAGGCAATAATGCAGACCGTGAAGTTATTTTCTGTGATTCTCTGAGCACACACACATGCAGACGGATATCTGGGAAGGACTTGGTTGAAAGTGCAAATCAAATTGACATGTGGAGCTAAGGTTATCAAACAAAATAAATTGCCAGACAAGGAATTACCTCTTCCTTCTTTTATGTCCTGATGCTGGGAATTATTCCATGTGCCCATGTCTACTAGAACTGCGATCTCCTTCCCACCCGCAGATGCTTTCAAGAAGTAATCGTCAAGCTCCTTGACTATGCCTGACAATGTCTTTCTCCTTCCAGTCCTCCTCCATGCAACCATGGCCCTATTCACCATATGTTTGGTGTGTCCCGTCACCATTGATGAATCATCATTCGCATTCAGCGACTTTTTTCTAACAGCATCATAAGCTTTATCAGATGTTACATGCTCTTGATCCTCTTCTTCAAACTGTGATCTTGTCTCAGCCCAAGTTTCTTCATCAATGTCTTGAACCGATAAACTCTCTAATTTATGTTGTGCCGAAGAACTTCCAAGCAAGTCCCAAAGATCCAACGAACTGTTAGGTGGTGGAGGAGTGCAAATACTCTCCTCTCCAATCTCAATTATCTCTTTTGCGACTTCCTTGCCATTTTGATCACTTTCAAGCTTCCTTGAATCGGGACTATCAATAGGAGGAGGTAATGGAGGTGAAGGTGGAAGAGGAAGCGGTGGAGAAGAAGGCAAAACACCTTCAAGCTCTAGCGACTCTAATTCAGTGAATTGACGGAGGGTAATACCAGTGTCTTTGAGTGCTTTTAAGTATGCTAAAATGGCACCGGTAAATTCTTTTCTGAACCCCAACAGTTGTTTTACTACCCTTTTTCTTTCCTTACAAATCTGCACTCTTTCTTCTTTATCGAACCTTGATGCAGCACAACCCATTTTGTAAATATTTCAAGTAACATGTAACAAGGAAGGAAACAGATCAAGAGGATATAGCTTCACATTTTCTCCACTTCTTTATATATCATCCTATGTCAACCCAGGTCATTTAGTGTAGTGAGAACGATACTGCTTTCTATCTCTCTATCTGTCACAGCATTATTAAGTCCACTTGGAAGACTTAACAACGAAACTGCAAGAAAATATCTGAATCACTGTCTTTATCCAACAATACACAGCACCAATATCGAGCCAAATAACACAACTAGAGCGAGCTGCTTCTTTTCCATTTTCTCCTTCACTACCATTACTAGTAACTTTGCATTGACAACAAGTTGTACCTTGACAACTAGAACAATACACAGTGCTTGTTTGGTTGACAATAAAAACATGAGAAGTGGAATTTCCCGGGAAGTGAACTAGAGTGAAGTTGATTGGTTGGCAAAAACATAGATTGTTCTACTTCCCACATAATCGAGGAAGTTGCTTGCGATGGTCAACCAAACAACTTTTGGCACTTCCTAGGAAATACTTCTACTTTATATGCTTAGCCAAATGAGCACCTGACCTACTTGTCGTTTTAAACGTAAAAGATGGAAAGAGGAGTACCTAATCTTTTAAACTTAAGATCTACCTAACAGCAAGTACAAATGTGCTCAAACTTTCTACTATCTTCAACTCACAAATCATAACCCAATTCCCCCACCCGCTCTATTACAATGAAAGGAGTTAAAAGAAAGGAAAACGGCGAGAATTTCAACGGTAACAATTAAGTAATTAACCATTAGTTGGTTTATCTTTTTTTTTCTCAACTCTGTTTTCCATTTTCATTAAAAATGAAAATTTGACATGAGTAATCCCAACTTTCACCCGTTTTCTCAAAATGATTCCAACTTTGGAATATTCCAGAATAATCCCAACTTTAGAGGGTACCTTCTCAAAATAAACTGAATTATTTATTTTCAACATATTATGGACCTAAAATGGATTAGTGTAGGCAAGAAAAAAGATAGTTTGGCTTATTTTGAGAATGTCCCACAAAAGTTGAGATCATTCTGAAATAATCCAAAGTTGTGATCATTTTTAGAAGACGGGTGAAAAAGGGGATTATTCATGTCAATTTTTCCTTAAAAATAAGTAACAAGACAATATGAAACATGTACTAGGCATACTAAAACAATCGACAACTGATGCAGGATAGTAGATCTTGCTAGTGATAGAACAGTAATAAGAAGAAGAGAGTAACTTGAGAGAGAAGAAGAATTAAGAATCTAGAGAGAAAAGAGAGAAGAAATCCAGAATAGAGAAGTAGATAGAGAGATAGAGAGGTTAATTGTGTTTGTATTTCTGAATGAATCATTACTTTGAGAGATTACAAGTATTTATACAGCTTGTAACAACAGACTACAGCTCATAACAACAGAAATAGAATAACAGAATTCTGTTATTCTGTTGATAACAACTTTTGGCACCAAAAACTGTTTTACAATTTTAGTTTTTATTTCTACCCTTATCAACAACAGTACCCAGGAAACCAGATTTATATGTAAACACAATCTCACTGGGGAGACAACAAAAATGGAGTTAAATTGGTTTATGAATATTCAAATTTCCTTCCCTATTTTTTGAATTTTAAAACACTTAATCACTGGAACAGACAATAAAACAGGAACACTGACAGGCCCGGCTAAGGCCCTGTGCAGGGTGAGCAACTGCACAGGGCCTCCAAAATACAAGGGCCCAATTTTAATGGTCCACCTAAAGTTAAAAAAAAAGAAAAAAAAACTAAAGCTAATTACAGGCTGGCGTGGGCCGCGTGGCAGGTGAGCGTTATGCAAATTCAAAGAAGCCGCTTCTCTGCTTCCGTGCCTTCTTCTCTTCCTATTTTCCAAAAACTCCATTAATGATTCCTCCATCTCTTCCTATCCTCCATAACTTTTCACCTAAAAGAAATCAAAACCCCAATTTCCAAAGAGAAAAAAGGACATTATATAATTATCAGATTTTAAGAAAATCCCCAATTCCCCAATCTCTTCCCTAAAGAATTAACCATGAGTAACCATCATATTCACAAAATTGGTTAAATGTTCTATGTTTTTTCTTCTTCTACTGTTCTACTCCTTGAAGGTAATTTCTAAATTCCGAATATTTTGTTAATTAATTTCAATCTTCTTGCCTAAAGCTTTTCCATCCGCTAATTGGACCATAAGAAACAAGGATGAAGGTGAATTGTACCTATGAGAAAGTCTCTCAATATTCTCAGCCTAAAACTATAGATATGAAAAGAGAAGTTCAACAAAGAAAGTAATGCTACCGAACCACAGTTCTTATATGCTAGATGAAGCAAGACGAATGATTGTAGGAGAGTCGTAATCAACTAACTTGTAGTTGAGATAGTTAAAATTTTGACTTTCAGCATAATCTCAGTTTTTTTTGTGTGTTGATAATATGAAATTATGGTTAGTTATATAACTATTTTCAGATTATATTTGGGGATGTGAATGGTTTAATTATCGAATTTCAATTTTCATTTTTTAATTGGGCAATTTTTTATAGTGATTCATGCTTGTTAAAAAATTATTCTTCATGATTTAATTTAGCACAGGGCCCCTACATTATACGAGACGGCCCTGAACACTGACACAGAAACTGTCAAGAAATTATGATCTGTCCAACATCAATAAACAAATATACAGACCAACAAAATAGATTAAAATAAATAAATAAAACCCACAACAACAAAAATGCTAACAAGAACAAGGAAAACAAAACAAAATATATACATACATAATGAATAAATAAATGAATAAAAATCAGTAACTAAACACAAGGGTTTCGAGGAGAATGTCAGGAAATAAGCGAAAATTGGCATAGAAAACAGCATCAAAATAGTCTTACAACATGCTTTCATAAAATCCAAGAAATATTCATGATTATTTGGAATCTGGGCATATTGAAGAACATAAAAATATACCTGGGCATTATAATGAAGATGATTTTTTGGAACTTTTGAAGAGAGAGAAAATGAACTTGTTTTTGGCTCCAGTTTTCAGCTGCTGTAAGAAAACTTTGTTGTGAGCTTTTTTATGGTGTTTCACTTGTCACCTTTAAGGAAAGGCTTTAACTCCTTGGTAAAGGTGGTGTTCTTTGCAAAGTTTTTCCTTATTTTTTTTGGGTTCATCGTATATCCTAGCCCTTCTTTTGCTTTGTAGTTTGCGCTTAGCTTGCTGCTTCGTTGTTTCACTTTTCCTCACCCTTTTAGCTTTTGAAATAGTGTCTTGACAGAATCTACGAGCCATAGCCCGTAAGCCTTATGGAGTAAGTATGCATATATGAGCTTGTCCTAAAATATCAAAGTGATGGAATAATAGCATATTATTAATTATAGCGTATTTTGTCTAATTCTGTGGGGAGTTATGAATATTTTGGAAATTTTCTAAAAAAAAAAAATAGGGATATTTTGTTGGAAATTAAACCTACAAGTTTATTTCAAAAAATCTCTATTATATAAGGGTCTGTTCTAGGGGTGGCAATGATGCGAGTCGAGTTCGAGTTTGAGCTAGCTCGACTCGACTCGTTAGCATTTCGAGTCGAGTTTGAGTTGAGTCGAGCTCGCTCGAGTCGAGTTTTGACCGAGTTTTGACCGAGCTTTGACCGAGTCGAGCTTTGACCGAGTCGATTTCGAGTAGCTTGCAAGTGTCTCATGTTAAAAGCAACAATAAGGTAGAAAAATGTTGAATTTAGGTATTTTGCTATTGATAATTGGATATTCGAGCTTTTCTCGAGTTTTCGAGTCGAGTATCGAGTTGCTCAACTCGACTCACCAACATCTCGAGTCGAGCTCGAGTTCGATTCGAGCTCACTCGAGTCGAGCTTTGACCGAGTTTTGACCGAGTCGATCTCGAGTAGCTCGCGAGTTGTCTCGTCTCATTGCCACCCCTAGTTTGTTCTCTTCGGCATAAAACAACTGAACTGAACTGAACTGAACTAAACTGAATTGAACTGAACTGAACTGAACTGAATTGAACTGAACTGAACTGAATTGAACTGAACTGAACTGAACTGAACTATAATGATAATATATTAAATAGTATTTTCTTACTTGCCATATATATTGGACAAGTTAATAATGGAATTGAATTTCAAATTTCAATTAAATATTAAATTAAGTAGAATGATTTCCTCTTCTTAAATATGTGTGAAAAACTCTGATAAAAAATTAAATTGACAATATAACTTGATTGAAAAAATCTGTACAAAAATATAAAAAGTTGAATTTCATATTAATAACTATAATGATAATATTTTAAAACCTAAATGTTGATTATTATTCGGTAATCTCTATTATATAAATCAAACTCTTCCACTTTATTAATATTCAACGATTGAATCTGATACACAAATTCTTCCACTTTATTTGAGCATAGGCTTTCTTCTGCTTTGTATTTCCTTCACTTATATAGTAGAGATTTGAATAATGATGAACAAATAACTAAAAAAACCAACGAAACATTGATTTAAGAAAAATATATTAAAAAATAAAAATCATTATAAATGTTTGTTCGAATCAAAATTTTGTAGCACTGATGAATAACTAATTAAGAAAAATAATATTAATATGACACGCACGCATAGCATGCAAAAAATACTAGTAATAATTAAGCCTACAAGTTTGGGAAAGGTTGTGCGAACGGAAAAGTCCAAAGTCCCACATTTGCAGATTTCGAGTGATCTATCTTCTTTATATAGTAACTCTTTTACATATATATTTTGTTTAAAAGGAGTTCGAGAGAACTCTAGACCAGGCATGCGCCGTCAGAGACGGGCTCAAGGCAGGTTGTGGGCCTATGGTCTTTTTTACGCCTTGCTTTATTTTAGGTTTTATTCGTTTCACTGTTGGTCTTGTAAGAGACCGCCTACTTTTAATTTAACATTAGGCAACATCACAAGCCTAATATTAAGAAGAGAATGGACCATCTTTCTGAATATAATAACTAGTTCAATCTATTTAGTGACCAGTTTAATCAATTTAGTGACCAGTTTAATCCATTCAATAATCACATTCATGAATTTTTGCTTGAACTTTTATTTAGTTGCCATCTTATTGAGATTCTTATACGCACATTGATTGGATTTCTAGTTTATTTGATTGCTTGGATTGTTGGGAGTTGTGTGGTTTTAGTGGTGTGTTGTAGCTCTTGGTGGGTGAATTTGGTGATTCTGTAATCCTGGGTTGGTTTTGTAGGCGTGCTTTTATTTCACCTACGCGGTGTGAGCGTGTATTTAACTACCTCATTGTAAAGGTTTTATTGAAACCATTTTTGAAGTCGCCAACAAGTCTTTAAAGGAAGACTCATAAATCTAATTGGATATTGGAAAATCGTAGGGACAAATTAGGGACTTATCCAATGCAGATTTCCCCGTCCTGACTCCATAGATGGTCAATGAACCAAAAATTGAGTTCGGGGGTGAGGGTACGAATATGGTCATAATGAACCACATTCGCCCATTGCTAGCCTCTACTAAATATCGATTCATGTCAATTTTTATGCAATAGAATAACCAAATAATATTTTCATGCACCCTAAAAATAATTTAGTCTAGGTTGGTTCAGGAAACACATAAAAGACTATTTTTTAGTGGTATGTTATTAAGTAATCAAAATTACAGGAAACCTAACAGGTTGTCCAAATTATCTGATTTAATATTAGAATAGTTCTTTAGGTCTTTGATTAGCAAATATAACATGTGAGGTGATAAAAAGGCAAGCAGGACAATCAGGCAAGCATATATAAATAATAAATATAAAGAAAGAAGATTAGAATGTACAAAAGAGCGCTTTTTATATTAAAGATCTACATCAGAAAAGAAATAGTTAGTAACTTCAATATAAAAATAATTTATTCAAGGACCCTCAGGATTATACCGTGGCTTGGGTCTGAGAGATTGACAACATTCGGGACGAGCAATCGTGAAGCCTGAAAATATGAATGTCTGCAAGTATTTGTTTGTATGTGTTTTTTTGTGTTGAAAAGTATGGAAGTATGAGTTTTGTAGAGAGGTTTTGTAATTGTTTTAGTAAGTGTCGAAGTTATAAAGTTGAAGTGTTGTGTGGAAAAATCGTCCTTTAATTCGGAAAATTAAATAGTATTTATCGGGAAAGGAAATTGCGCCTCACGCGCCAGCTGCGCCAGGCGCAAGTGGCTGTGTGACGCACAATCACACAGGTCAGACGCACATTGGTGCGCCTGACGCGACATGACCAATCAGCTGCGTACATGTGACACACGCTTTAAAAAAGATAGAATTAACAAGCTTGGCTTGCGCGCTTGACGCACGTCTGTGCGCTAGGCGCACGTTTGTGCGCTAGGCGCACATTGGTTGGTGCGCTAAGCGCACTCCCTTGCTTTTGACACGTTTTGACAGCTTTTTTTATAAAACGTGTTTTAACGATTTTATTTTATCTTTTAACTCCGAAAATCTGATTTTACGGGATAAAAGCCGATTTTAATTATATAAATATCTTTGAAAATATTTATTTTATTTAAATAAAACAATTAATTAATATTAAACAATTAATTGGGCTTTTTCAAAGAGTTGGGCGAAAAATATTATTAATTAGCATGAATAATTAAGTGGGCTTTAAAATACGACTTTAACACTTTTAAAATAGTTTTGGCTCTTCGGATTGCTCTGCCCTTGGGTCGGACCAATTAAGATCGTGGTATGTTTCATCATTGGGCCCTTAAATGGGGAGACACGATTATATGTCAACAAAAGCCCCCACTTTGACTGAGGTTCAGGAAACCGATAGTCAAAGTACACGGTGTCGGGACGGAGAACGATTCTAAACGCTCTGTAGTTTAGAACTGATCTATATACGTCGGTCTGTGCAAAACAAAGTTAGTATGCAGGATAATAACTACAAGCAATTTGATTACCTGCAGGAGAAATATGTTAGCAGATAGGTGCAAACAACTCACATAATAATGCACATAATGATGCAAATAATGCAAACTTAGACTCTCTAATGATGCATGAGACGCTATGCAAGGATTAAGGTTATGCAAAGCTAAGGAAGATGACACGTCATGCAAGGTTAGGGTTATGCAAGACTATGATGTATGTAATGCAATGCAAGGTCAGGGTTTTGCAAGGCTAAGAGATCTGGATATGTAGGGAGATAGAATGATCAGAAATGAATAGAATGATTTTCGAAAACTGTTTTTAGTAAATAATTGGGGTCCGTAAACGAGATCCGCATATTACAACTCTTCGAGAGTTTGATTTGATTTGGAGGAACCACCACATATATAGGAAGTCCCCCACTTTGGTTAAGCTTGTCTTGAATTAGGCTTAAGCCTTGATTGAAATGTAGTTGATCAGATAGGTGAACTCCCTCATGTGTCACCTGCTTTCTTACATAATTTTTAAGCCTAATTACAACAATTAAGCTAACAAAAACTAGGTTACAATCAAGTTATGCCAAAACTGTAAAACTGATCAAAAATGACATTTCAATTGGAAGGCTACTGCGACTTTGTTTCTTCATGAAATCTCACCAAATTTGGTAGGATTAAACTTCAAGATGTTATCAATCCAACAAAAAAAGAATCACTGGAAAATAATTTATAGATTGCCCACAATAACTAAACAGATTTTGTGCGCCAGAATCTCCGGATGAACGTGAACGTCTTCCTTCTCTTCTACTTTCTACTTAATTTAAGCAACTCTAATCAACCCTAAATACTTAAATAAGGAGGTTTACATACTACTTAAGACTATAATTTAATACAACTTAATATAATATAAAACAAACAAAAAACAGAAAATGAAATGCGAAACCATTTCACATCAATCTCTCCTTCTTTGAAAGAACTTGTCCTCAGGTTCATCCAAGATATCATCCACATCATGCGTGGAGATGAAAAGAACATTAAACTTGTATTCTTTCCTGAAATTACAAGATAAGATGCAAAATAATACATATAACAATAAGTAGCTTTAGTATGATCATAAGTTTCCAAGGAAACTAATGAATCAACATTAATGCTCAGCTTCACAACTTCCTCTTTTATGAACAACTCAAGTTTTTGTGGCTTCTCAATTGGAGTGTTCATAATATGCTCTTCGTGAATAGAACATGAAGAAGATATGATTTCTTCCTCTTCTTCAACTATAGCATTTAGAGCTATTAGTTGTTCTTCATGCTTCTGCTCAATTCGTGCGCTCTTCAAAGAATGCAAGGATACTGCAAATAGATCTGGATCGAATTTTGTGAAATTGTAACACCCCTAGGTGTGCAGGAGCCCACTAGTAGATATTGTCCTCTTTGGGCCCTAGCCCGCAAGGATTTGCTTTGGTGCAGAACCGAAGTCCTACCCAGAAGGCCTCTACTAGGTTGAGGTGTCCACCTCTATATAAAGAAGGATTCGTTCTCCTCAACTTTCGATGTGGGATAGCCAAGATCTTAGGCCCCTTCTCCCCTCCTTCAAGGAGCCTGTGTCTCCGTAGGCACTACAGGACACCGGAATGGGCCCTGACTCTGATACCATCTGTAACACCCCTAGGTGTGCAGGAGCCCACTAGTTAATATTGTCCTCTTTGGGCCCTAGCCCGCAAGGATTTGCTTTGGTGCAGAACCGAAATCCTACCCAGAAGGCCTCTACTAGGTTGAGGTATCCACCTCTATATAAAGAAGGCTTCGTTCTCCTCAACTTTCGATGTGAGATAGCCAAGATCTTAGGCCCCTTCTCCCCTCCTTCAAGGAGTCTGCGTCCCCGTAGGCACTACAGGACACCGGAATGGGTCCTGACTCTGATACCATCTGTAACACCCCTAGGTGTGCAGGAGCCCACTAGTAGATATTGTCCTCTTTGGACCCTAGCCCGCAAGGATTTGCTTTGGTGCAGAACCGAAGTCCTACCCAAAAGGCCTCCACTAGGTTGAGGTGTCCACCTCTATATAAAGAAGGCTTCGTTCTCCTCAACTTTCGATGTGGGATAGCCAAGATCTTAGACATAAGGAGAACGAAGCCTTCTTTATATAGAGGTGGACACCTCAACCTAGTAGAGGCCTTTTGGGTAGGACTTCGGTTCTGTACCAAAGTAAATCCTTGCGGACTAGGGCCCAAAGAGGACAATATCTCCTGCACACTTAGGGGTGTTACAGAAATATCCTAGGAAACCTGTTTAGAAGGATCAGATTTGAGGATAAGTTCCTAAGGCTCTTGATACCAAATGATACGAATTCACCTCACAAACTACTACTCTTTTTGTGTTTTTATGTTTAAGAGACTATAATGAAAGAAAGCAATAAAGATAGGCTCCTAAATCTCGGTTTGGAGAGGTTCTCTTGAAGTCGCGGTTCAAGATTTAAACACAAGATCGCAGTCTAGTGCACTTTAGAGTTAACAACTCTTTAACAAGCTCAAAGCTCACTATGAATACCTTACACACACACCTTAAGGGTCCTAATTTTGCATCAAGTGGTATCAGAGCTAAGGCATCTAAGTCCTCTTGGCACTTAGACGTTCTTGGAGAAGAAGGAAAACAAAAAAAAGAAGCAAAAGGAAGCAACCTGTAAGAGACAGATTATTGAGGTAACTTTGAACGCGAGGTTCTCATATCTCAGATCGTGTTTTAGGTGATTCTTTTTTTAAAAGTGGTTATTTTTATGTCTAGTGTTGGCCTCTAAAATTTCATAACTTTTGGTGGTCATTTGCTATCATAATCAGCGCGCTTTTCTTAAGTGGTTTAAAACCGGAATAATCTGGACCAGTTTTAGAAAAATTAAAACTGCAGTGATTTGGCTTCGAATTTGTGTATGAAACTTTGGTCGTGTGTTTTAGACATATAGGGATAAAGATACACCAAATTTCATTCAATTTCAAGTTTGTTTGCTGGCTTTATGAAGCTCGAACTTATGGTGAAAATTCTGGGCAGTTTCTAGCCATTTTTTTGTTTGTATTCATTGTAATTGTAGTTCATATTGAACTTCTTTACGTTGTATTGTTGTTAATATGGATGAACTAGTTGCTAGACTAGAGTTACCTTTGGGTTTAAAAGAAGCTTTTACACGGATGCAAGAGGCTAAACAAAAGGTGCAGTTCTTGAGGCAGCAAATACAAGAAGAGCAGGTACAACAACTTTCCATGGAGAAAAGGTCTGAAGCACTAGAGATGCATCAATCTGAAGGAGAGAGTGAAGCCTATGCTCAAGAAGAAGAAGACGAGAGTGTGTATGAATTGGATGTAAAAACAAACGAGGGAGTGGAGGTAGAGAATCCTGATTTGAGGGAATTCTTATTGGAGGTTGTTTTAATAGAACAACTACGACCACAAAATGAAGCAGCGCCAATTCTAAAGCGCATGGAGTTGAACAAGAAAGACTATATACGGCTTTCAAGCTCCAACAACAAAATTCGAGGTCGAATTTTCTTCCAACAAGGAGAGTATGATGCGATATTGAAAAGCCTTATTAGTCCAAAGATGTCCTTAGGTCTCTTTAAACTATGGATATGGTTAATCTTGTGGATTAAGAAGGGAATTAAGGGCTTAAATGGTGGAAGACAACCAAAGGCAGGAGAGATTGCACCATCCATGGCCTAAGAACGAGTGTTACGAGATTTTGTAACAAGATTGCAGTTTTTGTCTAAACATGATTAAGAGTATTAATTGGGATTAATTAGCACTAATTTTGTTTAAATTGTACTTAATTATTATTAAGTAGTTAATTAGTATTGAGTCTTGTAGACGTGGATTTTTAATTCCTTTAATGCCTACACGCGGTGTGAGCGCGTTTATTTGACTACCCCATTATTAAGGTTTTATTAAAAATATGTTTTTGAAGTCGCCAACAATTCTTTAAAGGAAGAATCATAAACCTAATTGGATATGGGAAACCGTAGGGACAAATTATCCAATGTAGATTTCCCCGTCCTGACTCCATAGATAGTCAAAGTGAACCAAAGATTGAGTTCGGGGGTGAGGGTACAATACAGTCAGGGACCATATTGCCCATTGCTGGCCTCTACTAAATATCGATTCATTACAAATTTTATAGTTTTAATACACCCTAAAAATATTTAGTCTAGGTTGGTTCAGGAAACACATAAAAAGACTATATTTTTAGTGACAAGTTATTAAACAATCAGATTACTGGGTTCCTAGCATGTTGTCCATATAATCTGATTTAGTTAGAACATTTATTTAGGTCTTGATTAACAATAAATACAATGTGATAAATATTGCAATCAGGCATGAAAAATAATATGTTCATAAAAATAAATAAAAATATGAAAATAAAATATTGCAGGGGATTAGTATAATATATACAATACTTACAGCGCAGGAATATATTAATAACCTACATCACGAATAGAATGTTAGTAACTTCAAGAAAATAATAAAAATAAATAAAGGAATAAAATAAAGGTGGTTAATTTAGTTGACCCTCAGAAATTATACCATCGTCCGGGGTCGTTGATTTGTACGGATCTTGGATCGAAAGTTGAACGAATCTTAAAAAAAGATTGTATCTTGTTATATCAGTGTGCGTGAGTATTCGTGAGTTGATGATGATGAATAGCGTGGAGTATTTTGCTGCAGATTAGTATTAGGATGGTGTAGGAGTGATTTTGTAAGGATGATGTGGCGCATAAAGAATGAAGGTGTTAGATGATGAAAATCAATCGTAGCTTCTTGTTTTTTGGGGTGTTGAATGTGTTAGGCGTGTAGATTGATGATCGCTGATGATGATTGGGATTATGTATGGCTGTGTGATGTGATTATGGTGCGAAAGAATTATGGTGGTGAAATATTAGTGTTGTGGGTGTAGGTGTCGAGTGATGAGAGATGCTGCTGAGGGAGTTTTGTGTATGAGTGCCGTGTGAGATTTTTGAGACGTGTATTTGTAAGGTGAAGCTCTGTGAGTTTTTGTATGTTTGGCCGTGTATTGTGAGAGGAGTGAGTCGTGAGAATTATCAGAGATATATATATGTTTAGATAGTTGGGTTGCAATAGGTTTTCGAAAACTAGTAGGTCTCTAAAAGATTTTTATTTAAAAATATTTTAGAAAATAGTTAGTAAAAGATATTTGAAAACAATTTGGAAAAAGATTATTGTTATAAAAGATATTTTTATTTATAAAACTAATTAATAAAATTAATTAATTCTATTAATTAAATTGGGCTAGAAAAGGGGTTTTATAAAATTGGGCTTTCATAAAACTATTTTGAAAAGGTTTTCTCAAACATGGTGTTGTAGCCTAAAAGATCTACGACTCCTTTAGAGACACTTGGGTCCATCAGGGCCGTACACGTGTCCTCTTATAAAAAATAAAGGAAAAAAAGATTTAATCCCTTGGGTTGGGTTGTATCCAGTTGGGAGAAAAGACTTACCTTTCTGGCCCAAAAGTTAGTCAGAGCCCAGCTCCTGGAAGGTGGCTGCAAGTGATTGGTTGATAAACTCTCACAAATCCTGGCCTGCCAAGTGTCATGATCTGATTGCTTAGCCAATCAGATGCCACTATTCTAGGGTAATTTTTAAGGATAGTTGTCATACTACAATCACTATAAATACCCCTGAAATCAGGAGAAAGATCATTCAATGCAAACAGTGTAAACGTACTCTGAAGAAATACTCTCTCACTTTCTCTCTCTATCTCTACTTTCTCCTTACAACTCCTGATATCTGACTTAAGCTTCGGAGGGGGAACCACCACCCAAACCTCCAGGGTGGGTCCCTTTTTGCAGGTTCGGGAACAAAGCTCAGGCTCGGACCAAGCAGATTCAGACATTGTTGCACAAGTCTCCAAGTGAAGAACATCTAAGGGATACTAGTTTACTTGCTAAACAAGAAGGCTCAACCTGTAGCTTACTTGTTGGACAAGCGAACTAAACATTTGGCGCCGTCTGTGGGGAGACGCAACGATGACTGACTATCAATCGTCCAACGTGGCTAGAAATCGAAGTTTTCAGATCAATGTCGAAGATACAGTAGACCATGAGAGACCGCCTCGAGGAAGGGATAGGCTTCCGTCCATCACCAATGTCCCTGGACAAAGTCAAGTGCCTGTTATACAGGAGAATCTTGAACGTCTAGTGACTGCTGCCCATCTTGAGAACGTCTTGAATGATTTTCAGACTAAGATGGCAGCAGTAGTCCAGGAACAGATAAAGAGCAACATGCTGTTTTTTTGTATAAATCCGGAGCCAGCAGCTAACAATCCGATTCCTCTTAGGGGGCGTTCCCAGGAGAATCATCCATGTCCAAGTCGACCTGTTCGTCAGGAACCCTCAAGGAGAACAGCCAGAGAAAAGCAGAAAGAAGTTAGTGAGCAGCGAAGGAAGATGGACTGGAACCTGGTGGTTAGGACCCAGGATAATGTTCGTCCAAATGGGCACCGAATGGGAACCGATGCCAGGGAATACCTCGAGGCAAAGAAAGCTGATGCATTACAACGGTCGGCCACAGGGTCTACACCGTACTTGAGAAACCCTCCTTTGAGGATACCGTCCAGAACAGAAGGAAGAAGTCTGGGCCCTTCTCTTGTTCGTCCAAGACAAGACAAAACGGTGGTTCAGCCCATGGTTTATAGGCGTCCATCCCCTGCAAACACCTCATCTAACCTTGTGTTGAAAGAACATAGAAAGGAGTTCATACCCATCGAGGGACAGCTGGGAGCCCTTCGGATCAACTGGCCGACCCCGTTCTCGACCAGGATCATGGAAGCGCCCCCCTTCCCAAAGGTAAAACTTCCTACCATAGAGCCCTTTGATGGAACTACCGATCCAGACGATCACCTATCCGCTTATAAGCATCAGATGTACGTCCAAGCAGTGGATGATGCTACATGGTGTAAGAACTTCCCGGTTACTCTGAATGAAGTAGCTCAGAAGTGGTTTAACAATCTCCCCCCTAATTCAGTCAACAATTTTACTGAGCTCAGTTACCTATTCACTAGTCACTTTGTTGCCAATCGGCAAGAACAGAAAACAAGCATGCACTTGGGTAAAGTCGTCCAAGGACCCAAGGAAGCCCTCATAAGTTTTGTTAAAAGATTTAATCTAGAAGCCCTTCAGATTCAAGATCTATCTCAATGATGGTGTGGCCTTTGACGCCTTTATCAGGGGACTAAGGTCATAAAGTTTTAAGTTTAACCTGGTGAAAAAGAAAATCACCACTCTTACCGAAGCTTTAAAGGAAGCCGAAGCGTTTATACACGCCACTGAAATATGTGCTGAGGCAAAGCACCCCGAGTCCAAGAAGCCTGAAGAGGTTGCTCAGCCAAAGAAGAGCAACCCCAAAAAGGCCGAGACTTGGGCAATTACCTCAACCACTACTTCGTCCAGAAGAAGCAAGAGAAAGGAATCTGAGCCTTCAGCCAACCATATTGAATTCAGCAAGGACCAATACTCCATTCTTATGGAGATAAAGGACCAATATGAGCTGAAGGCTCCGGCTGAAATGAAGACTCCTTACAGAAACAGAGACAAGAGTAAATATTGTCACTTTCACAAAGACTGTGGTCATGAGACCAATGTAAGCACCTTAAGAGGGCTTTGGAGGAGCTAGCTCGAAAAGGAAAGATGAACTCATACTTACCCCAAGGTGGAAAGAAGTTTCAGAGGAGAGATGATCGTCAGAGCAAGAAGAAGGATAGTGAAAGCACTGACGAGGATGTTGTCCTTGTTATCTCAGGAGGGTTTGCCGCTGGAGGACCAACCAATAGAGGGCACAAAAACTATCTCAGGGAGCTCGGTCAAGTCTTGCTAACTGATCAGACAAAGGCCGAGCCCTTCCCAAAGGTGGTGGTTAGTGAGCAAGATCGGGGGAAGCTGAGGACTCCCCATGATGACCCTTTGGTTGTAGAAATGAAGATAGCAAACTTAAGAGTAAGAAGAATTCTGATTGACACCGGAAGCTCGACAGACATCATTAGCGCAGATTGCTTGTCTAGATTGAAGTTTGATGAGAAGAACTTGGTCCCCGTCCATCATCCCATCATAGGGTTTGGGGGAGGAGTCATCCATCCCATGGGAACAGTCGCGTTGCCCATCCCATGAAGGATGCTTCGCGGACTTTGTTTATCAAGTTCTTGGTTGTCTGAAATTTGACAACCTATAATGTCATACTTGGACGGCCAACTCTGAATCATGTTAAAGCTGTAATAGTAACTCACTTGATGCTTATGAAATTTTAATGTGATGGTGGCAAAATTGGCTCCTTGTATGGAGATCAGCAGGCGGCTAGGGAATGTTACCTAACAACCCTCAAGCCGTCGTCATGGAAAGCAGACAATGAAAACCAGACGAAGATCACTGGGGGAAGGAGCCCGTCTGAATTTGGGAAAGATAAGACGAAGGTTGCTGGAGAAAGGAAGGCGTCCGAAGCTGTAAAGGGCCAAGTGGCCTCGCTGAGAATGGCAATTGAGAGTCCTCAGACACCGGTTGCTCCCTCGAGGAAAACGTCTGAACATCTCCCCAGCAAGAAAAGGAAGTATGAGCCCGTCAAGGAAGAGCCACCCTCGTCTGAAGAAGTAATGGCCATTATGGGGCTGGGACTAGAACGTCCAGAGCCGGTGGAAGTCCCAAAAGATGTCTGTTTGGACGAGGCTCGTCCAGAAAGAACCTTGAAGATTGGGTCTTCACTCTCTCCTGATTTGAGCGGCCTCTTAATCAGCTTGCTGAAAGCATTTCAAGACATTTTTGCTTATTGTGTTGAAGAAATGCCTGGAATTGATCCAGAGATAGCCGTCCACCGGCTGAATGTCGATCCAAGTTTAAAACCTGTTCGTCAGAAGAAAAGTCATTTTGGACCGGCCAGAAACCAGACGGTCGACCAGGAAGTTCAGAAGTTGTTGGAATCAAAATTCATCAGAGAGACTTATTATCCCGAATGGATAGCGAATGTAGTCATGGTGCCAAAGCCTAATGGCACTTGGAGGATGTGTGTGGACTACACCGATCTCAACAAGGCTTGTCCCAAGGACAGTTTTCCCTTGCCTAAGTTGGATCGACTGGTGGACTCCACAGCCGGCCATGCTTTGTTAAGCTTCATGAACGCATATTCAGGCTTTCATCAAATCCCCATGTGGTCAGAGGATCAGGACAAAACGTCCTTCATTACTGAGAAAGGGATGTATGGCTGACTGAGGATGCCTTTTGGCCTCCGTAATGCGCCGGCCACCTTTCAAAGAATGATTAACACTGTCTTTCAGCCACAGTTGGGAAGGAACATGGATGCATATATTGATGATATGATAGTCAAGAGTCGGTATGAGGAAGATCATGTTGGTGATTTGAGAGAAACTTTCGAAACTCTCAGAAAATACAAGCTAAGATTGAACCCCAGTAAATGTGTTTTTGGAGTTTTTTCTAGGAAGTTCCTAGGCTTCTTAGTAGATCAGAGGGGAATAGAAGCCAACCCTGAAAAGATCCAAGCTATTCTAGACATGAAATCTCCGTCAAAGATAAAGGAAGTTCAGTGATTGACGGGTTGCTTGGCTGCCCTTGGACGCTTTTTGTCTAAGTCGGGCGACAAGTGCCATCACTTTTTCGCTACTATCAAGAAAAAAGCCAAGTTTGAGTGGACAGCAGAAGCTGAGCAAGCCCTTCAGCAAGTCAAAGATCACCTTCGTCAGCTCCCTAGGTTGGTCAGTCCAGCCGAGGGGGAGAAACTGTTTGTATACTTGGCTGTGTCCACCCAGGCTGTAAGTGCTATCCTGCTGGCTGAAAGAGAGTCAGTGCAAGTCCCAATATACTTCGTGAGTCATGTGCTCAAGGACGCGGAAGGTAGGTATACTCCGGTCGAGAAGTTTGGGTTGGTACTCGTCATGGCCAACAGAAAGTTAAGGCCCTATTTCTTGGCTCACAGTATACTCGTCTACACTAACCAACCCTTGAAGCAAGTTTTGCAAAAGATGGAAGCCGCCGGACGAATGCTAAAATGGGATGTTGAGCTTAACATGTTCGATATATCATTTGAACCAAGGAAAGCCATTAAGGGGCAAGCTTTGGCAGATTTTATAGTTGAGCTTACTCGGCCAACTATAGAACCAATGCTTGATCCAGCTGAAGGGAGGAAGCATTGGACGCTCATGGTTGATGGATCGTCCACTGTCAACAGATGTGGGGCACGAATCATTTGTCAATCTCCAGAAGGAGACAAGTTTGAATATGCGCTAAGATTCCAATAACGAAGCTGAATATGAAGCACTTCTAGCTGGAATCAAAATGTGTAAAGCAGCAGGAGCTCTGGAAATTGAGGCCAAATCAGACTCTCTCTTGGTTGTCAGTCAAGTCAATGGAGACTTTGAATGTAAAGAAGCATCGATGGGTAAATATATGCGTCTGATCAAGGATGAGATTGAGCCTTTGAAACGATTTGTTCTCGACCAAGTACCAAGGTCAGAAAATCATCAAGCAGACGCTCTCTCAAAATTGGCCAGCTCGGCTGAAGGTGATGCGCCAAGAACAGTGTTTTGGGAAGTTAAACCAAAAAAGAGCATTGACCAAGAGTAAATCATGTTTCTTAGCCGAGGAGCAGTTTGGATGGAGCCTATTATAGAATACAAGAAGACAGGACGGCTGCCTTCAGACCCTGTGGAGGCTAAGTATGTGAAGGCTCGAGACAAATGGTTTGAACTGTGGGATGAGACCCTTTACAAGAAGTCATTCAATCGTCCTCTCCTCAAGTGCATCACTAGGGAAGATGGTCTAGAGGTTCTGAAGGAACTCTATGAAGGAGCTTGTGCATCTCACATTGGGCGAAGAGCTTTGGGAGAAAAGGCTTTAAGGACGGGGTATTACTGGCCTACCTTAAAGGAAGATGCTCTCGTCTATGCAAAGAAGTGCGACAGTTGTCAGAAGCACGGAAATCTGCATCAGAAGCCGTCCAACTACTTAACTCCTATCTTGTTCCCTCTGCCTTTTGCCAAATGGGGCATGGATATCCTAGGACCTTTCCCTGTGGCCGCTGGGCAAAAGATGTTTGTAATCGTAGCTATGGACTACTTCACTAAATGGATAGAGGTTGAAGCCATGCGGGGTATAACAACGAATGACGCCAAAGGCTTTATTTGGAAAAACATTATAACTCGTTTTGACATGCCGCAGTCCATCGTCTTTGATAATGGCCCGCAATTTGAAACGCCTAACCTGAAAGATTGGTTGGCAGAAAGAGAAATCAAAGCCCACTTCGCTGCAGTCGCCCACCCACAAGCCAATGGGCAAGTAGAGTCCTTCAACAAGATTCTATTTAATAGAATCAAAAGAAAGTTGGATAATGCTAAGGGACAGTGGGTTGAAGAACTACAGCTAGTATTATGGTCCATCGGAACCACTGTCAAAAATTCTACAGGGGGGACACCCTTTATGTTAGTTTATGGCACTGAAGCCGTCTTGCCCATTGAGATTGAAGAACCCACCCTGCGAGTCATGCTGTACACGGAAGATGCCAACTGGGCTGCATTGCGCACGGCTTTGGATCAAGTACCAGAAGTCAGGGGCAATGCCTTGCTAAGAATGCAATTGTACAAGCTGCGAATGGCTCGGGACTTTAACAAGAGAGTCGCTAGACGACCAATCAAGGTGAGGGACCTGGTTCTAAGGAAGATGGAGGCAGTTGGACGAGCTAAGGAGCTGGGGAAACTAACACCAAATTGGGAAGGACCCTATCTGATTGTCCTAGAGGTGTGAAGCGGAACCTTTCGTCTCCAAGATCTGGATGGACGACCAATACAACGCACTTGGAACTCATACACTCTGAAGAAGTACCACGTCTGACTCAGTTAATCGCCAAGAAACTGGCCAGTAGTTTGTAATCACTCCAAAGTGCCACGACACAAGCAAGAGAAAAAGAATTGTATACATGTATCTTGGCATTTAGTCAAGCAAAATTCATATAATACAATTCCTACTTTCTTCTCGCCTTTGTTTTTTTTTTTACCAAGTTGGTTCACTTTGGGGCATTAAATCAGTTATTAGTCTAAAAGTGACAGTAACTTGGACAAAATTACAAAGAGCAATAGAGCGTCAAAAATGCTCACTTCTCTGCCGAACATCACTCCCTCGAAGAGACAGGCCAAAGTGTAACAACCTAAAGGTTAAAACACATAAATGGTCAACAAATTGACAAAAATCTCTAGTAAGAGAAACGTCAATCTCTAAGAGAAAGCTGACCTGAAATAAGCCCTTAGTAAAGGATACTTACTTTCAAATACACGGTCAGCTAAGTAGTAAAGACCCTAGTAAGGGATCACTACTTCATGACGAGTGTTGCTCCCTCAAGGAAGCCGGCCAAGGCATGGTTTGCCCATATATCTAAAGCTCGTCCTTAGCAATTTCAGCAGGCTTGGCCAATGTTGGCCGTTCTCCTTCTTGGACCATGGCTCGTCCATAATATACGGTTGAGCTAAGCCCAAGAAGGGGGGGACAAGACAATTCTGTAGGACGAGCTAAAGAGAAAGGTCGTCCAAAGACCAGGACGAACTAGGCAATAGATGCCCTTGTAATGGTTCGCTACTTCAAGACGAGTGTTGCCAACTCGAGAAAAACGGCTAAAGCGTGGCTCGTCCATAAACCACAATGTATTAGCCGCTTTCTTTCTTGGGGCAAGACTCGTCTGAGTTTGCAGACCGTCCAAAAATCCAGGACGAGTCTCACTTTGTACTTAGCTACATTTTGGAATGATTCACGATCGTCCAAGGACAAGGATGACAATCTTTCCTTAACTAAATTTTGCAGACCGTCCAAAAATCCAGGACGAGTCTCATCTTGTACTTGGCTATATTTTGGAATGATTCACGATCGTCCAAAGGCAAGGATGATACCTTTTCCTTAACAATGTGCATAGATCGTCCAAAAGTCAGGACGAGTCTCATTTTTTATACTTGATAAAAATTGAAGTGCAATAAGAGAAAAAACAAGCAATTGGCAAAAGGTCATTTCATTATGTACTTGACAAAACATACAGCTTAAGTATAAAGCTAGAGGAGATAAAGCTAGAGGAGATAAAGCTACGGCGGCAAACAAGCCAAGAAACTTAGGAAAATAAGCCTAAAACTAGGCATCTCCTTCTTTGGGAGTTTCTTGGTCGTCCTCAAGGGCTTCTTCCTCGTCCACACCCTCTTCGTCCAACTCAGAGAATTCAGGAGGTTCTTCAGCAGACACCAGTGCACGGTGGACACTCTCATGAAATTCCTGACGCCGGACAAAGCTAGGGACCTCACTAGGCTCGGCCAGCATCTCAAAAGCCTTGACGGCCCAATCTTTGGATGTCTCAATGACTTGATTCAAGCCTTCTTTGGCGTCGTCAAAGGCCTGGACCGCTTCCTTTTGCAGACGGGCATTCTTCGCCCTTAGGAGGATATTTTCCCTCCTAAGTTGAACCGCGACCAGTAGAGCAGTATCTCTTTCGCCCTTCAACTCAGCTGAGATGGTGTCCAAGGCCAATTTCAGTTTGTCTTGTTCCTTGTACAGCTGGTTGATAGTAACAAGATAGTTCTTGTTGTCGGATTCCAGGATTGCTGATCTCTGCTCCAAGGCCTCCAGTGATTGGCGGTGGAGAGTATTAGCCATCTCAATGTCATGGAGGGTCTTGTCGCCAGCCGTCGTAGCCAGGTGGACGAGGTTCTTATTTTCTTTCCTAAGCTCCCTCGCCCACTCCTCTGTCAATATCTTCGCGAGCCGGAAAGTCGGATCAACCAAAACAAAGCAAGTCATTAGACGAGTTATAAAAGGAAAATTTTGTGCAAGTATAAAACAAAAGCGGCAACAGATTATACCTCAGCAGCAAGTTGTGACATGTAGCCCACATGCCCAGCTGATGCCCCCCTCAACCCTTTTATGTAGGATTCAGGGTAACATTTAAACAGCTCCTGCTTGAGCCGATCTCGCTCAGCTTTTGACATTTTGGCAAAAGCGGCAGAAGACTCCTCGTCCGTGTCTATTGTGGGAGTACCTGTGGGTAAAGCTGGTCCTTTGCCCTTATCTGAAAGAGGGGGGAGTCAATTCTCTTGATGGGAAAGACTATGGCTTGTCTGTTGGACAGACTCATGGACCGTCCGTTGACCCACACCGTCCTAACTCTATTTGGGTAATATGACTCACCTGACGATAAGGATGCCGTCCTGACGGATAGCGGCATCTGTGAGACCAGCTTCGCCACCGAGCCGCTGAAGCCCGGGAAGTTGTCAGTAGCCGTCTCCGGCTCCGGAATTACCAGTGCCAATGCCGACTCTGGTCTGGTCTCCGTTGGATCATCAGGCAATACATCCAACTGACCAGTGGGAGCGTCACTTTTCTCCTCCACAGCCGGGAAAGCACCAGACGGCTCCTCCCTTAGGACCTTGTCCTTTGGAGGAGGCATGGACTTCTTCCCAACCCCCTTGCTAGACGGAGTACTCTTCTCCGTTTTCCTCCGTGTAAAGCCCTTAGTTTTTTTGGCCGGGGGCTGATCCGCGGCCGCTGATGGCCTCTTCTTAGACGAGGAGGACTTCCCAGGCGGAAGCTTGTTGGTAGGGGCATTTTTCTGCAAAAATAAACAAGTAATTATCCGGGTCGTCCAAAGAACCAAATCTATAAACAAATTGAAAGGCTCCGGACGAGAATCACCCAAAGAAGGAAGGCGTCCTAGAATGGGCAACTCCTTTCCTAAGGGAATCTCGTCTAAAGTAGTTTCAATGCCCAGACGAAAGTGATGCAAAGTAGGAAGCCGTCCAAATTGGACAGACTAGAATGATTCTCGTCCAAGGACTGGAAATTAATTTGTTTCCAGTATTGGAACTCAAAGTCACTCAAACGAGAAGGGCCAAAAGAAGGTGGCCGTCTAAGCATGGACGCCCTCCTTCTTCGGGTGATTCTCGTCCAAGGATTGGGAATCAATCTGGACGGACCAGGATGGTCCTCGTCCAAGGAGTTCAGCTTCTCAGACGAGAAGGGTCCAAAGAAGGTGGCCGTCCAAGCATGGACGCCCTCCTTCTTCGGGTGATTCTCATCCAAGGATTGGAAATCAGTCTGGACGAACCAGAATGACCCTCGTCCAAGGCCGTTCAGCATCTCAGACGAGAAGGGCCCAAAGAAGGTGGCCGTCCAAGCATGGACGCCCTCCTTCTTCGGGTGATTCTCGTCCAAAAATTTGAAATCACAATTTGACGAGTCAGACGAATCCTCGTCTAAAAAAATAATAATAATAATTTTACCAGGGTTTCAGCCCTCTTCTCAACACTGCTCTTGGCGAACTCCTTCCATAAATTATCAGTAAACTTGGACATACTGATATCTCCCGTCCAAGAATGTTTGAGACAAGCTCTGGCTGGATCTGCAACAGGAAGTAAAAGAGTTAGTCTGATATGGTTTATGGACAAGGCATTTTACTTGGGGGTTTTGAATGTATACCTTTATCATCGGCCAACCGCAAGCCGACGGTGACCAAGAAGTCATCATTATAAAACATTTCTTTAAAGGGTATCCAGTTCGCTGGCCCTTTAAAGGATAACTGACCCGACCTGGAATACTCTTTCATTCTAAAGTACTCCACTACCTCTTCGTCGTATTGGTCCTCCAACTCCAGCCAGGACTGCTTTCGTCCAGTATTCGTGACGGTTCGATTATAAAATCGATAGCCCTCAGTGGCGTAGTCGTTGACCGCTCGTAGGAAGATGACATCCGATTTCCATTTTCTGCATCTTCGACGGCTTACCCCAAGCGGTGAGAAAGCCGGGGCGGTTGCAGATGCTGAGCCACGTCCCGTCCACGGCCCCGGGAACCTTGGCCGCATAATGAATGTGGGTGAAGGCTTGGAGAGGAAGAGCCAGGCCGCGCAGCTCGTAGACGGCTATGAAAGTAAGAACGTTGTGCCAGGCATTAGGCGCCAGCTGGTTATGGCCGATGTTGTAATACCTTAGCACTTGTTCTATAAAATCGTGGAGGGGGAACCTTAATCCAGCGTCCAAGGCTAGTTTGTAGACGGTGAAGTGATTTTTGGGAGCACTCAGAAGTGTGGCCTCCTTATTTGGGATGACGAAAGAGAAGCCCGACATGGGCGTGTAAGTGGATTAATAGCTAGGGTCAGGTCCTATCTTCTCTAACCATTTGCTATTTACTAAAATAAATGCGGGGTCGAAAAGGGGACCTAAGCGTCTCCTAATCTCAGACGAGGTAGTAGAGGGTTCGTCTGACTCCTCGGCAGTACCGGATTCACTCCCATTATTGTCCTCACCGGCTTCCTCTATATTGACGTCCCTGCCAAAAGGACTGGCCTTAGGGTTTATTTGAGGATCTTCAAAACTACGGTCAAGGGAAGGGGGCCCGTCCAAAGGTTGAGCACTTTGGGCCTCCCTCGTCTCATCTGGAACTCGTCCAGTAGATTCCTCCATGTCGAAACTATTTGTTGGGAGTAATACCCTTCGTCTTAGACGGACCGTTTGCTTGACGCGCGCCAGATTACCCTGCACAGGTAAAGACTGGGTCGTCTGACTTTCTCTGCCAAAACCATAAGAAAATATGTACTCGGCCAGAAGAGGTCCAACTCTAGAATGCACCGAAGAAGAAATACTCTCGGTTCTAGGGTCAAGACAAGCTCTTGGTCGGCTAGGATTATTTGACGAAGAAGAAGATTCCATTTTATTGATTTTCTAAGAAAAAAATATAGAATAGAGGAAAGTGAAAAAGAAGAAAGAAAAGATACCTGACGAAACGCTTGGACGATTCGGTGAAGAAGACTGAGATTGGACGATCTCTCTCTCTCTCTCTAGAAAAAAAGGTGCAGAGCTTCTCTCTCTAGAAAAATTCTCTCAAGGTGTGAAATGATTTAATGAGGTCACACCAAGGATATATATATATGAGGGTAAGAAACCCGTTGAGCCGGTTAAGGATGACCGGAAAAGCCTAAAACGGTCCACTATGACCGGTAAAATCCGGAAAAAGGGCGCGTCATTGCCTCTATTTTGAATTTGAATAAACAACCTCTGGTAAAAGGGTCTTAACCGTCAGGCAGGCCAACAGTAAAAACCCTTTTAGGGGCAAATGTTGTAGCCTAAAAGATCTACGGCTCCTTTAGAGACACTTGGGTCCATCAGGGCCGTACACGTGTCCTCTTATAATAAATAAAGGAAAAAAGATTTAAACCCTTGGGTTGGGTTGTATCCAGTTGGGAGAAAAGGCTTACCTTTCTGGCCCAAAAGTTAGTCAGAGCCCAGCTCCTGGAAGGTGGCTGCAAGTGATTGGTTGATAAACTCTCACAAATCCTGGTCTACCAAGTGTCATTATCTGATTGCTTAGCCAATCAGATGCCACTATTCTAGGGCAATTTTTAAGGATAGTTGTCATACTACAATCACTATAAATACCCCTGAAATCAGGAGAAAGATCATTCAATATAAACAGTGTAAACTTACTCTGAAGAAATACTCTCTCACTTTCTCTCTCTATCTCTACTTTCTCCTTACAACTCCTGATATCTGACTTAAGCTTCGGAGGGGGAACCACCACCCAAACCTCCAGGGTGGGTCCCTTTTTGCAGGTTCGGGAACGAAGCTCAGGCTCGGACCAAGCAGATTCAGACATTGTTGCACAAGTCTCCAAGTGAAGAACATATAAGGGATACTAGTTTACTTGCTAAACAAGAAGGCTCAACCTGTAGCTTACTTGTTGGACAAGCGAACTAAACACATGGGCTTCTAAAAAAGTTACTTTAAAACATTTTAGGAAATAAGTTAATAAAATGAGTTAGAAAATGGTTTTGGACTTAAAACATTTTATTTTAGACTCGTTCTTTATTCTTTCCTTGATCCGGACCAATTGGAGCAGGGTATTAGTCATCATAGGGTACTAAATGGAGAGACACGATTATGTGTCTACAAAAGCCCCCACTTTGACTGAGGTTTGTAAAACCGAAAGTCAAATTATACGTGGCGGGACGGAGAATGATTCTAGATGCTCTGCAATCCAAAATCGCTCTTTTTCGCCGGTACCTGCAAAATAAGCAAAAGCTTCAGAAACAAACATGTGTGAAAAAGGAATCATGAGCTATTATGGTCCGGCTCATGTCGGGGTAGAGTTTTTGGCCTCCTCCAAGGCAATATGTGTAGAGCTTTTGTCCCGCTCCAAGGCAATTGGTGTAGAGTCTTTGGCCTGCTCCAAGGCAATAGAGCCTTTGTCCCGCTCCAAGGCAATTGGTGTAGAGTCTTTGGCCTACTCCAAGGCAATAGGTGTAGACTTTTTGGCCTGCTCCAAGGCAAATGTTGTAGAGTTTTTGGCCTGTTCCAAGGCAATTGGTGTAGAATGTTTGGCCTGTTCCAAGGCAATTGTTGTACAGTTTTTGGTCCTGTTCCAAGGCAATTGGTGTAGAGTGTTTGGCCTGTTCCAAGGCAAATGTTCTAGAGTTTTTGGCCTGTTCCAAGGCAATTGTTGTAGAATGTTTGGCATGTTCCAAGGCAATTGGTGTAAAGTGTTTGGCCTGTTCTAAGGCAAATGTTGTAGAGTTTTTGGCCTGTTCCAAGGCAATTGGTGTGGAGTGTTTGGCCTGTTCCAAGGCAATGGTGTGGAGTGTTTGACCTATTCCAAGACAATTGGTGTGGAGTGTTTGGCCTGTTCCAAGACAATTAGTGTGGAGTTTTTGGCCTGTTCCAAGGCAATTGGTGTAGTTGATTTGAAGTGGTCCTCAGACCTAACGGTTTGTGTCCCGTTATTGTCGGTTTGCGTCCCGTCATTGATTTTCCTGAGTGTTGGTTGCCGCCCGAGCGATGTATGCTGAAAATTTGTAGAGTGACAAGATTGTATGTAAGCTTTTGAAAGTTCGTTGAGTTGTCGCGTGTAATGTCGTGACGAACATTTGAAATTAAGCGTGTGGATTCCACTTGGCTAAGAAGCCCCCAAGCGTGCTGTACAGGACTGTGCGCCAGACGCACATGCATGTGCTTGGCGTGGGATGCTGCGCAGGACGCAGTTTGCTGCGTGCGATGTCGTAATGAACATTTGAAATCATTAGGAATTAAGCGTGTGGGCTCCACCTGGCTAAGAAGCCCCCAAGCGTGTTGTACAGGACTGTGCGCCAGACGCACAGGCCTGCGCTGGACGCAGTGCATAAGGAATTGAGCATGTGGCCCATATGACTAAGAAGCCCCCAAGCGTGTTGTACAGGGTTGTGCGCCAGACGCACAGGCCTGCGCTTAGCGTGGTATGCTGCGCTGGACGCAACTTGCTGCATGTGGCACAGTGTTGTCGGTGCGCTGGACGCACCATGTATATAGTGCTTGTTGCTAATTTATAATGGTCCGTAGACCTTGGCAGAGTATAACTCGTATAGAGTCGTTTCATATTAGGTACCTGCAAATACAAATAACACACAGATATACAGACAGACACCTTGGGGACATGCATGTGTCCCGTGATGTGGGTGCTAGCGTATGGATAGGAAAAGACTCGACTTATAAAGAGTGACCTCAAATACTCTAGACTTAAAGGTGCTATCGTGTGTGCATACGTGTGGTGTGTGACTCGATGATTGATGATAGAATTCTATGGCTAAGGACGAATGATGCAATGTTTGACACGATGTTTGGATGATGCAGATATGCAATGCAAATGTAGATGTGACACTAATGCAGAGATATGACACTAATGCAGATGATATGATTTGATGATGTGATCGTTCCATTAGAAGCTCAAATTTTTTGTTTAGAAAACTGTTTGAAAGAGGAGAAATGGGAAGCCTCAAGGATGATCCACGTAGGTCATGTTTTATTCGAAATGCGTTGTAGTTGTTACGGGCCTAAGCGAGCCCATAAAACAGTTATGATCTCGTATGGGTCTAGAGCCCACAATATTTTGTATGGACTCGTAATGAAGTCATGTTCAAGGTACACATGGAGCCTATGAAAGAGGAGAGATGGGAAGCCCCCCAAGGATGATCTGTTGGATTTGAAATGCATTGTAGCACGAGCTTTTGTAACACTTGAGTTATATATGCTTCGAGATTTGCATGCCAAGGGCCTAAGTGAGCCCATAAATAAATGTGATGTTGTATCCATGTGAGTTTTTTTAAAACCCAATATGTCATATATGGACTCGTAATGAAGTCCTTATTACGATAGACTTAGACTTGGAGCCTATGATTTTCTGTGTGGATCGGTGACGAAGCCCCCAGTAAGATGGAGTCTATGAAGTACTCAGCTTAATTGCTTGATTGCTTGATTTTGAAGATATCTCGTCACGCTTAGTGGAAGTTTCGACCAAAGATTCCATATAGGGTTCCTAAGGTGAGAAGACAAGAAAGGCCAAAGAAAGGAACACTCGAAAGATGAGGCGCGGTCATAGCGCTGAGTGTTGAAAGGTTTTGCTAAGGTTGGCTTATAAGCGATAATGTGGCTTAGAAAAAGGAAGTGATTAGAATAAGAAAAGGCAGAGTCATAATGAACCGACTCACGCAATGAGGTAGGCTGATGATACAGGTTCAAATCCCAGTCTAGTTCTAAGGGTAGGGGATGAGCATTGAAAACTCATGATTTAGGAGATCGCACTTTTCTTATGGGCCTAGGCGAGCCTTAAAAATATGTTGTGAATTAAAATGGCCGGGCCTCAAAAGAGGTTGCCTACGTATCCATGATCGAATCAGGCCAGTCGTAGCTCTTAACATTTTAATTGGTGGCCTAGCATTTTGCTTTGGAGCCATTTGCAATGAATTAGGCATTGATTTGGAAGAGGTATTTGGCAAGGGTGGATAATGACGTAGGTTTGGCTTGGTTTAAAGCGGTCGTACCTCAAGGTGAGGTTTCCTACGTATCTTTAGCAGAATCAGACCAGTCGTAGTTCAGGCTAATGAATGAGAAGGTGCCCTGACTTTTGCCTAAGTCGCCCTTTTGGGTTTTCGACCTAGCGGGCTTGGGTTTGTCTTTTATGGCTTATTGGAATGTAGTGTGCATGGTTGCTTGAGCGTAGGTTTATTATGGAGGTATGATTTGACTTGTAATGGTTTTTGGTTACGGAGGTCAAGGCCTTTGATGAAGTTGGAGGTTTAGAATTGAAGGTTGAAGGTTTTGAAAGAAGTACCTTTGACAAAGCTATTGATGGGCTTATTTGCAACAGTTCTTCCTTTTTTTATATATATATTTTGCACTTTTTGCATGATTTTTTTTTTTGCTTTTTCTTTGATTCTCGTTTTGTTGCTCTTTTTTTTTTTTTACTTACCCTTTACATTGAATTGATGTCAAGTGTACCTCCACTAAGGTAGGTTAGAGGGAAAGGGTGTTATGCATTTGAGTTGAAATGGAGGAATGGTTGTAGTGAAGGGAAGGGATGCCTCTTTTATGCCAATTGTTCATTGCCTTTATTAGAATAGTCACGAGAGTTAGAAATTCATTTCTTTTAAGGCGACAATCGTGATTTTCATTGATGTTCATTAGTGCAAGGTTAGAAAAGAGATACTCATTTATTAATTGAAAATTATGAGTACATGCAATAAAAGGGAAATCCTATATTAGACTGGCACATGAGAGAAATGCAGAGGGACTCTAGTATGAATGTTGTCCTAACTGATATGCAATTCTAATGACTTCATAATCCTAAACTTGATATACTTCTAATGACGTTAGAATTCTAGATTCAACGAACTTTCAAGGATGCTAGACTCCTATTATGCATGAAACTCTAGTGGACCTAGACTCCTAAAATGGACGAAATTCTGATGGATTTAGACTTCTAATATGGGCGAAACTCTAATGGATTCGAGACTCCTAAGATGAACGGACTTCTAATGGATTTAGACTATTAAGATGGACAGAACTCTAATGATTTTATACTCCTATCATGCATGGATTTTCTATGGATTATAGACTTCTAAGATGGATGGGACTCAAGCGAATTGAGACTCCTAACATGGATAGAGTTAGACGGGGCTAAGAACTCTAAATTGAGTGAAACTAGATGAACCTAGACATATGAGTTAGACGGACTTCTAATGGAGTTTCGTAGGTGGACGAGACTTTTACAACAAGATGGACACTAAAAAGAATCCTAAATGATGTACACAAATGATGGATAATATACATAGAAAGATAGGATAGAGAAAAAGGATGAATTTTCGAAAAAAGATATGTGATAGGAAAAAAGATAAGGAGGATGATTTTTTAAAAAAAAGATGGGGATGAATTTTCAAAAAAGATGGGAGATAATTTTTTTTAAAAAGATAGGAGATATAGTTTGGTAAAAGATAAGGATAGAATTTTCGAAATAGATAGCTGACAGATTTTGAAAAAAAAATTTGAAGATGGATTTTCAAACTTGAAATGGACAGATTTACTTTTTACGCTACACGCAGAAGTTAGGCGCTAGACTCAGACAGAATGCATAAAAGAAGGTGCGCTGCGCGCGGAAGGCTGCGTGGGACGCAGAGGAAGTATTGCGTGGAACGCAAAAGGAAGCGTGGGACGCGAATGAATTACGTCAGACGCAGCTGGTGCGCTAAGCGCAGCTAAGGCGAGACACGATTTTTTGACTTTTAGCTCGACGCGTTAATGCGTTGGGTAGTTTTGACTTGAAACTCGCGTAGTACCAAAACAATTAGATACAAGCACACGCAAATATGCACATGTAGGATAATGATATGCAAAGTTCTCAACCTAAAGTCCAGTTCTACGTCTAACTATTGGTCAGGTTTAGGTTAAGGCTGAAAGGGTCCATGACTAAGAGATTGATCCCACGCTTCGTACCTTTGCTTAAAAAGGTGGCCACGTGTAAGACGCACTTCAGTTCTCAAGTGAGGAACAAGAGAACAATGTCATGGTTGGGTAGGTTGGCTTATGACTAAGATCCAACAATATCGCTCAAGAAGCTTTTTGGAATGACAAAGCGCAAACCCCCCGGGGGTGACCTCACACATTGAACATGTGCTAATGAGGCAAGGTAGATTGTCCTTATGGTGGCTGAACAATAGCCATGCATATGCAAAACAATATATTATTCAAAGGTATAAAAGGAGAATGAATCGTATTTTTCAAGTTTCACCCACTCATTTAAAAAAAATTAATTTTTTAAAATCCTCCCAAGTGAAGTCGCCAAATTGTAGGCGTGGATTTTTAATTCCTTTAATGCCTACACGCGGTGTGAGCACGTTTATTTGACTACCCCATTGTTAAGGTTTTATTAAAAATATGTTTTTGAAGTCGCCAACAATTCTTTAAAGGAAGAATCATAAACCTAATTGGATATTAAAAACCGTAGGGACAAATTATCTAATGTAGATTTTCCCGTCCTGACTCCATAGATGGTCAAAGTGAACCAAAGATTGAGTTCGGGGGTGAGGGTACAATACAGTCAGGAACCATATTGCCCATTGCTGGCCTCTACTAAATATCGATGATTCATTACAGATTTTATATCAAAGAATAATCACATAACGTTTTAATACACCCTAAAAATATTTAGTCTAGGTTGGTTCAGGAAACACATAAAAAGACTATATTTTTAGTGACAAGTTATTAAACAATCAGATTACTGGGTTCCTAGCATGTTGTCCATATTATCTGATTTAGTTAAAACATTTATTTAGGTCTTGATTAACAATAAATACAATGTGATAAATATTGCAATCAGGCATGAAAAATAATATGTTCAT
Source organism: Beta corolliflora (assembly GCA_947648045.1). Lineage (NCBI taxonomy): Eukaryota > Viridiplantae > Streptophyta > Magnoliopsida > Caryophyllales > Amaranthaceae > Beta > Beta corolliflora. Next base: position 3,584,500 of record CANSZD010000001.1, read on the forward strand.
AAAAATAAATAAAAATATGAAAATAAAATACTACAGGGAGTTAGTATAATATATACAATACTTACAGCGCAGGTTTATATTAATAACCTACATCACGAATACAATGTTTGTAACTTCAAGAAAATAATAAAAATAAATAAAGGAATAAAATAAAGGTGGTTAATTTAGTTGACCCTCAGAAATTATACCACCGTCCGGGGTCGTTGATTTGTACGGATCTTGGATCGAAAGTTGAACGAATCTTAAAAAAAGATTGTAGCTTGTTATCAGGGGCGGATCCAGGATTTGAAGTGAGGGGTAGCGTAATATTGCTAACTATGTATCAAATATGGGAAAAAAAATCTTCATTATATATTACATTTGGAAAGTTATAAAATTCAAATACTACTTAGAAGTAGTTGTTCATGTTGAGTTTTCTAAATTCTAATTCACCTTCTTGATTTTAAGGAGGAATACCACTTGATGGAGAAAAAAGTTTGTTGGTTTGATTGATTTGGATTAAAATTATGTCCACTTTTATTTTGTGTTATTGCTGAAATATTTCTCTTGTAATCTCATCATAACTCTAAAATATACTGATTATACATATAAAATAATTCTTTAATAAATTTCAACTAGATTCTTTTTTTCTGCCATTGTAATTCAACGTTAGAAAACTAACACTCTTAATTATAATCTTTAAATTCACAATTATAATTTTGGTAAAAAAAACTAACAAATCTTTAAATTCACAATTATAATTTTGGTAAAAAGAACAATGAAATGAATCCAGGAAGAACACAAAACTGAAAGAAAAACACACAAATATTTCAGTTGAAAAAATTCCAAAAATAAACAATCACATCAAAATTCATCAAAAGAACACAAAACTGAAAGAAGAAAAAAAAAGATTACCAAATTGGACAAGAAAACCGAAGAGACGACGAATGTTGAGTGAAGAACTCACAATCTTCGAACGCCCTCTTCAAATCTTCAATTACCTTGAAACCCCTTTTCCACATCATCTTCCTTCAAATCCCTGACCCTTGTAAAACTCTCTGCCTCACAATCTTCGTCTTGCACCTCCACCTTCATCCCCCCCGATTCATGACCCATCCTCAACCCTACCCCTCAAATCAGTACTACCCTTAGAAGCAGCTTGTTTTCTGGGCACTAACTACTAGTGGCGAAGAAGCGGAGGATGATGAATAACCGGTGAGATCTCCGAGAAAAACTGACAGAGAGTGAGAGAGAGTGAAGCTTTGAGTTTGAGATAGTGAAAGGAAACGGCGCGGAGGTTTGGTTAGGTTTCTCTGAATTTTTTCGATTTTTTTCGATTTTTTTTTTTTTGAAAAAGCAGGGGTAGCACGTGCTACCCCTTGTTACTATGTAGATCCGCCCCTGCTTGTTATATTAGTGTGCGTGAGTATTCGTGAGTTGATGATGATGAATAGCGTGGAGTATTTTGCTGCAGATTAGTATTAGGATGGTGTAGGAGTGATTTTGTAAGGATGATGTGGCGCATAAAGGACGAAGGTGTTAGATGATGAAAATCAATCGTAGCTTCTTGTTTTTTGGGGTGTTGAATGTGTTAGGCGTGTAGATTGATGATCGCTGATGATGATTGGGATTATGTATGGCTGTGTGATGTGATTATGGTGCGAAAGAATTATGGTGGTGAAATATTAGTGTTGTGGGTGTAGGTGTCGAGTGATGAGAGATGCTGCTGAGGGAGTTTTGTGTATGAGTGCCGTGTGAGATTTTTGAGCCGTGTATTTGTAAGGTGAAGCTCTGTGAGTTTTTGTCTGTTTGGCCGTGTATTGTGAGAGGAGTGACTCGTGAGAATTATTAGAGATATATATATATGTTTAGATAGTTAGGTTGTAATAGGTTTTTGAAAACTAGTAGGTCTCTAAAAGATTTTTATTTAAAAAGATTTTAGAAAATAGTTAGTAAAAGATATTTGAAAACAATTTGGAAAAAGATTATTTTTATAAAATATATTTTTATTAATAAAACTAATTAATAAAATTAATTAATTCTATTAATTAAATTGGGCTAGAAAAGGGGTTTTATAAAATTGGGCTTTCATAAAACTATTTTTAAAAGGTTTTCTCAAAAACGGGCTTTTAAAAAAGTTACTTTTAAACGTTTTAGGAAATAAGTTAATAAAATGGGTTAGAAAATGGTTTTGGACTTAAAACATTTTATTTTAGACTCATTCTTTATTCTTTCCTCGATCCGGACCAATTGGAGCAGGGTATTAGTCATCATAGGGTACTAAATGGGGAGACACGATTATGTGTCTACAAGTCTATTTCACATTCACTAATTAACTTAGCCGAAACTTAATCATGTAATAAGTAGGTCAAGCAAGCAGCTGCCCATGGGTGTTGGTGAGGTGTGTGCTTGAGGACTTGCGGTGCTTGGTATTAGTTAGTGGTAGTTTAGTCTTAAACATGCTTAACTCACACTAAACATGCTTTGAAATCACTTAGCACCAAAGAAAGAAAAATCAGTCATTTTTGTGTTAGAATGAAGCTACGGTTTTCAAAGTCTTTTTTGTGATGTAATGGAAGATCTAATGAAGCTAGTAGGTGAAGCACATTGCTTATGCTTACCAAGATACTTGCAGCAAAGGGTCCAATTACAACCTTTACTAAGCAAGAAGGAGAGAACATGAATGGAGGAAAGAAAGAGAGGACTGTTATGCAGCGTCCTTCTACCCCTCTTTTCTTCTGATTTGGGCTGCATGTAATGCTCCAATGAGGATGATTCACACATGGATGGAAGCTACTTCAAGTGTAGGTTTTCTTTTCATTGGCTTGTAGCCATTTTAAAGCATCCAATAGGAGTAGAAAGCTAGAAAACTAGAGTATGCTGATTTCAGTTTACGATTTGTAATAGCTTTAGTTTTTCTTTTGTATTTCTTTATTTCTACTTGTATTTTGTAATATTTTAAGGTGTATTACTGATGTATTAGAAGCTTAGGAGCCTATATAAACTCATGTAAGCAAGTAGAAAAAAGGAGAGACTTGATTTTGATGAATGAAATGAAAAACCGTTGTGTTAGCTTAAAAACGAGTGTTCTTATCTTTGCACGAATCTCTTGGGAGGTAAAACTACAAAAATTCACCCCAATTATCAGAACTTGTGAGTGATTCTCTTGTTTTGTTAATTACCATTTAGTTTAGGTTGAGAGTGATTCACATCCTATTCTAAAATATCCGAATATCGAGCTTTAAGAGTGATTCTTCTTGCTTGAATTCATAACTTGAGTGAAGTGGTTTAAGAGCTAATCTTTCACTACTTATTCATCTTTAGTACTTAGGTTTGTGAGATAATCATTCCTAATTAAACACTAAAACAACCCAATTCTTTTAGTTTTAAGAGTGAATCTTTCGACTAAAAGTCTATATCCTTCGTCTGTTTGTGTTCTGCTGCATTGGGTCTTCTAAATACAAGTGAGAGGATCCCAATTTTGGTATCAAGAGCCTTAGGAGCTTATCCTAAAATCTGATCCTTCTAAACAGGTTTCCTAGGTGAACTTTGAGCAACTGTTTCTCCTAGTATACAACGTATTTTTTATATTTTCTTGGCTTGAAATTGCAAATTATTTTGTGTAGTTTCATACTGGAAATTTTGGTAATTTTTAGATATCAGTTGCTATTGATTTGAGCACGTTTTTGTCAAGGTGTCTAAAACCGCATTAATCTGTACCAATTTTAGCAAAACAAACACTACAATTTGTTGACTTGGAATTTTTCTTTGAAACTTTGGTCGAGTGTTTATAACATCTAGGACTACATTCTAAAAAAGTTCATAAAATTTTGAGTTTTTTTGCTTGGGTTTTGGAACACAAACTTACAAACAAACTCTGGGCAGAATTATCTAGTTTGCGGTTCATTGTTGTTATCCGATTTCTCATGCTACTATGAATTGTTATGTTGAGAAAACAGAGTATGATAAGGTATGTGCAAGAATGGAAAAGTCTCAACAAGCATTGCAAGATATTAAATATCCACCAACCTTCGAAGAAAGAATGACACGATTACAAAGAGGGAGGGCGGAGATCGAGTTGTGTATTCAACAACGAAAAGATAAACTTTGTGAAGAAAAAGTTGATGATCTTGTTTCTCTTAATGACGATAAAGAGGAAGAACACAACCAAGAAAAAGAAGTATTTATTAGTACTTTATTCAAAGAACTACCACAGGAAGAAGTGCTAATGGATTATGTTGTTACCATTCATCCTCAATTAATTATCCCCACATTTTTGCAAGATAAAATTTTCGACATGGGATTTCTGTTTGTTCATGATCTCGTTTAATCATTGTTCCATATTTCTGGCGATCATATTAGTTTTTGTTCGTATGATATGGATGATTTCTTGGTGGTTCGAGTTCACACATGAACTTGAGGACAAGTTCATTCCTAAGAAGGGTAGAATGATGCGTATTGGATTCGCATCCCATTTTGTTTCTTTCGGTTGTTTTGTTTAAAACTGATATCTATATTTTGTTCAGCTTAATCTTAATTATTGTAAGTTAATTAAGAGTATGAACTTCATTTTGTAATAACTAATTAATTAGAAAGTAGAATAGAGGTGAAGATGTTCACATTCATCCGGAGATTCTAGCGCAGCGAAATCTTTTTGGTTATTGTGAGCAATCTACAAATCATTTTGCAGTGATTTTTTTTGGATTGCTAACATCTTGGAGTTTCATCCTACCAAATGTGGTGAGATTTCATGAAGAAACGAAGTCGCAGTAGCCTTTCAATTGAGACGTCATTTATGGATCAGTTTTGCGGTTTTGCACTCCTTAGACTATGGTCCGATTTTGTAAGCTTAAAAGCCTTTAATTTGCAATAGAATTATGTAAGCTAGCAGGGGACATATGAGGGAGTTAACCTATGTGCTTGAGGTGCTTGCTTGAGGTGGATTTTACTTTACCCACCCAAGGAGGAAACCTTCTTATTGGTTCGTTAGAAACGGCGAGTTGCAGCTCCTTTTCTCCAGCTTCTGGGCAGCAGCTTTTCGACATCCACTTGCAGCAAATTCACCTTGGTTGGAGCAAACTTCAAGTATAGGAAATCCTCCTACTGGTTATATGGCATATGGGCATCAACCAATAGCAAGGGAGCCTTCATTTCTTGAATTGTGCGCTGATCAGATCACTTAAGGACTAAGCTTTGTATTTCTTTTGTTTTCTTATTTCTTCTTTGTTGTAAGATCCCACTATATAATCTCATGTAAGGTACTTGTAAAATCAGTATGTTTTGATGAATGAAAAGTGAGCTTTGTTGCTTGTTTAAATTTGGAGGTATTTATCCAAGTTTTTCTTGTGTTAAAGGAGTGAACTTAAACATAAAACCCTTAATCTAAGTGAGTGAAGCTTAGTTTAAGTTAGGTTGTTTTAGTTGGTGAGTAAAGCCAAACTAATCAATCTAAACCCCCTCCTAAATCATGTTTAAGGTGGGTGAAACCTTTAATTTGTTTTAGAACCCTTAAGCAATCATAAGTGAGTGAAGCTTGTGAGAACTTAAGATAGGATCCCTCACCGAATTCATATCAACAACGGATTATTATTACTACTTATCTTTGTGTCCTGGTAGAATTTCATCTGTGGCGAGTGAGAATGATAGGATGGGATTATTGGCAATCTTTCTATGACTCCCCCAGTGGGACTTTTAATCGAGTTTTCCTTATTATATGTTTTTGTCTCGTAAAAGCTTTTTTTGACGATATGTTTACAGAAAATCTCTGCTCTAATATTTCTCAAGTACTCACCCATTCCTTGTGAATTGAGGTTCCAAGATAATTTCCTTTTTCACGGGTTTTGACTTTTGACATTAAAGTATTGCTTCTTACAGGTTTGATAGGAATTTGAGAAATACGTTTGACCATCTAATCTTCAACAGGTTGTTCGTAGCTTTGAGATATTCTCATTTATTGTTTTCCTTTCGCATCTTCACTCTAATTTTTGCCTTCTTTCAACTCTTACTTTTCATTTTGGGGTGAAAAATTACATTTAATAAACATATACCAAAAGCATCGTAAAATACTGTAACAGGCTTGTTTTTAAAATAATTTATTTAATGCTAATTATATTTATTAAATTGATTATGTGTCGGATTTTCTTATTTTATTTGACTTGGAGTATGAATTTTATTGTCGTTTTTGTAATATAATTATTTATTTAATTTTGGAAGTTATTATTATTAAACATATTTTGAGTTTTAAAAATCCAAATAGATGAGTTGAATATTAAAAACAATGGGGTGTTGGCAAATAGTTTTCTCTCTCTCCAGAACGCTCCCCAAAAACTCCCAAACCCTAGAAACCCCAAGCACCCCCGCCACCCCGCAAGCTCGCTGGTGGCCGCGGGTCGCCGGCGAGCCTGCAATAGTCTTCGTCACCGTCTTAGTATAGCCAAGTCTACCCCCTCCCTGTTTATTTGCGTCGAGTATACCCCCCTCCCCTGCGTCGTCGCTCCCCTGCTTCCCCCACCCTGTCTCCCCCTCCCCCTCTTCCCGGTTGTCGCTGGTGGCCGCGAAATCGCCGCCGAACCCCCTTCCCCTGGTTTGGTTTGGTTATGCTGGTGTGTTGGCTCGCCCCGTTCCCACGCTTGAACGTGGGAGGGTGTAAGTGTTTCGCGATAAAGGCCTCGTTCCCGCGCTTAGACGTGGGAGGGCCTCCAAGTTCAGGGCTAAGGGTCCCGTTCTCGCGCTTAGACGTGGGAGGGCTTCAGAGTTCTGGGATAAGGGCCCCGTTCCCGCGCTTAGACGTGGGAAGGCTTCAAGGTTCTTGGTTTTACAGGGGTTATGGGTTTGGAACAATTATGGTCTATGTTTGGGCGAGGATGGATGTGTTATGTGGGGTTCAATCTTCTGGTTTTCTTGTTTTGTTGAATAAGCTAGTTTCTTGTTATGTTAGTTGGTTAGGAGTTCTAATCCCCTCTCTTGTAGGGGTTGTAAGTTTAGGTTGTTGTTGTTTAGTACCTCCAGTTTGCGAAGCTCGGAGGTTTGAAGTTGTGGGACAAGGTTCTTACTGGTTGAAGATCAAGAATATCAGGACGAAGATTCAAGTTCAATTTACTATAGCTCCTGGCAGGAAAGATGTTAACTCATCGAATTTCCAGTATGGTTGGAAGAGTACCATACCACAGAAGCGGTTCTGAAGCGTTTATATTAGTAAAATGGATGAAGATCTTCAAATTGATGTTTTAGATTATATCTTATGTAAGGGTTGTTATTATTGTAGATGCCGTATGGCGTTTTATTAATAATAATTTCCCTAGTTCCAATCAAATAGATGAGTTGAATGGTATTTTGCCAAATACAAAGCCAAAGTCGGTTTCCCTTTTATCTTCTTTTTCCCTTCAGTCGGTTAGAACATCAAACCCATATCCCCTAAAATCCTCTCCCCGACACCCTACTCCTCTCTCTTTCAAACCCTCGCTCTGTTCTCTCTTTCTCTCTCCTCGCAGCTTCGCATGCGCTCCGCCGGCGTTACTTCAGCTCGCCGGAGATTTTCACCTACGCTGCCAATTTGTCCTCTCATCTCCTCGTCGTTGCTGTTGTTGTTCGCTGAAGAACGGTGCTTGTGCGCCGTTTCTCTCTCTTCCCTTGGCGGTGCTGCCGCCGTTCTTGTCGGACCGTCGCGAGCCGCCTCTCACCGGTTTGCTGGTGTCCTTGTCTGTCGAGTTGTTGCTCGCCGCTGCCGTGCTCTTCTCCCTCCTGCTCGCCTACCCCTCCCCTCTTCCCCGTGCTGCTATGTCTCGACCGCCACTGGTAGTGGTGTGTCACCTCCTCTAAAGGTACTACACCCCTTTTCCCGTTTCTTGGATCTTGTTGTTGTTTCTTCTAATTTTGAGTGAAGATTAATAATTGGGTTGTGGATGTTAAATTGTGGATGTTAGTTGTATGTTGCAATTTGATGATCTTAAACTTATATTTGCTAGTGATTTGAAATTCATGGAACTTTATCTGTTGGATTAGTATATGTTAGGGAGAAGTTGTGGGCTATGAACTAAGTTGATTTATGGTAGAAATTGTCTTTGAATTTGATTATATGATTGGTAGATTATTTAGTTTCTAAATAAGATGAATAAGTAACTTCAAAGGTTATTATCTAGATTAGTATATACTAGAATATGATCGATAGATCACTTAGTTGCTTGTGATTAGTATAGAACTACTTATACATGAAATTGAATCTACTTATTATTATGTGTAATTTCAAAGGTTGTTAATAAGTTAAGGGAATGATTATAGAACTTGGCCTAATTCATATTTGATGAGCAATATCATGTTGTAAAATTAGTTCATGTGTTGGTATACTAGTCACTAGATATGCTATTAAATTACTTCTTCTGAATACGTACTCAATGAGCTTAGATGTCTTGTATTCAGTAATATAATGGTTATGAAACAATGGTTTGAGTATAAGTTGTAAATTGTAATTTTGTCAAGGAATTCCTCTATAACAAATTTGTATTTTAATTACATAAAACATCTGGTATAGTTAGTCTGGTCAAGAAGATATTGTCAAGGCCATTAGTAAGTAGTTCTTTTAGAAAGAGTAATTTGTTTAATTTATCTTAATGTTCAGTGGGGCATAGTTATTCCATATAAACTATAATTTCATGCTTGCTAATTGGTTTTGTAATTCTTGGAATGACATTAATCAGTATAGTTATATAAATGAGAAACATTGTTATTGTTGAGATCATAGAGTTAGCTTCTGAGATGCAGTTTAACTAGTTTATAATGGAAGGAGGTCACTAGAGCGACGAAGGTATTATATGAAGAATGTTCATCGATTTGGTCTATTTATCTGGAACTTAATAAGAATAGCTACTAGCTCTTGTCATTATTATTAAGACAAATCTAAAGGTTAATTGTAGAGAGTAAAAGAGTATAATATGATTCGAGATGCTTAATGGTGTCATGAAGAAGAACAACTTAACTAGACTTTGGAAGTTAATAACTTGATTAGTTTTCTCACCAAAAGTTATAAAAGTGATTTAACTAATTATCGCTAATAATGAGGATATTGGAGATAGTTTAACTAATTGAGGACGAGATTACTAAGGTTGTGTTTCTATGAAGGGTTTTGGTTTAATAACTACAAATGGAGTAATATAATAAAGTTGGACTAATCGATTTGTGTTCGCTAAAATGAGTTAGTACGTGAGTTTTTCTAAATGAGTGAACACAGTTTAGTGATTACTTTAAAGGAGCTGCAGTTATTTGATTATGTTCAGTTGTTCTATAATTAGGAAATGGGTGGACTCGTCAAGGTAAGGGTGAGTATGGTTTCTAGATGGGCTCATTATTGATCATGTTAATTAGAATTTAGCTAATGGTATAACTTGGACCATATTTAGTTACTTTTAATCAACCTTTGATTGATGAGTTGTGGAGTTTAAAGTTAACTCTCCTTAGTTAATCCTAAGAGAGATACCTATTGTAATTGTTCTTGGTGCTTGATAGCAGTTATTATAATCGTTGATATAAATCTGGATTGATAATAATGAAGTGCAAAAGAGTATGAACTATCTATCTGCAAAAGTATGTGATGTGTGGAATTGGTTTAGTAACTCTCGTTAGTTAATTCTAATCGAGAGACCTTTTATCTTTGTTGTTGGCGTTTGGCGAACATGATTCTTTATTAGTTGTGCTTCATAAGTTTTATGATTGGAATTGGTTGCATATAAAAACATACATGTATTGGTATGAAATACTCACTTATAAATATGCTATGAGCTTCAAGAATGATCTTTGGATTGGTTTATTATTCAAAGATTGGTTTATTATTCAAAGATTGTTAAGAATTGTTATAACTATGGATGAGCTTCAAGAATGATCTGATTGTGTTATGAATGATAATCGAAAGAAATATAAAGGGGAAAGTAGCCTCGTCTGAGTCGACGGATGAGGTGACACGAACACTGTGAACCTTGGGGGCCCCCCACAAGGAAACCTGTCCATTGATCTGTGGGGCGATAATCGGGCGATATATCAGGTAATGCGAATGCGAAACCTGTGGATGACTGATTAAATCGGACTAGTCGCGGCTATTGGCCAAAAGTAAAGCGAATGGTTGGGTTACGACCCCCACTGTCGGAGTATAAGCTTTGTCTCCTCCGCCGCATTCTCTTTCCCCCGATTAAAAAGAAGGTTATCTCGAATTATGGAAATGAATGTTAATTCAATATTTGAATGTGGAAATTGATATTGGATTCCCGATAAGAAATCATATCATGGTAAGTTTCGATATTGGATTACTGATAAGGAATCGTATCATGGTAAGTTGTTTCGATATTGGATTCCCGATAAGGAATCATATCAGGTAATGTAATGAATGTCTATTCAATATTTGCATACGAATATCGATATGCGTTTCCTGATAAGGAAGTATATCATGGTAAGTTATATTGATATTGGATTCCCGATCAGGAATTATATCTTGTTATTAGATTCCTAGTAAGGAATCATATCGTGTGATCAGATTCCCGATAAGGAATCGTTATAGTGAAAGTTATTATGCTATTGATTTCTTGATAAGGGTGTATCTAATAAAACATAAGAAAGTGATTGATAGAGTATATTAGAGCATAAGTTTGGATTTCCGCTAAGAAATTGATTAAAGGAAATAAATTATATTATTTATATCAAAGTTGGTAAACTCAGATTCCTTATAAGGAATCGTGATATGTTGAAAGGTTAATTAAATAAAGCAATATGAAATATGTTTGTGTTGTGATCGCTTGGGAATTGCCTTGTTGTGCTTGCTATCGATGTTGTATTATGAAAGGAGTAACTGAATAAAGGTATTTCATGTATGTGTCCGACGGGACTAATGCTATGCACTATTATGACAATGTGATTGTTGTGACTATGTTGACGGTGGAGTCGTTTTCAAGTAAAAGCCACCAAAGCATGTGTTAATCTTATTTACGGGTTTAGGACTCAGCTTTGTTGATGTGTGTGTTGTTTTGTCATTTATGTGGCATGTCACCTGGTGGGTGGCAGTATCCTAAATGTTTCAGGTTGAAGCCGTGAGTTAATCTTTTGCAAGTTGAATCTGATACGATCTGGAGTAGTGTTGTATTTGTTTTCGAGGCAAGAACGCTCAACTTTGTATAGTTAATCAATAACTTTTTATTAGTCGTTTATGTATTTAAGACTCATTAATGCTCCTAATTCTCTCTTGGTGTTGCTCCGTGAAAGCGTTGAGGTTGTTGAGTTTTGGGAGTTTGAAAAATATTTTATTTATTGAAATTGTAACAGGTTTAAACTATTTCCCGTTTTAGGGTTATTCTATTTTTAGAGGAAACTATGCCGTATTTGTAGAGAAATTATTAGGATAAAGTCTTAGAATCAGGGTGTTGTAATAGTTAATTTAAATTGAATAGAGTTGGAAATTGAGTTCCATACTCTCCGATTTAGTTCGGTGAGTGATGGTAATAGTCCGGGTTATCTCGACTAGAGTCTCTCCCGCTGTGCTTAATCCTTTGTTAGTTGGTCGGGAAAATCTGGGCTGTTACAATTATAGTAGGATAATTAAAGTGGAGCCACAATCATTGTCCATAAACTAAAACTCCTATATGAAATTAGTAAATGTTTTATGGTGAATTTTTTTTTTCCCTTGTGAAGTTATGGCTTTATTGCCTCCTGATTATTCTCTTACATATAGAAGGATACAGGTTCTTACGAAAAAGGAAAAATTTAAGAGTTGATGGGTAATTGTAATTCTTTAAAAGCATCTATTTCTCTGAGAATAGCTTTATTATTGAACTCCAATTTTAACCAGAAAGTACCAAATGTTTGAGTTGATAGACCCTCCCATCCATAGGGCTGTTCAGTAGGGGTGTTCAGAAAAACCCGCACCGAACTACCCGACCCGCTGACCCGTTGACCCGCAATAAAAAAGCCGGGTATTTTATTAATTTTATCAAAATTATTGGGCCGGGTACCCGACCCGGAGAAAATGACATCAGGCAGGTCGGGTAATGGGCCGTGTCATTGTTGTCGTCGGGTACCCGAGTACCCGGGTTTTTGTTTTCTTGATAAAAACATCCCCACTTGCTAGGTTTTCTAAGTCTCAGTTTCAGCCGCAAAACAAAATCCTCATCTTCTCTAGTCTCCACTTATCTAGTTCTTCTCCTCTCCTACTTTTCATTTGCCAAAATCCACCACAACTCACCAAATCTAATTTTTCAGAATGAAAATTTGAAGATCTAAATGGAAAAGAGATACACAAATCGAGATTTTTGTCTTTCCTCAGCCCATAGATGCAGAGCATTTCGGAAGCCTATCAATATATTATTGCAACACATCTTGAGCCTCCTTTTTTTTCTAGATTTTTCATATTTTCTCTCTTTAGTAATAAGTGAGTAAAATCATGAGCTTTAATGGCAAATTTGGGTGTTGAGAAATTGAAATTATAAATGCCTGGATTGAACGTGGTAATGTTGGTGGTTTGTGTTTGATTGAGTAATCAATTGGTGGAGTAGTACTACTGCTGCAATACTACATAATCTAGAGCTGTTAATGGATTATCAATATAGTTTCTTATTTCTCTTCTTTTTTCCTTTGTTTTTAACTACAACAAATCTGAAATTCTTACTTGCTCGTACGAAGAAGGGTGAAGCGAAGGTGTACTTAAATTCTAATTTATTAGCGTGAACTTTAAACTCAGTTAGGCATTAGAGCTTTTGTGAAATAGTAGGTTACTTATGACATAATGTTGATGGCAGTAGCTAATGACAGTCGATAACAACAATGTCAATAATATGACATCTCCAAACCGGGTACCCTGTGACCCGACCCGGGAAAACCGGGTACCCAATTTGCGGGTACTCGATTTTCTCGGGCCGGGTCATGGGCCGCTCTTTTGACGACCCGCTAATGCGGGTACCCGTATGTCCGGGTACCCGAAAAGCCGGGTACCCGGTTATGAACACCCCTACTGTTCAGAGTGCGGTCTGGACCGCACCAAACCGCAACCCAAATCGTTTTTTCGCGGTTTGGGTTGGTTTGCGGTTTCAAAATTGCGGTTTGGGTTATGATTTCAAGCAAATCGCAGTTTGGGTTGGGTTTGAATTTTTGTAAACCGAAATCGCATCGTAAACCGCAGTTTTATATGATTTTTTTAAAAAAATTTATTTTAACTATTTTGATTTTTTTAATATACGCTTGACATGCTGGCATACGAGTATACTAATACGGGTATTAGGTATTTAGACTTCATATTTATTTGGACTCTTTATATTTATTACCAAATTTTTTTACTCTTAGTTTACAAAATTAATGTCGGGGAGGAAAAAATGGTTAAACCGCAAACCAAACCGTTTCGCGCGGTTCGGTTTGGGTTGGTTTGGGCATAAGTGCGGTGCGGTTTGGGTTGGGAAAATGTCAAACCGTGTATTTGCGGTTTGGGTTGGGTTACATCCCAAATCGCACCAATCCAACCCGCGAAGAACACCCCTACCCATCCATTCTTGTTTTATCATTGAGCATCAAATAATTTGTGTGCAATTGTTTTGATTGCATTCAGGTTTATTATATATGATCCAATTATCCAAATTGATACATGCTGGAATTTGTTTTTGCATCTGCAGAGGGATGGATTTCTTGCACATAGAGGCAACAATGAAGCAACATGCCAAACTTTTCCCTAAATGGATTGCAGCAGATGGGTATGTATAGTTCCAGAATGCAAAAATAGTACTAACCCTATAGTTCCAGAATGTGAACCTTGTTGGCCGCTCCAAAGATCGAGGATTTCGTTTTATCTGGCGAGTACGCAAAGCAAAAGTATTTGGATTATATGAAGTTTAGTGCCTTAGACAGAAATCATGTGTTGTATGGTCTTGGAGATTTGTGGGTACGTAACTTTTTGTTATGTAGATTGAGATTGCAAAGGTATAGTTGGTACCTTTGCAGCTGGTTGTGAGGATCCTCCAGATTAGATAAAGGGGTTTGAACTTTGAAATTAGTTTGGCGTAAACTTTTACGCATTGTACTGTCACATGTATAAATATTTTGTAGACAATGGATTTGTTACAGTAAATTTTATAACGTTAACTGTTATTCATTATATATTTATCAAAAAAAAATTGAGAAAATGAAGAAAAATCTCGATGTTATGCGTCACAAAATAATTTTGCGTTGACACAATAGAAAATGCAAATAAAATTCTTGACAGCAAAAGGCGTCTAGAGTTATTTTATGCTGTTATGCGTCACAAAATATTTTTGCGTTATAGTAGTATATATTGCCTCTAATTATATTTTGAGGCAAAATTATGTGGTTGCCCCTAAATTTATGTGGGTTTTATAATCATCTTTTTATATTGCCTCTAATTATATTTCGAGGTAAAATTATATGGTTGCCCCAAAATATATGTGGGTTTTAAAAGTAAATTTTTTATATTGCCTCTAATTATATTTTGGAGGTAGAATTATGTGGTTGCCCCTAGATATATGTGGTTTTTAGAAGCAAATTCTTTATATTGCCTCTAATTATATTTTGAGGCAAGAATATGTGGTTGTCTCTAAATGTAGAGCCTTTTAGAAGCAACAAGTTATGTTGCCTCAAAAAGGGGCTTTTAGAGGCAACCATTAATTAGCCACGAACTTATTAGAGGCAACCACTAATTTGCTTCAAAAAGTAATTAGAGGCAACATATTTGTTTTCATCAGAGGCAAATCTACCTTGCCTCTATATGCGATTTTTCTTGTAGTGTGAGAATGGTACTAGAAGAATGATGAGTCGATGTAAAACGTGCTTTGAATTTTGAGAGAGGCCCTATGAATATAAGTATCAGTATTTGCCCATTAATCATTTGAGTTTTGATTTTTGAATGCGTAATATTTGTTGTCTTTTCATTTTTTAAACAATCTTGGATTGGAAAAAAGTATTTATGTCTCCTTTAGTGAACCATTGTTTCTTGGAGTATGTCCCCCAATTATTCTAATTAAAAGACAAAAATCTTTCTCTTTGTCGTGTGAGACGACTCAAATGATGCTCAATATGGGGATTATTCTGGAACTGAACAAGCTAGTTATGGACATTAGCTAACTTTGAGTGTGTACGCATATTAATACTGCTTACGCGGGATGAACATGGATTTGACTACCTTATTGTAAAGGGTTTTTGTTTTGAAAATGTTTTGAAAAAAAAGTCGACAACAAGTCTTTAAAGGAAGACTCATAAACCTAATTGGATATTTGAGAAACCATACGGACATCTTTGGGTATTATTTAATGTAAATTTAACCGTCATGAATTCATAATTGGTCAATAAACCAAATATTGAGTTCGGCGGTGAGGGTATGAATATGATCAGGAATCATATTCTTCCATTCTTGGCTTCCACTTAATAAGATTCATGTTCAAGTTTTATGCAAATAAATAACCGTGCAATATGTGCATGCAATCAAAAAATTAGTATATGTTGGTTTGTTAATCAAGCAAAATTATAATTTTTGGTGGTATATTATCTATGCAATCAAATTACAGGGATCAGAAATCAATTGTCCAAATTATTTGCATTAGAACATTTATTTAGATCTTAATTAGCAAAAATAAACATATGAATCATGATGAAAGCAATAAGCATGTTAGCATGCATATGAATATGATATAAAGATATATAAAAAAGGAAAGATTAGGGAAGAATATACAAGAGAGGGTGAATTATTTGATAATCTACATCATGAATAATAGATTTTGAGTAGATATAAATCAGAATTGACCCTAAGGAATTATACCTTTGTTGCCTGGGTCTTGAATAACGTTCTGCACACTAGTGGAAAAAACCTTAAATGTCACAACCAAACTGATCCGGTTCTCCCAAAACCGGATCAGTAAGTTCAAATTGTTTTTTGGCGAAATTTTTTGGGTTTCAAAACTGATTCGGTTTGGAGGAAAACCGGATCAGTTTTGTAAACTGATCCAGTTTTCTTCCAACCGGATCAACTTAGTGGGGGGGGGGGAATCCCAAAGCCGAACTAAGTTTGAGCGCTTAAGCCCAACTCCCCACATAAGCTTGAACGCTTAAATCCAAAGCCCAGCTTAGAGACAGAGAAGCGCTGGCCCAACTTCCCCAAATAAAACAGCGCTTCTCCTCTCTTCTATGCCTCTCTCTTAAACCTAACCCTAATCCCCCACCCAGTCCCCATTCCGCATCCTCTTCTCTCCTCACCATCAGACAAGCATCCACCATCAGTCTTCTCTCTCCTTTCGTCGTCGCAATCAACCACCACCATAAGTCCTCGTCGCTCTCATCCTTGCCTCCCTCGCCTTCGGATATGGGGTTACTAATAAATTTGTCTCTCTTATCGCCTCCGTCGCTTTGGTGGATCTAAAGGCGATTCTCGATTCAGCCACACTATCATTCTTCGTCTCTCTCCTTACCTCCGCCGCTTCAGCCACGCCATCATTATTCGTCTCTCTCCTGGCCGAACTCAATGTTCTCGCTCGTCTCTGTGAATCTAGGGTTTGCTTTTTTTATTCGTAATTTTGGTTTTAATTTTCATTTATATTTTCGTTAGATTTTCCATTTTTCGTAATCTTTTTTATTTTGGTATATATATATTTTCGTTTTATTTTAATTTCTTTTTGTAATTTCATTTAATTTATTTTTGGGTTGATTTTCCTTTCTTGTGTTATTTGTGTAATTTGTAATAAATTTTCGTTATATTGTAATTTATTTTTGTAATTTCATGTAATAGTTGTTTAATGTTGTTATTTCGTCACTTTTTGTTCATCTGGATGACGAAAATGAGTTCACAAAGAGTAGATCCAGTCATATAATGACTTTACAAAGACGGTGTATTTTATTTTTTTGTTGTTTTATGTTGTCCAAATTAAAAGTATAGTTCTGACATGTGTTAAGACTTACACCGCCACTGGCTACATTCACGAATTTTGAACGAAAATAAGAAAGCACTTTATACAAAGCACAATGTGCTTTGTATAAAGTGCTTTTTTCTACCCCACAAATTACCTAACTGATTCGGTCATTGTACAAAATCAGATCAGTTAAGTTACTTAACTGATCCGGTTCTGTGCCATGATCCGGTCATTGTTCATCTCAGGCTGTGACTTGTGAGGCTAATCATTAATGAAAAAAAGATATGTAGCTCTTCAATGGAGAAAGGAAAAGGAGTAATTTATATTCAGTTTTTTCTTTTAATTTTATTAATTTCAGGTATAGAGGAGTAAGTTGCGTTAGTGCATCCAAGCTCTGCTGTACATTGTATTTAGTTGAGGTAATTTGTTTTAGTCATAAAATGGAGAAGTCATGCATTTATTTTATACTATGCTCAGATGCTCATTTGGGAGCTTCCAGCCTTCCATTGTGAAATTCATCCTTTATCATTGTACATTGCTGGTGGTGGAGTTTCTGGCCTCTAAAGGTTAGCACTCAAATAGTATGTATTGCCTAAATGTGTAATTGATGCCCATAAAAAGGGTGATACTATTATTTAATGGGGCTCGGTTTACCTTTTGAGAACGAATTTTTTAAGATGCGAGTTTACAACTCTGTGTGTAGTTGATCAATGAGGCTTGAAGTGATTTTGTTGACGGTCCAAAAGTTTTTGTTTAATTATGTGGAGAGAACTCATAGGTGCTCTTGTTTGAAATGTTTCTAATTGAGTCTTACAAAACTTCTTTTAATATTGAATCAACTCCTGGTTTGTCTTTGTTCATTTTGTTCTTCCTTCTGGGTTATTTGTTAGCCTGTTATCTTCTTTTGGGTTTTGGTTCCTCTACACTAAGTTGGATGATCTTGGTACAATAGTTCGAAATAAAGCAAGGCTTGTAGTACAATCAACAAGAAGGCATCGATTATGATGAGATCTTTGCACCTATTACTAGGTTAGAGGCTATTAGAATTCTTATTGCATTTGCTGCTCACATGAGTATGCAATTGTTTCAGATGGACGTGAAGACATCATTCTTGAATGGCTACTTGATGGAGGAGGTATATGTGGAACAACCACCTGATTTTGCTGATCAACTGTTTCCCCAGTATGTATTAAAATTGATAAAGCTTTATACGGTCTCAAACAAGCACCAAGAGCTTGGTATGAGGGATTGTCAAAGTTCTTGATAGAGAATGAATATAAGAGGGGAAGAGTGGACAAAACTTTGTTTATCAAAACCAGGGGGAACCACTTGCTAGTAGTCCAAATTTATGTTGATGATATCATTTTTGGAGTTACTAATCAGTTGCTATGTGATGAGTTTGTTAATCTTATGCAGAGTGAGTTTAAAATGAGCATGATGGGAGAACTTAGCTTCTTCTTGGCTTATAGATTAGGCAAACAGATGATGGAATCATGATTTACCAGCAAAATTATCTTAGAGAACTTCTTAAGTATGGTTTGGAGAACAGCGAAGCTTTTGATAATCATGTTCCCTCTTTCATAAAACTTGATGTTGATTCAAAAAGGGAGGATGTAGAAGCTTCATTGTATAGCGGGATGATTGGTTCCCTCTTGTACCTAACAGCAAGTAGACCTGATAATATGTTCTCTGTAGGATTGTGTGCAGAATTTCAAAGCAATCCCAAGGAGTCTCATTTAATGGTTGTTAGAAAATACTTAGGTATTTTGTGGGAACAAATGACTTGTGCTTGTGGTACCCCAAAGGCACTTCTATTGAGCTGATAGGGTATACAGATGCAGATTATGCTAGTTTCCTTTTTGATAGGAAAAGCACATCAGGTATGGCTCATTTATTAGGCTCATGTCTGATCTCATGGGGATCTAAAAAAAAATTCAGTGGCCTTATCCACAACATAATCGGAATATATTGCAGCAGCAGCTTGCTGTTCCCAGGTGTTGTGGATACGAAACCAGCTGAAAGATTTTGGTGTTGTCTATGAAAGTGTTCTTATCACGTGTGACAACACTAGTGCTATCAATATTTCAAAAAATCCTATTCAACACTCTAAAACCAAGCACATTGACATCAAACATCATTTTCTTAAAGATAATTTTGAGAAATGCTTAGTTGAATTATTGTTTTGCAAGAGTGAAGATCAAATTGCTAATATCGTTACAAAACCTTTGTGTAGAGAGTCTTTTTGTAAGTTAAGAGTCTTATTAGGTTTAATTGAGTTAAAGTAAGTGTCTTAATTAGGAGTCATTACGCTTAGGTTATTTGGCTTCAGTTATTTCCCCTGATGGTTAGATTAGTACTATTTGATGTGAAATTGCATACATATATATATATGCTTAATTCTTCATGTTTTCATGTAGATGCTTTCTATATCTCCCAAGATTAGAAAGAATCGTTGCTTGAATGAAAGTGAAATCATGCTAAGTTGCCAGAACCAGGTGCAAGTGTTTCTTGTACGATACAATTAAGGGAAACAGCTAAGGAGAACAGTAGTAGTGCACATATATGTTTTTGGGAAGTTACACTAGTGGAAAAAAGGCTAAATGTCACTTCACAAATGCTCCGGTTGGTCTCAAAACGGATCGGCTAATGTCCAACTGATTCGGTTGGAATGTGAACCGAATCAGTTTACATTAACTAATCCGGTTGATCACATGCCCAGATCTGTTAATGGGCTTAAAGGAAAAATGGGCTCCTTTTCTTTAAAAGCGAGACAGGTTCTTTGTTAGGGTTTACAACCCTTGTGTGATGTCTGCTCATCAAACCTTCGTTGCATCTCTCCTCACTCCTCTCTCGTTCCTTCATCTTTCGTTCCTCCCTTTGATCCTCTCTCCTTTCTATCCTCTGTCATTCCAAACGCCGGCCAACCTTCCTCCTTTGATGTTATCCTCTCAACACAAAGCACAACTCTTTTTCGTCTAAACACCCTATAAAATCCGAACACCAAATCCCTAATTTCAACTTTAATTTCTCCTCCATCTCGCAATTTCAATTATTCCGAGAAGAGACGAGTACGAAGACACGAAGATTTGGAGCAAGATGACTATGGCCAAGATCTGTAGAAAGAAGATGAAGAAGATGACAACGACGAGGTCGATTTAAAGGTGGCCCAAGAAGAGACGAGTACGAAGACACGAAGATTTGGAGCAAGATATGGCCAAGATCTGTAGAAAGAAGATGAAGAAGATGACAACGACGAGGACGATTTAAAGGTGGCCCAAAAAGCGTTGCATAAGGAGGAAGAGATGGAAGAATGCTGAAATTTACCCAGATTTAGGTTTTCGTTTAACTTTTTAGATTTTGGAATTTTCGGAATTTTTGGAGTTTGTTTAAATTCTGTTCTTTGAATACTAAAATAATCATGAATTGTGTAAAGTATATTTTTTTGATGAATTGGTATGTGAATTGATAATTATTTTGATGAATTGTTAATTTTTGCATTTAATTTGTGTTCTTCATCGGCGTTAATTTATATTAGTTGTTAAGTATTATATTGTTGTTTTGGTGAACTTTATTGGCTTGCTGTTATGGAGGATATTGTTGGCTGCAAAGTTAACTGCTGCGGTTGTGTGCAAAACCGGATCAGTTGACTCAAGTAGCTGACCCGGTTCACAACCGGACCAGTTAACTTTTCTTAACCGCTGCTACCCTAACCGATCCGGTCCATTTCCGGATCAGTTAAGCCCATTTTGACCGGATCGGTTAGGGTTTTTTCCACTAGTGTTAATTCTTTTCGAAAATTCAGCGAATATCCTAACTTCTGCAAGTTTAGATATTATAGTGTAGTTATCTTTCTTATAAAAAGGCACGTCCAATGTACATCTCTTGTACATGCCTTATTTTTGGCAGTTGAGGTATTTATGGGAAGTTATGATTACTTTCAAATTTTGAATTGCATTTTGTAATCTCAACTGATTTTATTCCAATACTTATTCTCTCATGCATATATATATTATATTTATTCCCCTTTTCTATGTAATCACTTCAAAGTCAAACTCGAGCAATCTCTCTCTCTCTCTCTCTTTGAAGCGATTTTCTCAAGGTCCTCTATTTTGCTTCAAATGTGGAAGAAATTCTCAGTTAGTGCTCGGAAGAAAGGTGGAAAATCAAAAAGCTCCACTGGAATGCCTCTCTGTCCAAAGAAAACTCCCTCAGTTACTCAGTCGAAAAGCCTCCCTCCTCCACCACAATCTCCAAAAATCCTCCCTCCACCACCACTCCACAAAATCAAACTCCTCCTCCACAAAATTAACCACCACCACCTCAACCACCTCGTTCCGTAACTTCATCTCCCACTCATGAACCTAATTAACCATCTCCTCAACCGAAAATCCAACCGCCTTTACTGTTCCCATAACCTAATTTCCACTAAAAAGGGTGAAGATGTTCCTGAGGGGGGAACATCAGAAGGATTCTTTTACTGGTACTGTTAAAAAGGTTTTAGAGGAGCTGTCTAATGAAGTTCCTTTTGAGAAGGAACAAAAGGAGGAAGAAGATCTAGTGGTTACTTACCACAAGGAAGGGTCTTTATCTGCGTCTACTAGGGCAAGAGGAAGGAGAGTGACCAGATCTGCTATGAAGAAGGAAATAGAAGAAGTTTCTGAAGAACAATCTACTGGTTCTGCTAGGGGAACCAAGAGGAAAGGGGTACCAGCTAGACCCCCTCGCGCTGCAAAAAGGTAAATCTGTTGAAACTCCTGTTTTTACTGGTTCTATTCCTATTGTTGAAAGAAGTGTGTTATCTGGTTGTTCTCTAGAGGATGGTTATTTTGATTTGTCTTCCTTATCTGAGGTTCATCAATTGTTGGAATTTCATGGTTGTATGCCTTTGTTTAAGGATGTTAAGGATGCTTTTGTGGATGTTGTTATGGAATTTTATGTGAATTTCAAACAATTGTCCGATATGTCTTTGTTCTTCTGTGTTTGGAAGTGAAATCTCTATGTATGTATCTTCTGGGGCTTCTCTGCTTAATATTTCAATTTTCCTATAAATAGACCTCACTCTCATACTACAAAGACACTCTGAAACACTTCAAACATATAAACAGACACTTGAAACTTTCATTAAATTTCAATTTAAGCTTCAATTTCTCCTCCTGCAAGAGTTCATTAAATCGTTACACAGGACTAAAGCGACAAAGGTATAATTCTTAAGGGTCCATTCCAATTTAATTCTTATTTTACTAACAATCTAATTTCCATTATGTAGATCTTAATGGAATTCATGCTCTTGTACATTCTACATCTCTAATCTTCTATCTTTTTGTTGTTCACATTTGCTTTCCAAATTTTCGATTTAGGTCCTAACTAATTAACTTCACGATTTCATAGTGAACTCGTCAACTTTATATTACATATATTTTGGCCAATGACTCTCTCGAAAATGAGCGATACCCCCTCTTCCATTAAAGAACGAGATCAACTGGATCGATCTGCAAAAAAGCCAAACGCAAGATAACACATCTGTGCTTTAACAATAATGAAGAATCCATGGAAATTGATGATCCACAACAGAGAGTTTCAAACCCCCAGCCTAAGGGAACCACCATATCATTCGGGAATATGGTTCAAAATGAGATATGCCCTGCAAATAGCCCTACTGTAGGCAATCTTAATAATCTGTCACTGGAGAATGATTATGATATCTCAGATGATGATGAGGCACTGGATGAGGTTCTCAATGATGACAGATGCCCAATGATCTTACTAACCAAGCAGGAGAAAAAACGCATTCGACAGCCTTGGAAATCATCACTCATCATTAAGATGTTTGATGGCAAATTGGGTTATATGGCTCTGATGCGAAGACTAAAAAAGAAATGGCAACTCATATGGGATTTGACCCTTACTGATATTGGAAACTCATATTACATAGCGAGATTTACTAGCTTGGATGATTATAACCATGTCCTCACTGATGGTCCTTGGCTCATTGATGACAATTATCTCACTATTCGCAAGTGGATGCCTAATTTTATCCCCGATAATTCTCCGTTGCAATTTCTCACAGCTTGGGTACGAATCCTACATCTATCAGATGAGTACTTTGATGTTGAATTTTTCATGAAAGTAGGATCCAAAATTGGAAAAGTCCTCCGAGTTGATCGAAACACTGCTAATGCGGAAAGAGGACAATTCACTCGTATCAGTGTTGAACTTGACCTCTCCAAACCCTTGCTTTCCAAGTTCTGGCTAAAAGGAAAAGTCTGGAGAATCCAATATGAGGGCCTTTGTATGATCTGCTATCAATGTGGGAAGGTAGGACATAAGGAGGGAGACTGCCAAAAAGACATAGCCCCCAATAAACAGGACTCCACTGAGCACTCCTACCATGGCCAAGCTCAAACTCAGCCTGTGCAGCCTCGACCGGAAGAAGATGAAAATTTCGGAAGCTGGATGATTGTGAAGAAACCGACGCGAAAGAGGAACCCGCGACCCGAGAACAATTTTTCAGTGGCGGGAAAAGAACCCAATCCTAATTTGAAAATCCCGCAAGAACCGCAAGCTAACTTGGAAAAAGGCTAAAATTCTGGCGGATCAAGATTCAATATTTTACAAGATAAGAATTTTGAAAAATAAGGGAAGGGAAATCAGGAGGATAACTATGAAAAGGATCAGGATATGGAAATTCCATCCAATGAATTCCCATCCGTTGACTTAGCTGCTAGCAAAGATGACTTTATCCCAGGGAATGTCAAGGATGTCTCGTTTGAGATTGGGAAAGCCAAACCCAATCAAACTAGTAAAGGGAAATCAATCAAAGGCAATCCTAACAAAGGAAGAAATCTAGCTCAATTAGAAAATATCCTAAAAGAGATAAATCCCAATATCATAATGAATTCAAACACATCAAACCCTAAGCCCACAAAGCCAGGCAATGAAAACCAATAGTTCACCTTCCAAGCAGTTTACCTTGCTCTCACAGAAGATACCCTAAGCCATCATAACCATAGCCAAAACACTTCGCTAGCCAACACAAGTGACACCCCTGATCCACATCATGTTGATCTTCCCCCCAACACCAATTCCTTTGTTGATCCCCCCGGAGAAGACCATATTCGTGGGGAGAACCATGACAAATCCGTTCATGGCAGTGGCGATCCCCCTGACCCACAAATTGGAATTGAGGTTCCAAATATGGATAGAACCAACGCCGAAACCACCCGAATTGGTGGTGAATATCTTGATCCCCAATGAGACCTCTCGTCTCATGAGGCTGACATCATCTGCTTACCTATGTTGAATCCCTCATCTTCCTAGTTCTATGGTTGATAAATATCCTAATTTAGCTTCGAACCTATCCCAAATCACATGTATGATTTGGAACGTCCAGGGGACTGGGAGCCGTGAGTTCCTAACTGCTCTTAAGGAACTTGTTCGCATAAACGTTCCTAAGGTTCTAATTCTTATTGAAACCCATATGGGAGGAGAACGTGCGGAACAAATTGCTTTAGCTCTCAAGTATGGAGGCCACACCAGAGTTGATGCAGACGACTTTCGAGGAGGTATTTGGGTTTACTGGGATGCTAATGTTGTGAAGATTGATCCCATAATACTCGAACCTCAGCACATAACCATGGAAATCTCTCGCCTAGGGGAAACACCATGGTACTTCTCTGCAATATATGCAAGTCCGGATCCCAATAAAAGACAAAACCTTTGGCAGGAGTTAGAGGATTTTGCCAAAACTCATAACAAGCCGTGGCTCCTTGCAGGGGACTTCAATGATACGCGATTTAATTGGGAAAGAAATAGTAATTGCCCTGAAACTACTAGGAAAAGTTTTCGGTTCAACTCATGGATTGAAGATATGGAGCTTCTTGAACTTGAATTCTCCGGAGCTTCCCACACTTGGGCTCGAGGTAACTCGATTGACACAAGCAAGAGTGCACGCTTG
Organism: Beta corolliflora; assembly: GCA_947648045.1. NCBI lineage: Eukaryota > Viridiplantae > Streptophyta > Magnoliopsida > Caryophyllales > Amaranthaceae > Beta > Beta corolliflora. The sequence continues at coordinate 3,609,301 of CANSZD010000001.1, forward strand.
GATAGAGCCTTATGCAATAGTGAGTGGACCCTCCGCTTGAAACTGTTAGTGTGCGATATCTCCCGGTGGTACAGTCGGACCACTGCCCCCTTCTCATCTCACCTAACGGCTTTGCTCCGCTAACAGATATCAATAAATCTTTCAAATTTTAAGTCTCTTGGATGACTCATGAACTTTTTGAGGAATTTATCTCGAACAAATGGCAGAAAAATTCTCCTTTAGTCCCCATGCTGAAAAATTTAGCAAATGATCTTCAACAATGGAACAAAGAGGTGTTCCATAATATTTTCAAAGAAAAAAAACATTTGCTTGCTCGTATTGCTAGAATTCAAAAGAAATTATCTAAGGGACACCATAAAGGCCTTATTAAATTTGAAGCCAAACTCAGGAGGGAGTTGGATGAAGTTCTTGCGCAAGAAGAGATGCACTGGTATAAAAAATTCCGGGCTGAATGGATTCGAGATGGTGAAAGAAATACAACATATTTCCATCTGAGTACAGTGGTACGAAGGTGACGTAATAAAATAGAGGCTATAAGGAGAGAAGATGACTCTTAGGCTCATGACAAGGATGAAGTGCAGCGTATAGTGGTCACATACTTCTCACGGCTCTTTGCGGACGATACTCCCCAATGCACGCATGACCTCCCCACTGATTTGTTCCCTGAATTTCCTACTGAGGATTGGAGGACCTTGACTTGCCCATTTACAAAAAGTGATATTGATTGTGTCATCAATAATATGGGCTCGCTTAAAGCCCCGGGGCCGGACGGATTTCAAGCCCTCTTCTTCCAAAAATATTGGAATATTGTTGTTGATGAAGTGTACAACATGACCCTTTCGGCTCTTGAAGGTAAGGGTTTCCGTGAATCACTTAATGATACATTCATTGTCCTAATCCCGAAAGTTGATAATCCTGAGTCTCCTAAGCAATTCTGACCGATTAGTCTATGCAATGTGGCTTATAAAATAATTACTAAAGCCATAGTTAATCGGATTAAACCTTTCCTCCCGAATCTCACCTCTCATAGTCAAGCAAGCTTTGTTCCGGGTAGACAAGTAACTGATAACATTGTTATAGTCCAAGAGGTCATCCACACAATGAGAAAGAAACAAGGAAAAAAAAGGACTTATGGCGATTAAAATTGATTTTGAAAAGGCATATGATTGTTTAAAATGGGACTTCATTAGAGAGACTTTATTGGAGATGAATTTCCCGAATTTGCTTGTTGAAGTGATCATGGAATGTGTCACCTCGGCTAAACTAAAGGTAATATGGAATGGTGAGCCAACGGACACCATTATCCCTAGCCGTGAAGTTCGTCAAGGCGATCCTCTTTCGCCCTACCTTTTTGTGATGTGTATGGAAAGATTAAACCAGGTTATTGAGGAAGCTATACTTCAAGGGAAATGAAAACCAATTCGAGCGAGCCGAAATGGCCCCCTTCTCTCGAATTTATTCTTTGCAGACGACCTTATTCTCTTTGTGGAGGTGACCATTGATCAAGCTCATGTTATTAAAGATTGTCTTCATAGATTTTCTGTGGCCTCGGGGTCACGAATCTCCTTTGCAAAGTCTTGTGTTTATTTCTCGGGGAATATGGAAATTAGCACAATGGAAGTTGTGAGCCAAGCACTTGAAATTGACATGACCGAGGACCTAGAAGTCTATCTTGGAAGCCCACTTTGACAAGCAGGGTCACAAAAGAAACCTACAAGTACCTATGTGACAGAGTGGATCGTAGGTTGTCGGGGTGGAAAACGAAATACCTCTCTTTAGCGGGGCGCATCACTCTAACAAAATCAACCTTGTCTACTATGGCTTACTACCCTATGCAGACCACTAAGATACCTAAGGGTATTTGTGATAATCTTGATAAGAAAATAAGGCAATTCATATGGGGTAGCAGTGATGAGCACAAGAAAATCCATCTCATCTCTTGGGAGACATTGCAAAAACCAATGCGAGAAGGTGGATTAAATCTCTATTCAGCGAGATAAGCCAATGCGGCATTCCTCACTAAATTGGGATGACGAGTCTTGACAGAACCATACTCTCTTTTTCATAACACTTTCATCATTTCTCTCCCAGTTCAAACTTTCCACCCTAAAATACATAAACCGAATTCTCTCTTTTTCACTCTCACAAAAAATTTCAATCTCCTCAATCACATTGATATTTTCAGTCTCTATAATTGATTTATTCTCAACTCTTTCTTCAATTTAGCTGCATATCTTCAACTTTTTTTTTCAATTTAGCTGCATATCTTTCAACATTAACGTAGAATTTGATCGAAGCTTCAATCGTTATTGTTCGGAGAAGGCAGCAATTTCGCTTCGATCGATTTCATCCTCAACTTTCTTCAATTTCGCATCAATTGGTTCATCCTCAACTTTCTTCAATTTGTGCAATTTCAGGTTTGTTTTTTGTTTTTGTTTTTGTTTTTTCGATCTTTTTTTGCAATAAATTGAAATTTTGTTGAATGAATTTGATTATCGATTGGAATTATGCAAAATTGCGAAGTAATTATACCTGGATTGAATATGTTGTAGATGCATGTTTCACTCCTTTTTTTTAATTTAATTTATGATTTTTTTCGCTTGACACTATGAATATCAACTTCCATTTTTGATGAAATTGCAAAGTTGATTGAGCGAGTTTGAATCTGTGATCCTAAAATTTGTCGACTGATATTTGATTGATGCAATTCCTTCTCTTTTCTGTACTAATTTCTATAAAATTGTTGCTCGACTAATGATGATATGAACCTAATTTCGGTTGAATGTTTAGAGTAAAACATAAATAATATGATGATCTGGAGGTTGAGTTGATTAGAATGAATGAAATTCAAAGAGTTGCATAGATATTGCTGGATGAGAAATAAGGTAATATTAGGTTGAGCAATTATCTTTCGGAAAAGACGATGTGAAACAGATAGCCTCAAAATGATGTTGGCTGGCTTATGTAGAAGTGATCTTTGGTTGAAAGCGAATCATTGAAAGTTGAATGATATTAATGCTAGCTTTGCCAAGTTCATTGCATGAGAATGCCTATTGTCTTGTTAGATTAATAAGGAGATGCTTTGGGTTTGTAGATTAGGATAGTCCTTTGAAACAAAATTGAAAGCGGACATATGTTGTAGACTTGTAGTGTAAGCTATGAGACATATTGATGTTAAATCAATTGATAAGGTCTGTAGCAATAACTGGAAGATTTATTCAATAACTATTTCCGCTGATATTTGTAGTTCACATATATCTTTGTTTTTATGTTTATCTAGATTCAGGCCGCAAACGTGTATATTATTGTTTTACTCTACATTCTTGATGGGTTTTTTGACAATATTGATAGGTTTAGGTTTGGCCTTTTGTGTTTAGAGTGATAGCAATTGCTTGATTTGTATGACTGCAATATCTATTATGCTATGAATGGGACAGGGGTGGGTTATGTGTGTAGGGGGGTGGGCAAGGGTGTCTGCAGGGGGCAGAGTTGTGGGGAGGGGGTAGGGTTGTGTGTGCAGGGGGTGATCAGGGGTGTGTGTGTCTGTGGTGGTGTGAGCAGGGGTGTAGGCACTCATCTCACTCCCATAGTGATCTAAAGGAACAGGGCGGCCTTCTGAATTTGGGAAATATGTTGATCAATTTCAAGGGTGGCGATCCTACCGACACTTTATTTTATAAAACTGGCTTGGTATTCAATTGAACTCTACCTTATTGTTTTGTTGCATTGTGGAATATTATTTAAGTATCAAAAAGAAGATACTGATGATGTTGTCCACTTAGGAATATGTACGGTATTACGAATGTGATGTACAACCACCATTACTTCTTGTTCTTCCCTTATCTTCTCTGTGTGCTTAAGATCAAAAGTATGGGGTAGGATTTGCACAATTTGATGACTGTAAAACAAATTCTCCTCTTCTTAGTTTTGTTGATTGTTTCACCACCCAAGAAGTCGTATGAGTAGCTAATTAGTTTTAGAGGGCATGTTGTGGTAAATGCTAGGCATCGCATTTGCTGTTAGCTATTGGATTAGTAATAGAATGTATAATGACTATATTAGTAATAGAATTCCAAAAGCCGATTTTTCTAGCATTTCTCAAATAGTACTTCAACAGCTCAACCAATAAAAAGTACCTTTTTCAGTATTTCGCCAATCACCAGAACTCTAAAAAAGTACCTGAAATGTTTTAGTTGAACATGCCAAGAATCAGCCAAAGCAAGACTTCTATAATATTTAGAGAGGCTAAATATCTGATTATTAGACATCTAAATGTGAAATAGAGAAAATGGCGGGTTCCAATCCTGAAGATTTACATAAATCCCCATAGACTGATATACTAAATTCCAAGTATCTTATATAATAATTAGCTATGTACCCATTCTCTAATTTTAGAATCCTAAACTCATATGAGGGAACTTAATGATGTTGGTTTATTTGTCTTACGAGACCTCAATATTAGGACCTTTCACTTTGGTCATTTCTATTCCTAGTCTGAAAAGTCACTTGGGTAGTGCTCACCACACAAAAACTTGGTCATGTCTGAATCTTTGTTAGGTAGTCTAATTGATTTCAGGTGCCTAATTTAGGTATCTGATCAGTTCGATTTCCGATGCAACTGAAGCCATCATCATTTGCAGAGCTAAATCAGTGGTCCATGTCTTGATATAATTGATCTCTTGTTTTGAGAGATAATTGTATGGACAAAACAAGATCCATATTGCTGTAGAAAGACTATGTTACCATTAAATTGGACCAAGACAACAATATCAGCTCATAAATTATTTTTTTCCTAGGCAGGTGTAAATGTGCAGATGTACACCTACATAATTTGGCCTCAGATAATCTTATTCTTTATTTGCAGATACTTAGAATTACCACTGCATTTGGTAGTAAACTTAATAAATAATGTCTCTTAACAGTGGTGGTCACATGGTTATTAGTCTAACCAGATTATTATAGTAATAATCTCATGTTTTACTTTCATGTTTTACTTGTGTGACATCACATATGTTACTAACAGTGATCGAGCTTGGATTTGATTTTTTGAGAGATAACCAAGATACAGAAAGTAGCTTCTACAAATTACTATTTAACAAGTTATTGCCTCGTTTTGGCTATTTCATCTCTCGTGCTTGCAGGATCAACTCTCTCAAATGTTTGCTTTTGCTAAATGTACTCTTGGATGATGCAGAGTGTCGATGAGCTTGCACTGAGGGGTTTCAAATTATGCGTTATTGACGAGGTGGATTCTATACTTATTGATGAAGCAAGAACTCCGCTGATTATATCTGGATCTGCTGAAAAGCCTAGTGACCAGTACTATAAAGCAGCAAAGATTGCAGCTGCCTTCGAACAACACGTACACTATACGGTAGGAAATTGGACTTAGATATACTATAAAATGTTTTGTTCTTCTGTGTAGTGAGTGAGCAACTTGGAAGCTGTATGAAATTTAGCGGATGATGGTTACACTATACCATAATTATAAGCTGCTGGAAACTTATTTATGTTATTATTATTTAGGGAAATACCCTGCTGAATCATGGGTTAGTTGTTGTAGGCTTGTAGCATGGTTTGATTTTTCTAAGCACTTACGTAGAAGATCCTTTTGAGAAATCCCCTGCTGTGTTTACAATTGGTGGCTGATGGACTAATGAATGTTCCATCTTCTTTTACAGGTTTCAAACAAGGGCACTAGAGGATTAGCATTTGAAGGGACATGTAAGATTGTAAAAAGTTGATTCGAACCTGTGTAATTGTTTTTGTAGTTCTATTGTAATTATGACAATTTATATTTAATGTAAAGATTTTGTTAATTTATACAATAATTTTATATTTCGGCAAATATTTCATTTACATGTTTGAAACTTCCATAGTGCAAGTTGAATCTAAATGTTTCAAAAAAGAAGTGGAGAAAGGAGCAAGGAGGGCGACCAATGCAAAATTGTCTTTATTCTCCAATAAATGATTCTCTATAAAGGAAAGCAATGAGGGCAATTAACTAGGATTTGCCTTCTTTGTTCTATGATATAAGCCTTGAGTAGTGTAGTTGCCCTCTTTGTTTCATACCTAAGAGGGCAAGTTTATTGCCATGGTTGTATATGGAAGCTAAGAGGGAGAGAAAGTTGCCCTATTTGCATAGTTAAGAGGGCAATAATAATTGCCCTATTTGATAAAATCAAAGAGGGCAAAATGATGTTGCCTTCCTTAAATTTAGCAAGGAGGGCGATTTTTAGATGTTTGCCCTCTAAAGCTAATACAATGGTCCTACCGTGGCAAGGTTGAGGACAATTAATTTTTGTCCTTTTAAGCTACAAGGGCAATTTTTTGATTTATAAGGGCAATTTTAGTTGCCTTCTTTAATGTAAAATGTTGTAGTGGCTTACCTCGCATAGGCAATAAAAACATGCCGACACCTTACATACGAAAACTTCCACTTTTTATCTTCTGCTTTACATCCACGATGTCATCATAACTAGTAGCTCTACTACTCACGTTGATACTCAGCCACTACCTAAGCCAAAGGCTTCCCTTAGTTTTATTCTTGCACTAAGTTGAATGTCTATACGTGATACTAGTCAATATAAATTAAGTCACTCCAATTTTACTAACTAAAACTCTACAAATCTCACATACAACCTAAACACCACCTAAAATATAATGGCCTCCCCTAATATGTCAACCTTAAAAACAACTATCATCCAGTTAATTGGGTACCCATATTTAAGAGAGAAAAATACCAACAATGGTGTATGCAGATGACGTCCATATTCATCTCACAAGATTTGTGGGAGTTAGTACAAAGTGGTTATGAACAACCTAGGGATGTCATTGAAGAGGCTATCTGGAATGAAGCAAAACAAAACCAATACTTCCTCCGTCCCAGAATAGTCTAAATACTTTCCTTTTATATTTGCCCAAATTAGCTTGAACACTTTCATTTTTGGCATGGTCCCTCTAAGGGGTCGTTTGGTTCAAAGTATAAAATGGAAAGGGAATGGAAACAAATAGAGGAGAGGGATGATAATAAAAATAGTTAGCTTTATTAGGTGTTTGGTTCAAGTCATGGAATGGAAATGGAATAGTAACCATTACCATCAAATAATGTATTTTGTTACTTGAGGGGGAAGGAAGGGTAACATATTGGGGGAGTCCATTACCACCAAGTAATGGTAATGGATTGATGAGGGGTTGAACAAAAAAAAAAGGGAATCGGTAATTGATTCCGTTTCTTGGAGCCCAAAAATCACGAACCAACCGTACTCTAAGAATATATTAATTCTTTTATACTCCTTTGGCCCACACTCTACCTTTATCAATAAGAAGTTACACAACTTTCTCTCTCCTTCAATAAATAATTATGTGAAAATTCCTCAGGAACCCCTGAGGTTTGACGTAATTCTCAAATTGCCCCTCACATTTTGGAAATTCCTCAGATACCCCTAAACTTTGACTTTGTGCTCAAAATACCCTTACTAAAGACGGAAACCTAACGTCGTTAGGTTTTTGTCTCTCTCTCCTTTCCATCTTCATCTTCTTCACCTCTTTTCCCACCATCTTCCATTGATGACATCCTAAACCTCCAATTTTCTCTCTCTCTTTCCACCTACATGCCTTTCTCTTTCCTCCCCATCTTCATCTTGTGAATTTCCATTCAAGATTGGCCTGGGTTTTATTTTCTTTTTCGATGTTGGGGAGTTGGGTTTTCTGAATTTGTGATTGAATTGTGTTCTTTTAACAACGACGAATAAAGTTGAAGGGGTTGTGAAGTTTAGGAGAGAGAGAGAAGGAAAATGGAGAGGAGGGGTTTAAGAGGGGTTGAAAAAGGATAGGTGAGACATTGAAATTGCCATAACTGACTGTCACATGAGTATGGAGAATGATGAAGAAGATGATAATGGGGAGGAGAGAGAAAGCATGTAGGTGGAAGTAGGGGTGTGCAAAAAAATCCGATCCGAACGATCCGATCCGGTGATCCGGCGATCCGATCCGAAATTTCGGATATCCGATCCGGTTTTTGGTTTTCGGATATTTCGGATCGGATATCCGAAAAAAAATCGGATTTTCGGATCGGATACGGATCGGATTTTTTGACAATTCGGATATCCGAAAACCCGAAATTTATTTAATACAAAAAAATTCAAATGGACTAGTGGGCTACTGCCTACTGGGCTGTCTTTGTTTGGGCTAAGTCTAACACTCTAAGAGTCTAAGTTCTAACGGTCTAACCCTCAGTCCCTCATTTCACTCTGCCTCAAACTCTCACTCAAAACCCTAACCCTCATTTCACTCTCACTCTAGTCTTCAGTCTCACCTCTGAATCTCACGGCTGCCGGTTGAAATGGAACGGCCGGCGGGGAAGCAACCAGCAGATCCGTCCAAGTCTGGGGTAAGTTCTCTCTCTCTCCATTTTTTTGTGCGAAGTTCTCCTCTCTTTCTCCATTTTTTTACAATTTGCGCGAAGTTCTCCTCTTTTTCTCCATTTTCTGTTCTTGTTTGTGGAATGTATGACCTGTTTTCCCTATTTTCCATTTTGTTTGCGCAATTCAGAAATTTTTCTTCTTTAAAGTGATTTTTCTTCGTCGTCGAAGATTTAATTATCATCATTCGAATTTTGATTTGTAAGTTTATGTTAAAATTTAGTTCACATGCGAAAATTTATTGTATAATATCGATAATAGATGCGAACTTCTAGCTTCTGCTTCAATGGCTGTCATATTCTCCGACTTGAGCTCGTCTACTGGTTTGAACAGTCTTATTGTGATGCGAAAATTCTGCTGGGATTTTTACGACTTGAGTTTCAGCTGTTTGATACATTCTGTCTTGATTCTTGGTTGGGTTTGCAGTTTTTGGCAGCATATTGTCTTGATTGTAATGGTTTACAGTTTTTATAATAGTAGGGCTAGTGGCACTTGGCAGTTTTTATAATAGTGATTCAAGTATTGTTGATTTGGCGATGAACTGATGATTGATTGATTGTAATGGTTTGCAGAATATGGAATCATCATCTTTTGATGATAATGATGCGCCTAAATTTCCTACTTATGTGGACTTGATGATGGATGAAGCTGACGATTTGGATAAAACTAACGAGGAAGAGGATTCCGATGATGTAGAAGAGATTATCCAAGTGAAGAAGAGGAAGAAGAAGACTTCAAAAACTTCTACAAAGATGAAGAAAGAATCAAATGCTTCAACTGGTGAGAGGAAAAAAAAATCAAAGTGGTGGGCACATTATGAGAAAACTGAGGATCCTACCTTTGCTTCTTGTAAGTATTGCAAGACTCTTATTGGATGTGGTAGTAAAAATGGCACTACTCCCTTAGCAAATCATGTTAGGAGATGTAAATTATATCTTCCAAATTTGGATAAGAAGCAAAAGTTGATTGATTTTGAAACTCAACGTCATGTTAATGAGGATGGGAGTGTGGAAACAATTAGTGTTCCAAAACTTTGGGAATTTGATCCTGATCTTTGTAGAAAACTACTTGCTAAGATGGTTATTGTGGATGAATTGCCTTTTGTTTTTGTTGAACGTGAAGGCTTTCGTGCATTTTGTAAGGCTTTAAATCCTAGATTTGTTCTTCCTTCCCGCACAACTGTCACTAGAGATTGTTACAGTCTTTTCATTGAAAAAAGAAATGATTTGAAAGTTTCTTTTAAGAACTTGCATTCTAGGATTTGCCTTACTACAGACACTTGGACATCTGGTCAAAATTTGAGTTACATGTGTTTGACTGCCCATTTTATTGATGATGATTGGAATTTACATAAGAGGATAATTAACTTTTGTCCTATTGCTGGCCATTCTGGGCAACTTATTGGGAGGGCGGTCGAAAAATGTTTGAATGAATGGGGTTTGAAAAATATTATGACTGTGACCGTAGACAATGCTAGTTCTAATGATTTGGCAATTGATTACTTGAAAAGAAGACTTAACATTTGGGAGTCTAGTGTCTTGGAAGGTCAATATCTGCATATGAGGTGTGCATCTCATATTTTGAATTTGATTGTACGAGAGGGTTTACGAGAGCTTGATGTGTCCATCATGAAAGTCCGAACTCTTGTGAGGTATGTTAGGTCCTCTCCCGCTAGACTTCAAAGGTTTAAAAAATGCATAGAAGAGGAGAAAGAAGATAGTAAAAGTCTTGTTACTTTGGATGTTGAGACAAGATGGAATTCAACCTTTTTAATGCTTGAATCTGCTATCAAGTTTAAAAAGGCATTTGCAAGTTTATACATGAAAGATTCTTCTTGTTTTAAGGAACTTAAGAAGCTTGGTGGTGGTCCTAAGGAAGATGATTGGAAGAGGGTTGGTAGTTTTTTGCCTTTCTTAAGTGTCTTCTATAATGCAACATTGAGGTTATGGGGTTCTCGCTATGTGACTTGCAATGTTTATGCTCATGAGATTTATGGGACTAGATTAATGATTTCCAACAATCAAGGTTCTGATGATGAGGGTATTAGGAAAATGGCAACCCAAATGATGACAAAATATGACAAATACTATGGAAATGTTGATAATATTAACATTTTGGTGTTTGTAGCGGTTATCCTTGATCCTAGGCACAAAATGAACTATGTTGATTGGGTTGTGCGGGATTCCTATGATGAAACAAAAGCCACTTTATTGAGCCTTAAAATCAAGATGGTTTTACAATCTTTGTTGGAGTCTTATGCTTCTTCTATGCCTCGTTCAAAGGCCGGCCCTACTACTTCTTCTACTTCTACATCTTCCTCTGTTTTCACACAAAGTGGGAGAAAAATTGACCTTCAAGAGCTCATGACGGCCAAATATCAAAGGGACACGGGTTGTTCTTTGACTAATGTGAACAAAAGTGAGTTGGAGAAGTATTTAGAAGATGCATGTGAAAGTCATGTTCCATCTTTTGAAATTTTACAATGGTGGAAAGATCAATACAAGAGATATCCTATTCTCTATAAGATGGCTAAAGATGTGCTTGCCATACCTATATCTACCGTTGCTTCGGAATCGGCGTTTAGTACGGGAGGTCGCGTACTTGACTCTTTTCGCACTTCATTGTCTCCTAAAATGGTTGAAGCACTTGTTTGCACACAAGATTGGCTACGCACTTCACGTGCACCTCTTGTAGTAGAAGAGAGTTTGCTTGCTTTGGAAGAAATGGAGGAAGGTATATTTCATAACTCTTATTCATTGTTTCTTTTTACATTTGTGTATAATTTATTGTTTTCACCTTACTTTATGTCATATGTATGGTAGGAATGAAGGATTTAACCTTGGAGCAACCGAAAATCATAATTGATGAAACAATTGACACTATGGGAGACTTCTAAAGCTTGGTCAATGGATGCTTGGAAGTTGGAGTCTTGGAGTACTATTTTAGTTGTCTTTGTTTTCTTATTTTGTTGAAACTTGTGGTTTTATGTATATTTTTGAATTGATTAGTTTGATCGATTTCCCCCTAAATTGTTGTAATATGAATTTAGTAACTTTGATCTTTTTATGTGTAATTGTGCATTTGTGTGTTGTATGTTGTTCAATTTAGTTAGCTACTACTATATAATATGAAAACTATAAAGTGGCAATAGGTAGCAAAGCATTAGCAAGTTATAACATGTTGGATTGTTGGCCACTTAAAATACTTCATTATGTAATTTATGGGAGCCTAGTTTCGGATCAGCACTATAGCAGGGATCCCAACTTTCGGATCGTTTTTCGGATCGTCGGATATCGGATCCGATCCGAAATCTCCGGATATCCGAAATATTCGGATCGGATTCGGATCGGATTTTTTCCGATCCGAAATTTCGGATCGGATCGGATCCGATATCCGACAATGCACACCCCTAGGTGGAAGGAGAGAGAGAAAAGTGAAGGTTTAGGATGTCATCAATGGAGGATGGTGGATGGAGGATGGTGGGAGAAGAGATGAAGAAAATGAAGATGGAGAGGAGAGAGAGACAAAAATCTAACGGCGTTAGGGTTCCGTCTTTAGTAAGGGTATTTTGAGCAAAAAGTCAAAGTTCATGGGTATTTGAGGAATTCCCCAAATGTGAGGGTAATTTGAGAATTACGTCAAACCTCAAAGGTACCTGAGGAAATTTTCCAAAAATTATCCCACCAACGTCTATCACGTTTGCTTTTTTAATAAAATGACATTTGATAATCACACTACAACTTGTCATCTTAACTACGTGTCTAAACAAGTGTTCACATCCTTTTGGGACAGAGGAATTACAAACAAAACCGAATAAGGGACAATTTTGTTCCTCCTGGATCGAAAATAGAAATTTATCAAACATGTCCATGCAGAGTGTTTGACTGATGATCACTACTCGTATTCAAAATGCTCCCTTACTCAAAAGATGTAGATCATATTATGACACGAGATTTGCATACAATGATGAATTTGAACTTTAATCAAGAAGGGGAAGAAAATACAAAAGATTTTTCTCATATCACTAACAGCCCTAAGAAGAATACACATGTAACCCAACGAGATTAATACAACTTGTAGGTTATGTAGCCCATCCTGCTTACAAAAGACGTGGTCACTTCTCAGAATGAAAGAAAAGTCAGTATTAAATCAAGGAATTGTAGGAAAGCTGTTGACAAAAGGGCAAGAGGTTGAGATTACAGGTTCTTTTTGTGCTTCCCATGCTTTTCCTTCAATTTCTCAGCCTTCCCACTTACGACGCTACTTTGGTTACTGACTGACCCTTCTTCGGCACTGCACATTTGAGACTTCAACCTAAACCCCAACTTCCGAGAAACATTACCCCAAGTGCCGGACCCCGACCCCTTCACTCGACCTAACTTTTCAATCTTATTTCTCATGTTTGAGCACTCCATCTCAAGTTCAGAAACTCGCATTCTCATGTTATCCATTCCAACCTTCAGAACCTGATTCTCTCTCACTGCTGTAACCCAACCTCCTCCTTCATTGGATCCAACCATGCCGCTTCTCAACTGTCTTGAGCCTTCAAGATTCTCAGAAACCAGAAAACACCCAGCAATTGAATTTCTTAGCTGCAGCTGCTCAAAGAACAGAACTTGTACTATTATTCTTAGGGGTAGCCTCTCGTTCTGGGCAGCATGAGTGCAGGCTTCCAAGGATAGTTTCTGACAGTCCATTAGCCTGCAGAGTTGTTCTCTTTCTGACTCGGATAGCCAAGGGTGTGACTGCAGTTTTGAAAATAATCATTAGATTAATATTCTAATCAGACCTTTGAATGAAAAAACCTATAACTGATACAATAGTATTATCACAAAATTACCTTTAGATAGATGTCAATGGCACGATAAAGACCATCATCCAAAGGTCTTGCAAATTCAGGAACAGCTGCAGCAAGGGCTTGAAATTTGGGTAGCTTGAGATTAATATCGGGTGCCACCTCAGCAAGGTACCCATCGATCAATTTCGCGACCATTGTGATAGGAGTCAAAGAAGGTGAACCTATCAATTGACCATCATCAATGGAGCAAGGGGAAGCATCACCATTAGCCTGATCCATGGTCAAAAAGTGCTCAAGAATCCTTTGTATACAATCCACATTATACAGAGTCTCCATTGAATAGGAGAAGTTAGGTATCAGAAGATCTTCTAAATTCGCTTGATCAAGCTGCATTCCGACTCTCTTCTCCAAGCTTGATATGCAAGTTGTGTCTGCTCGAAGTATCATGGCTGTTCGAAGGAGACCAAAGAGGAACTTGGTTGAAACAAGTCCCTTCTGCACAGGAAGCAATTGGTCAATCTCTTCAACCAATAACTTCTGGTCATCTTCTGAAGGTGGACTTGCCATAGGTGGAGGCCCAAGGCGGGAGCTGGAATCACCTGTACCCTGTCGTCGGTTCAACCCAGGTAGATATCTTTTGGTATAATAAGCAATTGAACCAGATATGATTTCTGGCTTAATGCCCCTAGATTCCATGGCTGATATCAGCCTCTTGTAAAGAGGGAAACTCAAAATTGACACATCATCATACCACCAATCCGTGCTCGATTTTTTAGGTCGAGCCCCTGTGCTGATGCCGTTCCACAAGACACTGCCACCAGGACTTTGCATTGGGCCACCGTGCTCCACAACAGGCCAGCCAAATAGATTTGGGTCAGTGCTTGCTTTGACAGCCAATGCTTCAATACATCTCTTTGTAATGTGGAGTTGATCAGCATAGGAAAGTATGTCATCACAGGTTTGAAGAGCTCTCAAAGACTCTTTCCAACTCTTAAGGACCACTTGATTTAGGAAAGTTTCTGTTTGAAAGATTATATTGCCTTCTCCGTACTCCTCAGTCATCTCAAGATGTTCAGCAGCACAACGCAAGTATACAACATTTGAGGCTGTAAGTTCAAGTTTCACCCCATAGCAGAATTTGGCAACAAGTTCAAACATTTTAGCTCCACCAGGCAAATCACTTATGCTTATAACAGAACCCTCTTCTCCTTCATCGGCTTCTGCAATTAATCTTTCCATGACACCACTCCGTGAAAGTAAAGGAAACTGCAGCAGAATACATTTTACAATTGGTGAAACAGCACTACTAGATGTAAAAGGTTTCTTTTGGGGGCTTATTTCTCTCTTGGGTGCAATTTAACTATAATATATACAAACAGACTTGAAAAGCATAGAGACAAAGAGAACTCAGACAAACCAAACCCTCAAACTCACCAGTCACCAGGATTACTCATATTTGATGACTCTAGATAATCAAGAGAATTTTATTAAGAAGATCATGAAGCAAACATACAATAAATAGGTAAAGAAGTTTTCTCTTGAAGTTCACCACAAAGTATACGATAGAATAAGGACGTCACTGCTCATATAACCTAGTCCAAGTCGCAAAGATTGCATTTAGCATGACTGCATAAAGCACAGAGCCAGAATATGCAAGTATTGTGACTTGAAGTATCTTCTTTACTTTTATAATTTTATTATTCTGTGGACGAGTGCATAATAACTTCTTGGGTTCTGGGCTGATCACGTAATTTCTTGGTACACTGTTCACACCTCTTTTGAGCTTCAAGTTAACAACAAACAATAAATGCTTCCTCCACCACCAAAAAGTTTTCACAATGACTTTGCGACTTGAATTAACAATGTGGCAACTAAATCTCTATGAAGATATTAATAACAGTGATATAGGTTTATCCCAGAAATGCTTCTAATATGAACCCCTTTTTCAGACAAAAAATGTCAAATTTGTGATTAAAAACTTCTCTAAACATAAGACATGGAGAAGTTGTTAAAGCAAACATATTATAAACAATTAACAGTTGCAGTCTCACGATTCACATCATAAAAATTACAAGTTCAAATGCTCTTTTAACTGGTTGATCACTGGCAGATCAAATGCATTTAAAAGGGGTTTACCAAAAGACAAATTATAAAGATTTCTTAATATTTTAACACTTTAAAAGGTGTGAAAGTGTAAATGGCTGAGTACCTTGTGGAGATGGAAAGTCATCTCTTCAACCTCAACAACAATATCACTTGGAAGACCAGTTGTGCAAAACCTGTAATTGATAAAAGAGTAATATTATATAATAAAATCAGGGAAGAAATTTGATTCATACAGGAGACCTATGTAGGAGTGCCTGAGTGGCGACTAGTGCTCACATAATCATGCAAACAATAACAAGATTGTTTAGTAGAGAATTTATCAAATTAAAAACAATACGCATCTCACTGGCATATGTTACCATACTAAAGCATACGACAAAGCTTCGTTACCACAATGGAGTAACTTCAAAAACCGTGGAGGATACTTTGCAACTGTTCAAAACAAAACAATGGCAAACATGCTATTTCTTAGACCTATGGGTTGTTCTAGAAAGTTCATCATCTATGACAGTTTGGTTTGAAGGAGAGACTATCAATTCCAAACATTGACCTCTCTCTCACATCTCCAATGACTCACCTCTGAGTAAACTGAAAAAAAGTGTCTGATCAACTAATTTTCATTGATATGCATCTTTTTAGCAGATTTTCATCTCATAATTTAGAATTTCTTCCACCCACTTGTATCACAGAACCAATTACTAACATGAATTCCACCACTACAAGTCTACAACCATTAATTCATCCACACCCAACAGCCTATACTTGTACACAGATATGAGTGTCAAATATAGGTACATATTCACCTGCTAGACACGTTATAGCACACAAATTTAACCAAAAATATACTATCCACCTAATTTTAGAAGAACCTTACAAGTTATGTTACTCCGACACCTTCATTTACCTCAAAAATCACGTGTCGTGTTGTGTCATGTTGTGTCCGACACAAAACTTCACTTGGATACTTCATTTCAAACTAAGTACTTGACTTTTTTTCTCCAAAATAGCCGAGTGGGCTACTTGGACACCCATATCCAAGTAGACACTTAACCCATGTCTGGGTAACATAGCTTACAAGTACTTTTCAAATTACAAGTACTTATACACACATACTAGATAGAATTTTTTGCTAGTTCTTGTTAAAAATGTAATCTCAAGTCCATTCAGTATATGTCACATATGTATCCCCTCTTTCTCTATCTTTTTACAAATTGTCTCTACGAATATGTGATTAAAAATAAGTTAGCTGTCTGCATTATAATCATAAGTCCTATGTCATCTACATTCTAACTACTCAAGAGCAGCATACTGTAGGATAATCAATATGAGATGTTAGTTTTTAACAACATAAGCCTGAAACTGCAAATTGCAACTTAATTTTCGTCACATTTTAGCATTGACTTTACCGAGAATGACTTGAGATAAATAAAGAGAGCAACATCAAATTGTGACCGTCTCTTAACAGCATTGGTGTCTCTAAAAATGAGGTAAAATCTAAGTATAATAGAAATTTACAACATTGATGGCGAATCTTAGCGTTTATACAGGTCAAATCTCCAATACATGACTTACAAAAACATAAACATACTTTGCATATTGAACACTGCATCCCAGAAACATAAATTTCCAAAGAAATAATGCTTTACAGTAAGAAATTCAGACACATTAGACTAAAATAAAATAGAATACTGAAACTCGAAAATAGAAATTAGAGATCAGAGTAAAACATACCATGCCTGCCCTTTTCTCTGAAATGCATCACTCTTGGATCCCAACTTCACACAAGCCATTTTTTCTCAATAATCAACCACAAACTTTCAAACCCAGAAAAACTAAAACTCAAAAGCTTCAAATTTTCAACCCAGTTTCTCAACACATCAAAAGAAAGAGAAAACTGTAGCCACCTTGTTAAGCAACTCTACCTCAAATTCAACCCTTAATTCCCCAAAAAAAAAAAACCTACATTCACTGGAAAATCAGCCTTCAATCTAGCAATTTCATGAGTAAATCAACTATTACACATCAACAAAAACATAAAACCATAACCCAGTTCATTACTTTCACAGAAGAAACTCCTTAAAGAAGGAAACCAACCCAAATCTACCAAACCAAAACAGCCCAACAAAAAAAATTTGTAGAAATAAAGAGCAAAACACAGGAATTAGGTCAACCCCTCAAAGATTCTTCCCTAAAATTAAAAACCCACCACCCAAAACTAACAAAGAGTTGTTTTTGTTTATACAGCTAAGACTAGAACAACAAGGGTAAGAAGATTCCAAAAATTGGACCTTAAAAAAGGGAAATTTAATCATTGCGCATTATAATAAAAGTGAAGAGTTTCGCTGTGATTTTTTGTGGTTTTCATGTGAAAATTAAAGGAAAAATAAGGGTAAAGGGGCGCCATGAAAGAGTGTAATAATTATAGCACGGAGGAAAGGGAGGGACCCAAAGCTGTGAAAAGGATGAGTATTATTTAAGTTGAACATGCGTATTAATGGCAGTTCTTGAAACTTACCATTTTCTCATTAACTATTAACCCCAAAACTATTTGCTTGACTTTTGGGTGTTGAGTGAGTGAGCATGTGGGTTGTTTTGGCTTCAGAAATCAGAAGTACTCATGCTTTTCTCGAGATTAGATACTGAGATTCTTTTAACTAGGTGTTTAAATTCGTCTATTTTTTACTATGGGGGTGTTTGGCAATTAGAAGTATCTCGTTTTTACTCGGTCCAAATTTTGCTTGTTTGCCGACTGCCATGTTAGTGACTAAAATGCATGACTTGTTTGACTAATAACATTTTTATAAATCACTATTAGACTGGCCGCAATTTAAAAGGTGCACCCAGGGGCGGATCAAGGGGGGCCTACCCGGGCATTGACCCGCCCCATCATGGATACTGTGTATTAGAAATAGTAAATCACTATCTTAACAAATTGGACCTTGTAGCGCAGTTGGTGCATATTTATTACAGGATTCATATGGTTCAGGGTTCAATTCCCTTGCGTGACATTTTTTCCTTGAAAGCAAAGCCACTTTCCTTCTTACTCTTAGTTGCCTTTTCATTTCTCATTTTTTTCTTAATACTTTTTTATTAATGCTATCAATAATTAGGTACATCCATTATTTCATTGTATGTTTTAGTTAGTTTAGTACTCCCATTACAAAAAAAAAAAAAAACTTTGTGCAATTAAATACTTTTCTTTTCAAATGTTAGTTGAATTCTTAATTTGAACATATGTATGACCTTAACATATTTATTTTTATGTAGATATGAACTTAATTTTATATCCTTTATATAATTAGTTGTAACATTTTGAATCTCGCAAATAAGTTATAATACTTTGAATCGTGCTTGCAACGCATCACGTTGACGATTCATATTTTTAATTTTCTATATGTGAAAATAAATCAAAAATCATCATAGTTAATATTAATTGTTTTATATATTCGTTAGAATTTTTTTGAATAGATATACTTGTTAGAAATTTTAGGACAAGATCAATATATAAATACTGCAAAAGGTAAAGCATTATAACTAATAAGTAAAAAGGAACATCCATATTCTCAAGTTTGATTTGGCCCGAGATAAACCTATACATGTTACCAGATTTAATTTGGCCCATTCAATAAATTTTTTCTGGATCCGCCACTGGGTGCACCCTATTTTTTGAGTTTGAACTTTATGTTCTTTTTATTCAATGTTCTTTTTATTATGACGTGTGTTCTTTTGAACATGACGTATGAAAAAGAACATGAAACTATTTACCTCCCAGTGCATACAAAAAGAATATTGTGAACCCAAAAAGGATGTATTGACCTTCTATTTTATAGTTGGCATCCTCTGACAGTTAAACGCTTCCCATGTTCGTGATCACAGTGCCCCACTATTCTTTTGGTGCCTCTTCTAGTTATAGCCTTCATGTCCCCCTATTCAAGGAAGCACGCTCTTGGGTGAAAATAAACCACCTTGTTCTTCGATTCCAACTGTTTCTTGATTCGAGAATATTATGTCTTTAACAAATCCCGTCAAACAATGTCAAAACTAGGATGTTTGACCCCCCCTTCATTAATTGTTGTTGACCGTCCCTCCGAACTGCCCTCAAGTAAAAGGACATATCCTTTAACAAACTCTCCCTCCATCACATATTGATCGCAGCTAAGGGTGTTAACGAGCCGAACCGAGACCGAACATGCTCAGGCTCGGCTCGGCTCGAAACTAGTGGAAGTCAAGCTCAACTCGAGCTCGAAGCTCGACGAGCCTCCAATATTTGGGCTCGGCTCGAGCTCGAGAGGACAAAGTCCAAGCTCGGCTCGAAACTTAATTTGAAAAAGTTGGACTTAGGCCCAACCACGTAGGCCCAAGTCAATAAACAAAGCTACACTTAGGCGGTAAGACCAACCGTATAGGCCAAGTATGCCCAAGAAAGTAGGTGAGCTTGTTCACTCACCCAACACATGCTTTTATAACTTGGTTTCCCTCTTAGCACTGCTAAGATTTCAATGTGGGACTCCATGGTTTGTTGAAGAAAAACAAACTCATCCTACCCATGTTTTTATAACTTGGTTTCCCTCTTAGCATTGCTAAGTTTTCAATGTGGGACTCCATGTTTTGTTTAACTCATCCTACATATGTTTTTATAACTTGGTTTCCCTCTTAGCATTGCTAAAATTTAAATGTGGGACTTCATGTTTTGTTTAAGAAAAAACTCACCCTACATATTCTTTTATAACTTGGTTTCCCTCTTAACTTCACTAAAGTTTCGATGTGGGACTTCATGTTTTATTTAAAAAACTTCCAACCTTGTAACAACAAGACTCTAAGTGCATTTAAATAATCAATTATTAAATAGTTAAATTATTAAATAATCAAATATTTTAAAATATACTTCATTCCTTTTGTGAAGGAAATAGAGTATAAAGTTTGTTTTCCAACCAAGGAGGTACAAAATTAAACTCTAAGTTGAGGTAAGGAGTAGTAGCTATTTATAAAGAAAATAAGATTGGTGCTTGTTTTCCTAACCAATGTGGGACTTTAGTGCCTAGTGGAGTACTATTTAAGGTCCAAGTTGGATTACATATTAAAATGTAAATAGTAATGCAAATTTTATCGAACGTGTTTGTGAGCTTTCGAGCCGAACTCTATTAGGCTCAGGCTCGGCTCGTTAAGGTCTCGAGCCGATTCCGAACTCGAATCGAGCGCCTCCGAGCCGAGCTTTGACCGAGCCGAATCCGAATAGTTTGCGAGCCGCACTGGCTCGTTAGCACCCCTAATCGCAACACACCCTTCTGCACAGAGTTTTTAGGAAGTAGATAAAGTGGGACAAGAACTTTATTGTTTTCTTGTTAAAGTTGATTTCATTGAAGATACAAGATAGTGATTAATTTTATATTATAGGTATGGGTCCTTTAATCGGGGGCGGTTGTATGTATGGTGTAGACACATAAATATGTCTATCCGTTTCAGCACCCGATGATGAAAAATATCGTCATTCTAATTGATTCAGACCAAAGAATAGCAATCAATAGTCTTGCCCAAAACCATCTATACTAATATATTAAAAGGCGTTTCTAAGAATGTCTATGTGCCATGTGGCACTCTCCTCTAAGCTTTAATGCAAATGCTCTATTTTCATGTCAAACCCTCTCAACTAAAAAAATAATGTTGTGTAGTTACAAGGTATCGAACACGTGACATTTGAAATAAAAAGTGAGAGCTTAACCATTAATTCAACATATAATCATTGTTTAGTATTTCAAAATAAAATATAATAAGGTCTTGTAATTATATCTCATTAAAAGACTTATACGAGTAGTTAGATACCTAACACATTAATGGTAATAATAATCGACTATTGTAGACAAACTCTTACTCGAATTTCTTGTATTCTTCAAATTATGACGTTAATTTTTTTCTCACAAGACAAAAATTTACGAAAAGAAACAATATTAAAAGCCGTTCCTACGAAAGTCTATGTGCCACGTGGCACCTCCTCTAAGGTGCTAATGCAAATGCTCTATTTTAATGTCAAAGCTCTCAACCAAAAAAGTAACATTATGTAGTTATTGGGTATCGAACTCATGACCCTCGAAATGAAAAGTGAGAGTTTAACCATGAATCCAACATTACATCATTGCTTACTATTTCAAAATAAAATACAATAATGTCTTATAAGTACATCTTATTAAAAGACTTATACAAGTAGTTAAATCCCTAACACTTTAATGGTAATAACAAGAGACCATTGTAGACATAAACTCTTAGTTCGGCCAATTTTTTGTAGAAAGTCAAGTTATTGCAATCATCTCCAAACTCTTAAGAGTTTGTTTTTCAAAATACTATGCAATAATATATCATGTCATGACGTTAATTATTCCTCACTTGATAAAAAAATTACGAAAAGCAATAACCCGAGGCATCGCCCGGGATACTCACTAGTTTTGAATCCAAAACGTGTTTAAAACCCATTTAAAAAGAAAACCTAATAAATTATTCATGATACTCAATTGGCTTTTGATTTAATTTCTACAAAAATCTTTTATTAAATTAATTTTATAAAATTATATTTTATGATTTAATTCCGTTATTCAATGAGAATAATTAACAAACGCTAAAATAAATCGGTCATTTAGAGATAAAATGAAAATTCCGCTAAAGCCAGTTGGTTATGTGAAACACATGACTTGGCGTTAAACGCAAAAGCTTGCGCGGCACACAACCGAATGCAGATCACCAACGATTATGCAGGACTTAACGTACGTTGCGCGCTAGCGTTGTGGTCGCCGCGAAGCATTTCTAAGCTCATCTTAACCTTCATTTTCCTTAGCATCGCGATTTTTTGAAACTCTAATCTTCATATCGCCTATAAATAGATTCTATTTGTAAAGCCCCAGGATTTTCTATAAATTAAAATTCCAAATAGTGTTTAGAATATTATTAACATCACATTTATGTAGTGTTTTTTTTAAATTAATCAAACTAAGAGTATTTAATCCTTTGAAAATAAAGTATACCATCACTTAGTAAGGTTAGGATGGCTAAGGGAAACTCGAAGTCCAAAAGTTAAGTTGTTTAATTAGAAACATTTACGTACACCTTATCCTCAAACTACTCATTTTATCTTGAGAACATCTCTTCCATCTCTCTCATCTATTTCTTGCCTGTTTCTCTTCCTCTTCATGGTCAATTTATCCCCCTCCCTCCCCCCCTCTCTATATCTCTACTTTTCTCTCTCCTTCACCTCCTCCAATAGTCATCTTCCCTCGTAGTCTGCTTTTACCGGTAAACCGGTCACCGGAAGGAGATCTTAGGATTAGAAGACCATCAGCTTGTGATAGGTTCGCTTAAGGTAACCCTATGGACAATATATTTGGTGTATATAAAACAAATGAAGCTCCAAACTAAACTTGTTTCCCATAATTTTAATTATTCATTTATAATGCTAAACAATCAATGTTTTCAAATCATGGAACACTTATTTTATGATTTATGTATACTACCTCGTCTTCTAGAAGTTTTAATTTTAATTCTATGAAAATTGTGAGCTTGGTAATAACTTGTAGGTAATCTCAAATCTCGGGAACTTTGTATGGAAAATTTAAATATGATTTGAATATGAATTGTTGATTTCGAGAAACTCGAGAAGTATATATGTTATTGAAATATATTTAGGGAAAGATATTAAGAAATAAAGATGTATTTTGTTTGGTTTCATGTTATGACTAGAAATGGAAATTGGGCAAGTATAATCGTTGTATGTGGCAAGATTTGATTAGTTATCATTGTATATGGCAAGATACCCGCCGTCCTCACTGTAGAGTGATCGGCTAGGACACTCTTATCACACGAAATCTTAAGTAGAGGGGGTGCACACTCACTGCTACATTTTTTTATCAAATGCAACGATTTAAAAGGGGCTTATGGAACGGTCTACTTAGAAGCGTTGCATCAGGGTGGGCTAATGCAATGGTTGCTTCCTTTCCGTTATGATATAGAAGTCTAGTGTGACACTCTCAACCACAATGTTGCATTAGTTCAGTAAGGCGTTGCAATAGGTCTAAGTAACACGACTCTTAAAATAAGTATAGATAAATCATTATAAGATATTTTATTAAAAAAAAGCATTATAAGCTAGAGACAAAATCGTTGACGCACAGTTGAGTTCATTTTCATCTCTTTAGTTCCCCCACTCTAGAAGCCTCTATTTCTTTTGTTCATATTAACCCATTGGAAAGAGAGAGAAACCTTCTTTTCATCCCAATGTGCAATGTGCCAAACCCCTAAAACAAATCTCCTCCATTGTGCTTCTGTCGTTCAAGAATGAAGAGATGGCCTGTGATTTGGTAGTTTGTAATTCGAGCCTTCTCAACGGCATCATCAGATCTGGTGGCTAGCATCCGCTCCTTACCTTCAGGTTGTCTTTCTCATCTCTCAGTTGTGCATTTAGATATGGTAATTACGAAATTTCTTCCCTTTTCAATTTATCTTTTTGTTCATTTTGATTTGATGTGGCATTCGAAATTTAGGGTTTTTTCATTTTCTAATTCTCTGTTGTTGTTCCTATTTATATGGGATTAAAATTGCAAAATTGGTTAGATTCCCCTTTTATATACCTTTAATGTTAATTATTCAATTTTGTTCCATGAATTATTGTGCTGTTGAACCAGATCATCATCAGATTTTGTGATTTTTTCTTCTGGTTTGGTATCATTATGTGTGCCTTTCTTCCCGTTCTATTCCCTTCTTAATATGCTAATTCTAGTAATTTTCATTTTTTTCTATTTGAATGAATTTGGCTCAGCTAAAATTATCAAATAATGCCATTATATTATACGGTCGACTACCATGAATAAGAATCTTTAGTCAGAGTTTGTTAATTAGATTTCATACACATGGTGTTGGTTAATGGTTATATTGATTAAATTTCATACTTAATGTGTTTGTCTCTAATTATCATTCTGAAGTTATAACTGATTCAAATTAATACATGAAAATTTAGATTTTTAGGGTTTTTTAAAAAAAAAAAAAATTCGTAGTGTCTAAGACATAAAAGCTGAATTTAAGTGTTTGAAGATGGGTCAATTTAACTCTATATATCTTGATAATTTGTTGAAACATTTTCTTATGCACATTCCTTCTTGGCTCCCATCTTTTTGGGAGAGAGGGGATGGTGGGGAGGAGCATTTGCAAGCTACATTCACCAGGGGCCTTTGACGTATTTCTTCCTATTTATTATCTTATAATCCTATGGTCATGCAGCGTAACTTTCTGTGTCCTAACTATTTGAGCAACGTATTTGTCCTTCCAATACAATTATGTTTCATGATTGAAGCTGGTTATACTTATGCTCTTGATATGTTGGTTTATTTATTTGTTGTGAGACATAAATTGAGTGCGTTAGTCTCTTGTATCAGATTATATGAAGTTACTACATAATTGAATGGGTTGTACGCCAACGACTCTTTCGTGTATAGAAAAAAATCCTCTAACATCAACCATTCAGGTTGGGAGCACAACACACAACTAATTCGGTGAGACTTTTGAGTACCTTTAATGTTTATAACCATGTGCCTTTCTGGTTGAGGTCAGGCTTTTAAGTACATTTTCTTATAACAGCTCTTTGGTTGATACTGGTTGAGGTTTTCAAAATGTATCAAGTTGGATTGGTCATTGGTAAAGGAGGTGGGACCCTGATGATGCAACTATGGAAAGAATTAACAATGCATGAGATTGCAAATCGAATGGTCATATGAGGTTATCGAGGTATGCATAACTACTGTTTTCGTGGTAATGTACCTTCCTCTTCCTTTTGGTTGTGGTACTCTGATGATTGTAATAAGACTTGGTTAGATGTGTCTTTGTTTCTTATTTTTACACTATGTTATATTAGTGCATTGATTAAATATCAAACTGAAGGTGCTCCGAAGAATTATTTATTGATCGAACTGGCTTTTGAATTGAAAATCTAAACAAATCATATGAGGAAGTAACTTCTATAATTTAAAGATTGAATAATCGAATGTATAGTAATGTTGTAGAATTAGTCAGTTTAGAATCTACTTAAAATAAATGTGTTCTTTTCATGTGGGATTTATCATAACTTAATATATATCAGTGATCATTTATTATCCTCATCAAGCTCTTATGCTATATTGTTTGTCTGAATAGCTATAGTTGTTAATTATGTTGCAGTATATTATAAAAATATGGTGAATTATATAGTGGCTCAACTGTTAAATGTATCGAAGTAAAGATAATTTTGCAGTTTAAGGAGCTTTTTTATTAGATATTTTTCCTAGCTACTCTTGTTGTGTTAAGTACTAAATAGTGGTTGGATGTTGTGTTATTATACTTTAATTAATTGCTTCAACATGCTG
>CANSZD010000002.1:1262500-1452500 GCA_947648045.1 Beta corolliflora
CTGGCACTTAACTAAAATATTACAATGTAACTTATAATACTCCATAGGCAACATTATGGTGCGTCAGGTACAGCTTTCCGTGAATCAATGAAGGGAAACATTGGAGACGGACAACAGTACGGCTAGCTTGCACAGAAACGCGACACGGGAACGGACACGGAGACACGGGGAAACGCAAATTTCAAAATTGAGGAAACGCGGGGGAAACGCAATTTTTTTTTAACAATTTATTTAATGCTTTATAATATCAATGAAAACAAAATTCAATATAACAAACAAGTCTAATTTATAATATATAAGATTGAAAACAATAAAACCAATTAAAAATAATAATGTAAAAGTGACATGATCATATTGATTGATGATTAACTTGCAAAAAAGAATTGTATTTATTAGCTATCGCCTATCGCCACATTAATAAAATTGGAAACAAAATTATCAAAAAAACTTGCAAAAAAGAATTGTAAAGCACCCTGCAAAAGTTACATGAACATTGATGAGTGATGACTGTCGACTGCCGTACGGTACCACAACAAGTAATTAATGAATAAAATAAGCCTAAGCCAACATACAAGTAAACAATAAAAAAAAATTGACAGCAAGATTGATGATATTGATTGATGACTGGTGTACCACAAACATGAATTAACATAAAAAAATAAATAACTGTAAAAAAGTACCTTTAGGAGGAGAAAGTAGTGTGTCAGTTTGGAGTTTGTACTGGTAGGTGCGGCGGTACAGTACTACAGTATTAAATAAATAGGGTTTGGACTTTTATATTAATATCCCAATACACGGTTTTTACTAGCAAAAAAAAAACCCAGCTTCGGGGCACGTGTATGACACGTCCTCCAACGTTTTGACACGCGAAACGTATGGTAATTTAGCATGTCAGTGCTTCTGAGCGGTACAGTACGGTGCTTCAGGTACAACTTTGTAATTTTGTGTTGAGGATAATAAGGAACCGTAAATCAATAAAGGGAAATATTGGAGACCACAATCCAGTCTATAGGGCCTATAGGCCGTAGTAGCGTAGTACGATGCTTCAAGTACTCCCTCCGTCCCATAATATAGTGCTCACTGCTCACATTCCTTTTCTGGTGTCCTAAAATGTTGTGCCTATTTTTTTTTATGAATTTATTTGGACTAAATTATCCCTAATTTCTACACAAACTTTCCAAAATAATCATACTTTTCTCTTAAAATATGTGACCCCATTTATTACTTAATACCATTCCAAGGAACATTTATTGTCTTTTGATTTTGTTTAAAGGAAAAAGAAAATAAAGAACTAGTTTCAATACAAAAGTATCAAAAAAACACTTTATTGAATACATTTATTTGAAAATCATACTACTCATTCCATTTTCCTTAATTCCCGTGAAAAATGAGAAGTGAGCACTATATTATGGGATGGAGGAAGTATAATTTTGTTACTAATCAATACTCCCTCCGTTTTTTTAGGAAGATTCTTCAGTGATCTTACCAAAAAAATGATCACTGAAGTCAACAGAAGTCAAATGCCCTTGCAACCACACATTTTGATTGTCGGAGAGTCCTTCAGGGACAAGGAGAGTTTGGATTGAAAAATAAAAAGATTAAAATTGTGACTAACATAAATGAATGTAGGTGGGAAAAGACTTTGACGTAGCTAGGTTCAGACTCGAGTATATGTCGGGATCTAGAAAGAGTATGCTCCTGAATTCTTAAAAGTCAAATCATTAGACCTTGATTTATTTTATTTTATTGAAGTGGTCGGACCCCGAGATGAAGATTCCTACTTATCCTTGTGGAATCAGACCATTCTTAGTTCTAGATCTAATTTTAATTTTTTTTTTGTACCCAAACTTTTGCCTAGGCCGTGCTTTCCGGTTTTCAACCTAGTGGCTTGTACATACCTTGAAAAAGGAGTTAGGGTTAATGAAATGTTGAAAGGTTTAAGGCTTGAGGTTTTGATGAAGGTTGAATTGGTTGGGCTAAGGTAAGATCATGGATTTGGATTATATGGGTTAAAGTTTTGATGGATTGAATGTTTGAATGAGGGGTAGAACTTGTGTACAAGCCCCATAGCTTGACTTTTTCTTTCTTTGCCTTTGGCTTTTTCTTTTTTGCATTTTTTGCTTTTGTCTTGTGCGTCTTCTTTTGCTTTTGCTTTTTTTCGCACTTTAAATTTATTCACTTTTTTTTTTATTTTGCCTGGCATTTATTTTTTATTTATTTTTTTGTAATGAGGCTTGCACACAAGTTTTTTTGGTTTTCGGTATTGGAGGCTTGAAGGTTATTTGTAGAGCTTTGATTTAAACTATTTGGGATCATGGAGATGATGGTTTATGAAAAAAATTTGTTTTGGGTTGCATGAAGATGGCTTAAGGATGATAGCTTTTTGGAATGATGTAGGGAAGAGAGATATAACTCTTAATCTAAAGTATGTCCTTTTTTTATTTTTATATATATTTTTTATTCATTAAAGTCATTAGAGATAATTTGATTTGGGTTTCATTATCGAATTCGAAGCATAAATGATGGTGAAAGGCCAATGAAAATAAAAAGAAAAATGAAATGAAATGAAAATGGAAAAACTATAATAGATGAAGTCTCATAGTGACATAGACTCAATGGGAAATGACATAAATGGATCAGGGCACAGACTCTCTGACTCATCTTAGGAAACCAGAAATAAAAGACTAAGCCTTTGAATTGTTGATGCACTGCGCAAAAGGGCTGCTGGTGATGCTGATTCTCTTTGTAGCAAGTATTAGAAGTCTATTGTCATTGATCATGTTTCGCAGCGTAGTGATGGTATTTGACACTAATGTCAGATGTTCATTGTTCTATTGGAATTCGCAGTAGAAATATAGGTTGCACCTTTTGAATTTTCTTTTAGGTGCAGGGTTCGGAGTAGACCCTATACAAGTGATCGCGCCTCTATTGCGAAGGCGGTCAAAACATTTGAATTTTCTTTTAGGTGTAGGATTTGGAGTAGACCCTATAGAAGTGATCCCGCCCCTATTGTGAAGGTGGTCAAAAAGCTAAGCCCAATTATGCCTATGTTGAGTTAGTTTAGTTTTGGGCCTCAATCTAATTAGTTTAAGTCACCTAGTTAACTACTTGGGCTGATTTTATAAAAACTAAACTGATTTAGTTAGCTTTAAGTTAAGCCACTTAGTTTAACTCTTTTGTTGAATTGTTATTACTTAAAAACTAATTGGATTATAATATGTCAAATTTATTAATCACCTAGTTTAAATCTGAATTTTATGATAAAGGAGTAAAATAGTTTGTGTAAATTTTTTTATATGATAATTAGTTTAATTCATTAATTTATTAATATGTAAGTTTCTACATGTTACGATAAAATTAAGGTTATAAGTATGATAAGTTCAGTTAGCTAAGATATAGATAATCATTCTAGTTTAGTAATAATCACGCTTAAACTTGTTTGTGGAATAAACGAGTAATTTGATAGTTTAATAAATCATCAATCACTAGTTTAAAAAATTGGTAAATCATGTTAAGACTTAGAGATAATAATATTGTTTTATGGTTGGTTCAGTATAGTATATTCATTTTAGTAACAAGTACTTATAGTTGGAAGTATTAGAATATGAAAACCTTATTCACAAGTTATTAAACATGAATTAGAAATCAAGATTAATTTGTTAATGCCACCTAAATATATGACTCTTATGTTTAAAAGACATTTATAATACTTAATAACATGAATAGTGAATCGAGATTATGGTTATAATGTTCACCTAAGTATGACCCTTATGTTTTAAAAAAAAATTTTATAAGTAATGTCATAAGTATTACGACGCCTAATCAAATAATATTTTAGAAAAGTCGTCCTAGTTGAATAGTAACAAATTCCGTTATTTAACTCTTAATTAGATTAAAGGATAAAGGATATTACAAGCCTCCCCCGGCTATCAAGGTTGTTAAGCAAGAATGCAGGTAACGTCTACTGCTAACACCCGCACTCCCCTTCCAACTATGTTTCATATGATACTTTTATGAAATGTTTATGCTATGTTTTATATGGTGTGCGGGATATGAATTGTTTGTCTATGTAAACGATGTTTATTAAATGATTTGATGCCATGAAGTATGACGATTTTGATGTTACGAAAATACGATTATGATTACGCACTACAAGAAAATAGGTTTTGGGCGACGGAATTGAAACTTAAGGACGACAAAACGAAATGTTGTGGCCCATAGTTGAAAACAAGGGCGACGAGCTGAATTTGTAGCCCATAGTGTAAATTATGGGCGACTAAATTCGTTGTTGTTGCCCAAATCCATATTTGGGCGACGAGATAAGTTTTGGGTTGCCCATTACCTTAATTAGGCGACGAAACTATATATTTCGTTGCCCTTGTTTAGTAAATGGGCCAATTCAAATTATGTTTCGTTGCACAAACCCAAAAGGAAATAGCGGAAAAGGAACCGCTCTAATATTTTCCCACGAAATCAAGTACTTCATATTTCACTTCTTCAAGACTAACTGCTCATCTCCTCCTCAACTCACACGGTCACACCCTTCTCGGTCCGCCCTCATCTTTCTCTTTTTTCCGGTGACTTGTTTTGCTTCCGACACATCTAACGTTTCTCAGGTGACATTTCTCTTGTTATGATGGAAAATTCGATTTATGGAGAATTCGATTGATGAGTAATGAGTTTCTGCTCTGCCCTAACTTTTTTTAAATATGGCAGGTGGTGAGGTGGGTGGCGGCTGGAGGTCAGTGACGAGGTTAGCGGCGAGTTTTTTTATTTGCCCTAACTCACGAATCAAACTCAATTTTTTACCTATATTTGATTGATTTATGGGTTACTATTTCCCCTGAATAATTTTTCTTTATTGAAGTGATTGTCTCTAATTTCTCAGATTTCTGGGTTACTTAAGTATTCACTTCCCCCATTTCTATGAAATTTCGGATCAAAGCACTAAGCTTTGAAAGGTTAAAGGAGATTTACCTTACCATATTCTTTGAAATTTAAGCTTGAATACCATCAAGAATTTCACTAGTGATCTCTTCATTGGTAACAATTCTTATTCATAAACTCCTGTATTAGTACTTTCATTTATTTTAGTCTTTATTGTTAAGTAAGATATTATGGTATGTATCCATATTCTGCATATATGGAGTTTCAACTTGCTTAGAATCATCTAATTTATTGCTTTCAGAATTTAACATAAAATCCCTTTTATTCTTCTTTAGGATATAAAATTTCCTTATGAATTGTTTTCCACTGACGAGTTCAACTAGCCTACAGATGATGAGACTCCTTAAATTAAAAGTACTTGCCACTTAGGAACTACGTACCTTGGAATCAGAAAATATTAACTAGCCCTTTACAAGTACAATACTTAAATGCTAAACAGAGCATATTGTTTTGCTTGATCTTAAAGTTCATGTGAAATGCAATTGTTCACATTTTAATGAATGCTTGACTCTGGGAGAACCCAATTGTTCTTGTTCTTGGTGCTGCCCAATCTTAAACAGAGAAAGTTGCTGATACCATACCATGCTGCCCCCTTATGACGACCTATTTAACTTTTTACAGTCGTTAAGAAGTTAATTTTAGGATTTGACCCATGATGTGTTAGTGTAGTGAAATAAGTGAAAGATGATTGTATATAATACATCTATTAACCAAGGGGACTAACTAATATGCAAAAGGAGGAATACCTAAGAAACATGCTCTTGTACGATTATTGGTGCAGTAAATAAATGTACTAGTTCCCATCTATAATATTTAGTAATATTTTTCTTACTCCCTTAGTGTAAAAGTAGAACTTAGTGACTTGTACGATTCTACCTAGATTTATAAAGAACGAGTTTAGTGTGCTTAATTTGTTGATTACTATTATAGTTCTTAATTAAAGTATACTTGGTAGGAACAAATCAGAACATGACACATGTTATATTGCTCTCCTGTTTGATCTTACATTGCTCCCCTGTTTGATTTTTGAGTTCGGTTTAGGTAGAGTTTGATAGGATGGGACTACTGGGCTGTGTGCGGGGGCGTGCGGTGGGGGTGTTTGTGTGCTTGTGTGCAGGAGGGCTGTGTGCAGGGGGTGTTTGTGTGCTTGTTTGGAGGGGGCTGTGTAGGGCGTGTTTGTGTGCAGAGGGGCTGGGAAGGAAAAGGTTGGGGGTCTAAAGGGGGGATGATGCCAAATGAGAGTGCTGCCATTAATTTCTTGATTTTGAGTAACCCATTTGGATTTTGGAGTTTGAATGCAGAAAATGTTATTTTTAATGTTTAATTGCTCGGTTGATTTTTCTTTCAGCTAATGTGATGCTTGAAAATTCTCGATTCAATGTTTAATTGGTTGGTTAATTAAAGTTCTTGTTTCTTTTTTCATTTTTTTCAGGTGCATGTATGGACGTTTAATCACAAATTCCAATTTGGCTATTGTTTCTTCATTCTATCACCACTAAATTGTTCTACATCCGTTTTTGTCTACTTGTTTTTTTTCTGATCTTGCAATGTTGCAGGTGCTACGTGAACTGAACACCAACAAACAAATGTTTCTGTTAATAACTCTTTCATTATCGACATGTAACCATTCCTTGCTAATTACTCCAATATTTATGAATGCTTTAAGGATTAAGATTGCTAATTACACGTGTTACCACTATTTTTTCGTAAGCATGTGACAAGTTATCAATGTAGATGAATTGACTGCATTGTCGGTGCTCTAATTGGATGAACACTTATCTGCAGTGGCATATTCTGCAATGTGTTATGGGTGGAGATGGAGCCATTATCTTTTGTGATTCCTCACCAATGTATGCAATTGTCGACAACTTCAACTTAGACTTACAGAAAGCCTGTGTGCCTTAGGAGAGGCAACTACTGATGCTGGCATGCTGATCTTTCTCGCAGGTAAGAGATTGTCTGGTGCTTTTTGATGCTCAAGGAGTTTGATTCATTGGTTGCGTACCGTAATTAATACTTGTAGTTATATTGGTGCACCTGTACATATTGATTTTATTGGGCGGAAGAGTAAAAAGATCATTAGCCCCCCCCCCCCATTTTTTTTATCACATGGGTACCTAACTTTAACGTTTTCGCTTTTATCAGGAACAATGGGTCGTGACTAAATTAGCAGACGAAAGCTATATGAAGTACGACAAGGCTTGGATTATGTGAATTTCTTCGTAGATTATGGGTAGTGCTAATTAGTATTTTAAAATTTACTTTAAATTTTGTAAGATATTCAAGTTTCGTCGAATGTTGAATTTGAAGATTATTTTGTAGTCCATTGGTTGTCTACAATTTGCTATTCCATGAATACTTCTTTTATTATATCATACTTTTGTTTTTAACAAGTTTATATATTTATATATGAATATTTGGGCAACTAATTAGGTATTGCATATTTTTATTTGAATTTAGCGTGAGATTTCAAAATTATGTAAAGTACTTTGGGCAATGAAACTGTTGTTGCCCAAGATAGCATTCTGGTAAGGTTACAACACACAATGGGCGACGATAAATAGTGACTGTCGCACAAAGTCCAGTAATATGGGCAACGAAAGTTAAGTTGTTGTTGCCAAAACTGTGTCAAGTATAGGCAACGATATGCAAAACTCGTAGCACAAAATAGCATTATGAGCAACGAAAGCATTTCGACGCCCAAGCAACTGTTTGTGCGACGACCATGATATTCGACGCCCCAAATATAAAGGGCGACGAACCTTAGACGACGAAGTTGGCGCGTAAAAATCTCGTTGCCCAAACCTTTGTGCAACGAAATTGTCCCATTGGGCGACGAATATATTTGTTGCCCAAAACATATTTCCTTGTAGTGACGTTTTAAGATTACGATTTTGTAATGTGATATGATACGTAAAAGAAACGGAACACGATAAAGTTAAGAGAAATATAGTATTAAGTTATGTCGGGTCGTGCACGTACCTTCTGGCGGCAACGCCACCTTCTGATGGGGGACAACGTCCTCGGTGGCACCCGCATTATGGCATTATATGCCACCTTCTGATGGGGGACAATGTCCTCGGTGGCTATGCCTTATGTTACTATTCGTATTATATGCCACCTTCTGATTGGGGATGACAATCCTCGGTGGCTTTTGCCTTCTGTTACGATTTATGGCATTACATGCCACCTTCTGATGGGGGACTTATGTCCTCGCTGGCTTTGCCTTCCGTTGAACTCAATTAACTAATGAAAGTAATCTGATAATGATTATGTTAATGAATGATGATGATGATAATGATAATGATAATGACAACCTGAGTGGTTTTTAAATTCCTGATTTGAAGTGCATGTTTATGAAATGGTTTGACTATATTCTCTTCTCCCTGTTTGCAACTAAAATGAATTGAAATGGTTTTACGATGTTAGGCTAGTATGTTACTGATCCTCGGCTCATGACGTTCTGTTTTCCTATTTTAGGTATGCTTATGAAGATGGGAACGCATAGCAGTGAGGAAAGATTAACTTTAGATTATGCAACTATGACGGTTATGTATTATAAGTTCACTTACACTAAGTTATGAAAATTTAGCTATATTTGAGTTATTAGTCATGGTTATTATAATATGTTTAGTTTTATGAAAGAATGTTGCCTTGTACCTTCTGGATGGGAGGTACGGCAGTGACGCTCCGACTAAATTAGGTCTTCCGCTGCTAATGATTGATTAATCTAATATTGATGCTTAGGAGTCGGGGCGTTACAGAGTGGTATCAGAGCCAAGGTTTCGGTGCCTGAAGTGAATCCTTGAAGGTTTTACGTTAAGACTTAATTAGAAATTTAAGTAATCCTTAAAATGAAAATTAATGGTTTAGTTAACTTTTAAGTATAAGGAAATGATTGTAAATTATAATGACACACTAAAATTATAGTAATAACAAAATGAGTAAGTCATTAAAATGGTAAAAATAAGGTTACGAATGGTGTAAAATAAGTTATGTAAAATGGAAATGAGTGTGAGTGTTGAGATTCGGGAAGGGAATGATTTTATACCTTCTATGATGTTATGACATGGTTTATCAAAAGAATATGCCATGAACGTGGAATGTTTGACGTGCTAGAGAATGGCAACAAGTGAAAGTTGACCTACCAATGGAGGCAATGGCAATCATGAGTCTGAAGTCACACTTGAAGAAACGAGGGCTAGACTAGATACTCTGCGAAATGACTCTGTCTTCGAAGATACTCCTGGAAATGCAAATGAGAATCAGTTGGACTTAATGAAGTTAATGATGGAATTTTTGCAAGGGAACAAACAAAGGGCCAAGACAGAGCAAGAAGAATGCTCAAACATGTTCAAAAGGTTTTCCGCTCATAAACTGCCAACTTATGATGGAAAACCGGACCCTGCTGAGTTTGAGGAATGGTTGAATAGCATGGAGAAATTATTTGACGCCACTCAATGCCCTGAGAAATGAAAAGTTAATTTTTCTATGTTTTACCTGAAAGGGCAAGCTGATCTTTGGTGGAAAACCGCCAAGGAAATGCAGATGCAGCCTGGTTTTGGATGGGAAAGCCTGAAGGAGGCAATAAGAAACCAGTTTTACCCCCAATCCCTACAGCTTCAGATGGAATCTGAATTTTTCCATCTCAAACAAAAGGGTATGTCAGTTTTGGAGTATGCTGCGAAGTTCAATGAGCTTGCTCGGTTTGCTCCCGACTTGGTGACTACGGATCGTCAAAGGATGAGCATGTTTGAAGGAGGTTTAAACCTTGAACTTCAAGAAAAGCTCGCAGCTCATATAAGTAAATCCTACCAGGAATTGTATGACAAAGCTATCAATGTTGAGCGGAAAATAATGCTTCGAAAGGAGGTTTTTGAGAATGGAAAAAGAAAAGGAAAATTCTATGATGGCCAAACAAGCAACAACGTAAACAAGAAGCAGAATTTGGGAGAAACTCACTATCAGAGACAATTTCATCAATGTAACAAATGTGGAAAGTCAGGACCCCTTGAAAAGGATTGTCGGCAAGGAACAGATCAATGTTATCGATGTGGAAAACGAGATCACTTGGTCAAAGATTGCCCTATGCCAGACTCCCAACTACCCTATACGAGTTCAAAACTACGGTTATGATGGAAATCCAAGTAATGCAAACACCAATAGAAACCCTACACGAGTGTCTACCCAAGCGGGAAGAGCATACATGATGCAATAGGCTGAAGCTAATGATGATTTCTCTAGTCCCTCTGCTGATGCTTAAATAGTATGG
Organism: Beta corolliflora; assembly: GCA_947648045.1. Taxonomy (NCBI): domain Eukaryota; kingdom Viridiplantae; phylum Streptophyta; class Magnoliopsida; order Caryophyllales; family Amaranthaceae; genus Beta; species Beta corolliflora. The sequence goes on from CANSZD010000002.1 coordinate 1,272,720, forward strand.
TTAGTTATGGATTGACAAATTCGAACTGCGTAAGACTATCGTCGGTTTTATCTAGTATTGATCAAAATACGCTCATCTGCTTGCTCGAATGATTTTTTTTTTTTTGCAATTATATGAAGCAATGAGTACGTGTTATATAATGTTATGTATGTGTGTTATGTGATGTTATGTATATGTAAATATGTAATGCTGAAATTCTATGAATGATATGCATGATGTTCTACGATTGACTATGTTTATTAAGTTTCGAGGACGAAACTTTTTCTAAGGGGGTGAGGATGTAATATTCTTGAAACTTAAACGTGTTTAAGTAAATAATTAATTATAATGAGTAGCTAAAAATGTAATTTTTTTTTATTGTTTCACTAATTAAGCAAAACTTAATAAATTGATTAAATGAAATAATAACATAAATTTTACCACTTTGCAAATGATGAAATTTAAGTGATAATAATACATTTTATGATTTCTTGAATTAAAGGGAAATGTTAGTTTTATTATTTTATCAAATAGGCATAAAAAATATATATATATATACTAATACTAAGCCACGTGAGGTATGGTGAAACCGTGAAAGTGTAGAGATTTTCTGATTTTGTTACAAAGAAATAAAAGGAAAAACAGAGTAATTGTCTTCCAAAGTCAACTAAATAGCTTCCACTACTTTCCTTCTTCCTCTTCAATGGCATTTGGCAAACATGCCAACATTCCCTATTCTTTTTCTCTGCCCAAAACTGTCACCCCAATTCCACTCCTCTTAAGTCAACAATGCAGTTTTTGCTCCCCAATCACCATTATTTCACCTCCATTTTGTTCCCATAATTCTATCTATAAATACCCACTAATTCAAGGATGAAAAACCACAACCAAAAATCAATATCTAAACTCCTCCTCTCTTTTCTCTCTGGTCGGAACCACCTCAGCCACCACCGGTGTACCGCCGGCGCACCACTAGTGCACCTCTCGCCGCCTGCCTTCGACCACCGCCGGCAAACGTCGTCGCTCGCCGGAGCCCAACCCGCAGCCCAGTTTCTTCTCTCCTCATTCTCTCGCGTTCTGTCCCCTGCCCCACTCCTGTTCACTGCTGCCCGGAGCTTGGTTGCTCGACGAGCGCCGCCTCACAACCGCCAAACATCCGCCGCCCAGCCTCGTCAGCTCTCGTCACCACTCGCCGGAGCCCGAGCTCCCCTGCTCTTCGCTGCTCCTACTAGTTGAGCAGAGGTATAGATTACCTCTTAAGTTTTGGTTTTATTATTTAGTAGCTAAGCCCAATTATGCCTATGTTGAGTTAGTTTAGTTTTGGGCCTCAATCTAATTAGTTTAAGTCACCTAGTTAACTACTTGGGCTGATTTTATAAAAACTAAACTGATTTAGTTAGCTTTAAGTTAAGCCACTTAGTTTAACTCTTTTGTTGAATTGTTATTACTTAAAAACTAATTGGATTATAATATGTCAAATTTATTAATCACCTAGTTTAAATCTGAATTTTATGATAAAGGAGTAAAATAGTTTGTGTAAATTTTTTTATATGATAATTAGTTTAATTCATTAATTTATTAATATGTAAGTTTCTAGATGTTACGATAAAATTAAGGTTATAAGTATGATAAGTTCAGTTAGCTAAGATAATATAGATAATCATTCTAGTTTAGTAATAATCACGCTTAAACTTGTTTGTGGAATAAACGAGTAATTTGATAGTTTAATAAATCATCAATCACTAGTTTAAAAAATTGGTAAATCATGTTACGACTTAGAGATAATAATATTGTTTTATGGTTGGTTCAGTATAGTATATTCATTTTAGTAACAAGTACTTATAGTTGGAAGTATTAGAATATGAAAACCTTATTCACAAGTTATTAAACATGAATTAGAAATCAAGATTAATTTGTTAAATGCCACCTAATTATATGACTCTTATGTTTAAAAGACATTTATAATACTTAATAACATGAATAGTAAATCGAGATATTTTGGTTATAATGTTCACCTAAGTATGACCCTTATGTTTTAAAAAAAAACTTTATAAGTAATGTCATAAGCATTACGACGCCTAATCAAATAATATTTTAGAAAAGTCGTCCTAGTTAAATAGTAACAAATTCCGTTATTTAACTCTTAATTAGATTAAAGGATAAAGGATATTACAAGCCTCCCCCGGCTATCAAGGTTGTTAAGCAAGAATGCAGGTAACGTCTACTGCTAACACCCGCACTCCCCTTCCAACTATGTTTCATATGATGCTTTTATGAAATGTTTATGCTATGTTTTATATGGTGTGCGGGATATGAAATATGTAAACGATGTTTATTAAATGATTTGATGCCTTGAAGTATGACGATTTTGATATTACGAAAATACGATTATGATTACGTTTTAAGATTACGATTTTGTAATGTAATATGATACGTAAAAGAAACGAAACACGATAAAGTTAAGAGAAATATAGTATTAAGTTATGTCGGGTCGTGCATGTACCTTCTGGCGGCAACGCCACCTTCTGATGGGGGACAACGTCCTCGGTGGCATCCGCATTATGGCATTATATGCCACCTTCTGAAGGGGGACAATGTCCTCAGTGGCTCTGCCTTCTGTTACTATTGACATTATATGCCACCTTCTGATGGGGGATGACAATCCTCGGTGGCTTTTGCCTTCTGTTACGATTTATGGCATTACATGCCACCTTCTGATGGGGGACTTATGTCCCCGGTGGCTTTGGCTTCCGTTGAACTCAATTAACTAATGAAAGTTTTCTGATAATGATTATGTTAATGAATGATGATGATGATAATGATAATGATAATGACAACCTGAGTGGTTTTTAAATTCCTGATTTGAAGTGCATGTTTATGAAATGGTTTGACTATATTCTCTTCTCCCTGTTTGCAACTAAAATGAATTGAAATGGTTTTACGATGTTAGGCTAGTATATTACTGAGCCTCCTCATGACGTTTTATTTTCCTGTTTTAGGTATGCTTATGAAGATGGGAAGGCGTAGCAGTGAGGAAAGATTAACTTTAGATTATGCAACTATGACGGTTATGTATTATAAGTTCACTTACACTAAGTTATGAAAATTTAGCTATGTTTGAGTTATTAGTCATGGTTATTATAATATGTTTAGTTTTATGAAAGAATGTTGTCTTGTACCTTCTGGATGGGAGGTACGGCAGTGACGCTCCGACTAAATTAGGTCTTCCGCTGCTAATGGTTGATTAATCTAATATTGATGCTTAGGAGTCGGGGCGTTACATGACTGGACTATGCAAGCAGAGTGAACTAGACTTTGAATTTACAGGTGAGCAAGTAGACTGGACTCAAAAGGATTGCCTATGTGGACTTAGGGAATGCTACCTTCGCTTGACTTAGGGGTGATTGGCTTCGCCAGACTCCATGATTTTGGATTGTTATGGATCTAAGATGGACTAGCTTCGCTAGGCTTAAAGGTTTTGGGCCATTATGGACTTAATTGGGATGTTATAGATGTAAGGTAGGAGTAGCTTCGCTAAACTCGGAGGATGCCTTTATGGTCTTACGGGTGACTAGCTTCGCTAGGTCTAAAGGATGCCATTATGGTCTTAAAAGGTGAGTAGTCTTGCTAAACTCAAAGGGTGCCTTTATGGTCTTAGGGATGATTAGATTCGCTAGGTCAAAGGGTGCCATTATGGTCTTAGGGATGATTAGATTCGCTAGGTCAAAGGGTGCTATTATGGTCTTAAAGGGTGAGTAGCTTCGCTAAACTCAGAGGGGTGCCTTTATGGTCTTGGGGATGACTAGCTTCGCTAAGTCAGAGGGCGTCGTTTTGGTCTTAAAGGTGAGTAACCTCGCTAAACTCAAGGGGTGCCTTTATGGTCTTGGGGATGACTAGCTTCGCTAAGTCTCAAGGGTGCCATTATGGTCTTAAAGGGTGAGTAGTTTCGCTAAACTCATAGGGTGTTTTTATGGTCCTAGAGATGACTAGCATCGCTAGGCTAGAGGGTGCCGTTATAGTCTTAATGGTGATTAGCCTCGCTAAACTCAAGGGTGCCTTTATGGTCTTGGGGAGGACTAGCTTCGCTAATTCAGAGGGTGCCATTATGGTCTTACAGGGTGAGTAGCTTCGCTAAACTCAGGATTCACCTATGTGAACTTTAAGAAGTGCTAGCTTCGCTAGGCTTAGAGGTTTTGAGTTTTAGAATTTGGACTTCGTCCTATATGGGTTTTGAATTGGACTTGACTAGACTTAGGATATGAATTGGGCCTTATATGGACCTAATTTTGGACTTCGTCCTATATTAGTTCGAGGTTAGACTTTAAAAATGGAATAGTTTTGGACTTAAATTGAAATGGAATGGGATTAGACTTAGACTGACCTTGACATAGATTAAGGTTCACATAAAGATGCAAATGAGCCTAGATTTTGACATGAACTAGGCTTATATAGGTCTAAGATAGACTCTAATGCTAGTGGGCCTAAAATGAATGCATGGACTCAAATTTATATGGACCTAATATGAATGCGAAATGGACTCTAATGCATATGGGCCTGAAATGAATGCAAGTGGATTTGATTGATTGAATTGTATTGAATGAAGGTGTTTGGATTGGGCTTAGAATTTTCGAAATTCGTTTTTGAAAGGAACCCCGTGTTTTTATCTTTTGTTAGGAAGATATGATAGATTAATTTTGAAAATAATTTTTTTTTGAATGTCTTGTATGATGATGATTAATAAATGTTTTCGAAAAAGATAGAATAGACATGGGTGTAGGATTGATTTTGAAAAATGTAAGTTTATTGAAATTGATTGAATATGATAAGGTAAGAGTGGTAGGGAAGATTAGTTGGACAACAGGGAGAAGGTAGACATGCATGATGATTCTAACTCTACCATGACCACTTTTCTAGATGCACTTTTTTTAGGACAGACTTAACCTTGCATGAAAAGGACTGATTTTTTTAATTAGGTGAGACCCCTAGAATGACCGTGCTTTTACGCGAATACAGATGGACCGAACATAAGATCGACCACCACGACGACTAAATCGACGAAAACTATGCGATGCACAGACTGCATGCCACGAAGCATTGCCGTGTGCGGCACACAGCCGTGCTTCTGGCGCGGGAGCGGTGCGCCAGGCGTAACTTAACGCGCTTGGCGCACTGCTCCCCCGACATGTTTTTCGGAGATTTAGGCGAGGTTTTGGCCAATTGACGACAATTGTCCTCAGTAACCAACACAAGTTCTTCCGGCGCATTTTGTCCTCACTCATACGCACCTTGAGAAACTTCCCAGGAGGTCACCTATCCCTGGATTACTCCCAGCCAAGCACGCTTTATTGTGGAGTAATTAAGGAAATGAGCTCTCTAAAAGAAAGATGCATCTTGTTGGAATGAGTAGCATGCTAAATCCCTTTCAAGCAATCATGATGGGTATTACAGTCCACGACTAAGAGATTGATCCCATGCTTCGTAGCTCTATTTAAAGAGGTGGCCACGTGTAAGACGCACTCCAATTCTCAAGTCAGGAACAAGAGAACAATGCCATGGCTGGGTAGGTTTGCTTATGACTAAGATCCAACACTATTGCTCAGGAAGCTTTTTGGAAGGACAAAGTGCAAACCCCCAAAGGGTGACCTCACGCATAGAACATGCGCTAATGAGGCAAGTTAGATTGTCCTTATGGTGGCTTGAAGAATAGCCATGCATATGCAAAACTGTAATGTCATTCCAAAGCATAAAAAGAGTATGAATCGTATTTTTTGAGTTTCACCCACTCATTAAAAAAAATTAATTTTTTTAAAATTCCTTCCCAGTGGAGTCTCCAGATTGTAGGCGTGATTTTATTTTCGCCTACACGGTGTGAGCTCGTATTTGGCTACCTCATTGTAAAGGTTTTATTGAAAACGTTTTGAAGTCACCAACAAGTCTTTAAAGGAAGACTCATAAACCTAATTGGATATTGGAAAATCACAGGGACAACTTAGGGATTTATCCAATATAGATTTTCCCGTCCTGACTCCATAGATGGTCAATGAACCAAAAATTGAGTTGGGGGTGAGGTACGAACACGGTAATAATGAACCACATTCGCCCATTGTTGGCCTCTACTAAATATCGATTCATGTCAATTTTTATGAAGTAGAATAACCAAATAACATTTTCATGCACCCTAAAAATAATTTAGTCTAGGTTGGTTCAGGAAACACATAAAAGACTATTTTTAATGATATGTTATTAAGCAATCAAATTACAAGGAACCTACCAGGTTGTCCAAATTATCTTATTAATATTAGAATAGTTCTTTAGGTCTTTGATTAGCAATAGTAACATGTGTGGTGATAAAAAAGCAAACAGGACAATAAGGCAATATGTATAAGAAAATAAATAAAAAGAGAGATAGGGAGATTAGAATATACAAGAGAACAATTTTTATATTATAGATCTACATCATAAAAGAAATCGTTAATAACTTCAATAAAAATAATGAATTTATTCAAGGACCCTCAGCATTATACCGTGGCTTAGGTCTGAGAGATTAACAATCTTCGGGACGAGTAATCGCGAGCCTGAAAATCTGAACTTGTATGTATGTCTGAAAGTATTTGTTTGATTGTGTTTGTAAATTTGAGAAGTATTACTTTTGTAGTGATAATTCGTAAAAGTTCGTAATGTGTCGAAGTGTAAAAGTATGAAAGTCGTACGTAAAAGCGTATCAAAAAACTGTATGTTTAATTCGGAAAATTCGGACCTATTTATAGGGAAAACGAAACTGCGCGGCGCTGGGTGCGCCAGGCGCAGCACCCTGTGTGACGCACAATCACACGTGTCAGGTGCACATTGGTGCGCCTGACGCAACATGCCCAATCATCTTTATACACATGGTACACGCTTTAAAAATGATAGAAAAGAACATTGCGTGTCTCACGCAGTCGCAGGGGAGTGTACTAGGCGCACAACTCTGTGTGACACATAATGCCATGTGTCAGGAAAACATTGGTGTGCCTGACACAATTGGACAATGGTGCGCCTGACGCACGATGGTGCGCTAGGCGCAAGGTGGTGCGCTAGGCGCACGATGGTGCATCAGGCACACCTCCTTGCTTTTTGACACGCTTTGCCATCTTTTTTTAAAAAATGTGCTTTAAAGATTTTCTTTTATCTTTCAACTCCGGAAATCTGAATTTACGGGATAAAGTCCGATGTTAATTATAAAAATATATTTGAAAATATTTAATTATTTAAATAAAATAATTAATTGAGCTTTTTCAAAGAGTTGGGCTTGAAATACAATTAATTATCATGAATAATTAAGTGGGTTTTAAAATCCGATTTTGGATCATTAAAATACGCTTTAACACTTTTTAAAATAGTTTTAGCTCTTCGGACTGCTCTGCCTTAAATGGGGAGACATGATTATGTGTCTACACCTACTGATATGTCCCAGCTTTGACCAATAAGCCTCTGTAATACCATTTATAAATGTGTTTCAAGATGTCTAGTTAATGGATAAAGGGCTGCGGTTCTGATGAAAACGCAACCCTTAATTATTAAAGGTTGCGATCAATAACTGCAGCCCTTCAAAATTGTTATTGGCTGCTAACGGAGTTGTTATGCCACTGTAGTCCTTGCCCTTTTTTCCTTTAGTGGTAAATGTTCCTCAACCAATCTCAACTAAGTAACCGATTGCCTAAAAATAAGGCACGAGGTCAGTTAGTGGAGAAAGCTTGGAACAACGCTTGTTTGTAATTCTTACACTCTCTTTATGGATAAAGATGATTGTTTTGCTTTGATACACACAACTAACATCTTGAAAAAGCATTCTAGAGCTAAAATGTTTTAAGCAAATCCATAAGTTCCCTTGTCAGTTTCGAGTTCCTAGTACTTTACTTAATATTCTAAACACTCGAGTTTTTCTTTCTACAGAGTTGTAATTGGGAAAAGAGTTGTGGGAACTCTTGTGAGACTTTGAATGAAGTCGTGTATTAAGAGAGAGAGAGTAGCACATTGATAGAGTTATCATTGTGGGGTTGTAGAGTTCCTAGTGGAACTTGAGTCTTGGAGTCTATAATAGATTGTAACTAGATGTTCCCGTATTATAGTGGAAGTGTTGAAAATCCCTCGTGGGTCGAGGTTTTTCTCTTTATATTTAGATAAGGAGTTTCCTCGCTAGATCTCTCTTGTATACTTTAAGTTCCTATAGCTTTAAAGTTTCAAATTCAGCAAAAAAAGTTAAAAGTTTAAATAGGAACTGCCACTACTATTCACCCTCCCTCTTGTAGTGTTCCCACTGCTATTTCATTCCCACTTGTGGTTTAACATCAGATGAATAAAAATGATACCATTCGTTTGAGTGCGAAGGACTTGCATGTGGTGTTAAAGGACTTGTCGTGGATAGATCTAGCATAACAAGTAAAACAATATTCAGATATGGAAACATAACTACAAACTACTGAAATAGTACACTACTACTGAACTAAAAGATTTGTATTTGTTTTTACAAGTACCTATACTTGGAATACTAGTTGGGTATTTAAAAGTATTTCGCATATCTGCTGTACATTGCTTCGTAGAATCAACATCCATAGAGTCGTCCATAGATTTTAGCAAATGGGTGACATTAGCAACTGTAATATACACATTATCACTAGAATAACATAGGACAAAACTGGGAGATTTAGATCCTTTTCTGCATGGACCTACAAGGACACTGACCACTCAAGATTAAACCAAGACACTAACTACATCAACACGTACTGTGTAAAATGACAAAAACAGCTTGACCCCTCAGGTTCTACCCTAATTTAGGCCCCCTCAAAAAAGAAAATTATGCAATTGGTACATCACAAAGAAATTAATCTTCCAACCATGATTAATGTTTCGTCACACATAGGAAATTCATTCGACGTAACAGTTGTGGCACTCAAATGATAACTTCATATATATGTTTGTCACATAAAGTAATTAATTGATAAGTTAATGAGAAACATAAACCAGAGATGGTGTTATGAACTTTTTTCTGAATGTAACGACACTTCCCATCTAAATGTCGAAAGTCATTGTACCAGCTCATTGACTAACTCAAACGACATTTATCATTTATTAAGGTTGTTCAGATTAGGATCCTAATTTAGATCGGTGAAGTACTCATGATTCAATTTGAATATCGGGGTCACCAGTATAATCCTAAAAGTACCATTTAACACACAAATTTGAACATAATTAAACCAAAATCTCTCAAAACAAATGTGTTCTAAAAAATTCCAAAGGTATGAAATTTCAAAGAGGAAAATGGAATTAGATACTCTAGAGCTACAAGAAAATACATACTAAACACCAACATTAGAAGTTCACAACATGTATTTAGGGTTCATCTTTAACATTTGAAAATTCTTCTATTACATTTCATTACATGGAAACATGAATTCAGCAACATTTAGGACTAGAATTAGGGTTTTTAGTTCACTACAACAGATAAAGAAATTCAATTACACATGAAATTCAGTAGCATACACAATTTAGACACAAAGTTTCGAGACTTTCTTACTCAAAGTTTCGAGAAGTTGCGATTTAGCCAAAAAGTTTCCGAATTTGTTCGTCAATTTCTCGAAAATCCTTTGATTTCTTGTTATATGTTTGTGGAATTAAGTCGAAGACTGACTGAAATTGCGTGAGGGAGAAAAATTGCTTGAGGGACAAAAAATTGCGTGCAAGAGAAAAATCGCATAGAAAGAAGGAGCGTCGTTGTGCCAAAGGCTAGAATAGTATTTCACGCGTTCTTAAATTGGTATAGGTATTGGAGTTCTCATGGTAAGGGAGTTCTCATAGTAAGGTGGTTCTCGCTAGAACCCGACCCTATATATATATATATATATATATATATATATATATACATATATATATATATATATATATATATATATATACATATATATATATATATATATATACATATATATATATATATATATACATATATATATATATATATATACATATATATATATAGGAATAGGATCACGTGAAAACCATTCCTTATGCTGAAAACTGAAAACTGCAACATAAAATGAGCAAAAAGTTTCTTAAAATGAGCAAAACGATAAAATGAGCAAAAATATAAAATGAGCAAAAAACATAAAATGAGCAAAAATTTGTAAAATGAGCGAAATCATAAAATGAGCAAAAAAACATAAAATGAACAAAAGTTTGTAAAATGAGCAAAAATTTCGTAAAATGAGCGAAAGTTTGTTAAAATGAGCAAAAGTTTCTTAAAATGAGCAAAAACATGAAATGAGCAAAAAAAACATAAAATGAGCAAAAATCTGCAAAATGAGCAAAAAGGTCGGTTTTCAGTTTTCAACTTAAGGTTAGTTTTCAGTGGATCCTACCTCTATATATATATATATATATATATATATATATATATATATATATATATATATATATAACATTTGACATTTAAAGACATTCAAATTGGTATAAATGTAAACATTTAAATATCTAATATGTTTGATTATTAATTACTTATATTAATTAAAATATTATATTTTACATCTAATCGATATTTATCGTTTAAAATTTAGTAAGAATCCAAGGTCATTCGGGTCAGGTCGGTTTCAAACTTAACCCTAACCCAAAACTTTCGTATTCATTCGGTTTGAATCATTTTGGATTTCGGATCCAAAAATCATATTCAAAACCCTATAATATTGGGTTTGGTCAGGTCGGGTTATCCGGAGATATCATTTTTGGACTGGGCTAACTAAGGGCACAATGGCTAAAAAACCATCCTATGGCAAATGAACCTTTAAAGATGAAAAAAAAAGGACTTCGTAGAACTGAAATTAGAAATAACACACAAGTTTATTTATCTCACAATTAATCCCAATAAACACATATACATTGAACAAACTCACCAATTTTGATCCCCACAACACAAAATTGATTTCAGTACAAACGAAAAGGTACATCCACCAAAAGGGGCTGTTTATTGTTAAAAACCATGGTTGTTAAGTAGAAAATATAATGACACTAAGCTAGGCAAGACGTGCAACTAATAACTCAGGTACCACTCTTGTTTGATGAAGAATTTCCCTAACCACCTGATGATGGTGCCTTTCTGGTGAATATTGTCTTCAATGCCTTGCTACTTGCTTTATTCGGCTTACGATTCGTCGAATCAGGAATATTGTCTTTCTTGATTGGCTTGTTTCCTCCATTTTCCATTTTTTGTAAAACAAAATTCTAAACTCGCTATTTCCTGTTCTTGAAGATTTCTTGTGTATTCCCAGACTTTTGTTGAGATCTGATAAGCATTGATTGGGGTATTTATAATTTACAAGGGAAAGTTGTAATGTTACATGTTCATATATAATGTTGATATTTCATGGGAAATTCCACGAAAAGTAACATTGCGTACTTAGCAATTGTGTTTTGGAATGGAGGAATTATATGGCATTTGCTAAGAAGTTTCATTGGCATTTCAAATCAGCTGCAAGCAAAAAAAATCGCATTTGAAAACTTTAGCTATTTAATTTCTATGATTTGTAGTATAATGTTGCGATGATTTGTCTACTAGCTTGAATTTACCGGCGCATTTCCGTGGTTATCTCAATGAATTATTTACTCCTTCATCTGGAAGTAATTAATGGTGGCAAATTGTGAATTAGCTTGTGCATTTACTTGGGTATTCTACAGAAATTTCAGTCCTTCCACTACAAGTAATTAAGAGACGTGCAATTTTCAGAAATGCTACTTCCCCATTGTTGGAACATAGTTAGAATGCTTGGAATAATATTAGAAATGACATGGATAATTACAAGTGCAAATGCATGATGATTTTGGTCTATATATAAAAATGCATAGCCTCTTGGCCAAGATCCATAGTACAAAAAACAGCTCCAACTGATCTTGAAGAGCAGATTATTACTTTACGAGTAATATTGTTCACAGTAAAAGATACAAGATGGAAAGTGGAGGAAATAAGTCGATAAAGAAAGATGATATTCCGAATGCACCAAAAACGTAGTCAAAACAAGGTGCTAGGCAAGGCATTGGAGACTATTTTCACAGGGAAGCCTCCATTATCAGGGGGTCAGAGGGACTCTTCATCAAATGGTTCCAAAGTCGCACCTGAGTAATGTCATGCCTTGTTCAGTGGGGATTGTTGTTCGTGGTTCATGGCTGTAATTTTCTTTGTTGTATACCATTGGAATTCTTGTTCAGGGGGGATTCCTGTTCGTGGTTCCTGGCTATAGTTTTATTTGTTGTGTACCATTGGAATTGGGTTTGGTGGGTGTAAAAGATACACTAGTACATAATCATTGATTTGCATCGGACCTGGGACCACCATTTGCGTCGGACATCGGTCCGACGGCACATGTCTCGACACAGATACGAGAGACATGATCTGCGTCGGACAAGGACATGACACAGATGTTAAGCTATTTGCGTCGGATGCAACGCAAAGTCCGACACATAAGACGAAAAGAACCTCATTCTGCATCTATCATCTGCGTCGGATCAAGAGCCATATGCGACGCATATGATCATTTTTTATTAAAAAAAAGTTGGGATTTGCGTCGGATTGAGGGTTACATCCGACGTAAATTGTTCATTTTTCATTAAAAAAAATAGAAACTCATCTCTTCCTGTCAGTATTCACGCAAATATGCATAAATTCATACCACGAGTATCGTCAACAAAATACAAGATTGCTGTAAAAATCAGAGAAAAAAAGTAAAAATCTCTAAAATCGAAAGGCAATCTTGTTTAGTGGACTCAAAAATAGCGTATCCATTTCTGGAACAAAAAATACAGAAAAAACAAAATCAACTAAATTATCACCAAATTCAGCTAAAATTAGTCCTCATAACAAAAAAACGAGTAATTAAGAACTAAGATTATTAGCCAAATCTTTCTTGTTGAGAGCAATAATACGTCTTTTACCAGAGAGAAGCGGCTGAAGTTCTTCATTTGTAGACGATAATGGTATCAACCAATCGTTCAGCCAGTTTTTCGGCTCCTTGTTCGCCGAAAATTAACCAGTTCTTCACCTTCCATGTCACAAACCCTAGATTTTTACAGAAATCGAAATTTATCATATCCTCTTTTGCAGCAAAATTATCGCAGCAATAATCTAAGAGCGAAAGCCCTAAAATCAGATCTTACACCAAGGGCCTGGATACAAAACGAAATTAAAAAATTGAACCTAACAAAAAACGTAAACCTAGGAGAGAGAAAATGTAAAAACGAGAAGTTACCTTTGCAGTGAAGGTAATGCTATCAAGTTGACAGTTCCAGTTATCTTCGCACTCAATCATGGTGCCTCGATAAAGTTCACCGCTCTTGAGTTCTACAGTAACCACATGACATGTGGCTTCGTGCATCAACTTCACTCGAATTCCCAAACTTCTACTCATTTTTCCTTCATTTTTTCTTCGTTAATTTGTTCGTACGTATGAGAAAGAGAGAGAGAGAGAGGGGAGAGAGAGAGGGGGTGTAACCGTCACTTTTATCGACACTTGATTAAGAGCCGACTACGTCTAGGCGCAATGCTAGACGTCGGACAAGGCTATGGCGGTTAAGGTATATAACCCTCGGGTGTCGCACGCGACTAGGGAGTTATGCCAGACCCTTGCGTGTCCAGGTTGAGTGCCCTAAGAGATGGAACAAGATCCGAGATTGGTGCACGTAGTGAAACGTGCGAGTGAACCCGAGGATGGTTTCGATAAATCTCGTATGGTGGCACGACGCATGGTGTTGATGGTTTCATCCGTTAAACCAGCGTCAAGGGATCCCTAGCATGGCATTCACACAAATATCCACGTTGTGGGATCGTGGGAGACGGTTACCATGCGTTGGTAACCGCCCAGCAGTGGTAGGCTGAGTAGCTTGGTGACTTGGTGGCGGTTACCAAGGCTACGACTAGCGTGGGATCGTGGTGAGCGGTTATCATGCGATGGTAACCGTCCGTCAGTTATTAATGGGTGTGGCTTGGTGACTTGGCGACAGTTACCAAGACTACGAGTGAACAAAGGATAATTAGAGGCGGTTACCATGCGTGGGTAACCGCCCAGCAATTATAAAACTAGGTTGTTGGGTGACTTGGCGGCAGTTACCAACGTATGCCTAGTGCTGGTGGTTAGTTCCTTGAAATAAGGGCGGTTACTCCTTATTTCAAGGGGCGGTTAAGGGAAGTTACCATGAGTAGTGGGTGGTTATAGTTACCACCCACGCTGCCCCATGTCCCCTAAAAGAGTGGAGTGGTTATCAGGAGTGTGAGAGGGCACACTCCCACTATACTGAAGCGGTTACGCTGACATGGCGGGTAGTTTCGTCTGACGAGGAGCGGTTGCGTCTAAGGCCATAAGCGGTTACGCTTGGCTTAGGAGCAGTTGCGTTAATGCCATGGACGGTTACTCTCGACATTGTGAGCGGTTAACCATGGGCGGTTATGGTTGTGGCCTTGGACAGTTGCGACAAGTGTAGCGGACACTTGTACGCTACTGGACGAGCGATTACTCGCGGCGGTTACGTAGTGTGTGAGAGAAGTGGGCGGTTGAGTAACCACCCACGTTCCTCACCACTCTCCTTGAATTAAGGAGTCAGTCAGCAAGTTAGTGGGAAGTTATCCCACGTTTGCAGAAGTACAGTATCATGGATAAGTTAGTGGGTGGTTATCAATGTTAGTGGGTGGTTTCCTGCTTATGTGGCTGGGCTGTAGCCACTCTGTTGTATTATAAATAGAGGACTTGCTGTAATCATATGGTAGAGAATTCTGAAAACACTTAGCCTTGTATGAAAGTTGCTCTCCAGAAATAAAAGCTCTCCTTCTCTCTTGTGTTCTCGTGTAATATTGTGTGTGCTCCTATTTACGTAATTCTAATATACAAAGTACGTGTGTGTCGTAGGCTGGTCTAGACGGGGTTTAGGCGCCATCACAGGAACCTCTAAGTGCGAAAAGGGGTACTTCGAAAAAATTTCTGTGACAGGGGGGACTTAATGACGGCTGGGATGAAAAGGTCCTCATGTGGTAGAGTTTAAAAAAGCGGGCTTTAAGAAAATGAAAGGAAGCGGACTATGTGCGTCGTAGGGCCCATAAGGTCCGACGCATATATGCTATTTGCGTCGCGTGAACACTAAGGTCCGACGCATATCGTATACAAAACTAAAGACTTAAAACCCATTTGCGTCGGATGGGCTTCCAGATCCGACACAAAACGTTGGATACGCAAAAATTATCTTTCATGATTTGCGTCGAACATTGATCGTGGTCCGACGCATATGAATTTTTTGCGTCGAATGCGGGACACATCAGACGCATATAAATCATGATTTGCGTCGGACGTCATGAATGTCCGACGCAAATGATGCTTCTGCGTAGTTTTACCTATTGTGCGACGCAATTCAGGAGACGCAAATCAACTTTTTTCTACTAGGGATAGTCAGTAATGTACTTTACGCCTAGTGTTGAATGGGATTAAAATGTAAGATATATTTATATTTTAATGTGTTCGTTTGTTATCTTTCTGTCGATTATGTACTCTGCCCATTTTATTCAAATTTAAGAAGCCATAAATTTTATTTATTAGTGTTCGTTTTAATTAACTATTATAACAACGCCTGATTCTCAGACTCCATTTCAATAAATTTTTTAGAAATTTCGGCAAAATTTCCTTTGAAAATAGGACAACCCAAAAGCGGGAAATAATTTAAACATGTTACAGTTTCAATAAATAAAATACTTCCAAAACTCAACAACCTCAACGCTTTTGCAGAGCAACAACCAACAGAGAATCAGGAGCACCAACGACTCATAAATATATAAAATTAAAACAAATGATTGATAACTAACTATTACAAAGTCAAGTGTCCTCACTTCGAAAACAAATATAATACTGCTCCAGCTCGTATCAGCTTCAACTTGCTAAATATTAACTTATGGCTTCAACCTGAAACATTTAGGATACTGCCACCCACCAAATGACAGGTCACAGAAATGACAAAACAACATACACACATCAGCAAAACTGAGTACTAAACCCGTAAAGTGATTAACACATGCTTTAGTGGCTTTTACTTGAAAACGACTCTCAACAATCATTATGCTCAGATCAATCACACATGTCATAACAATGTATAGCATTAGTCCTGTCGGACACATACATGCAATACCATTATTCAATTCTCTTCATAGTACACCATCGTTCATATATATAACAATAAACAAAGCAGAGACATATTTCATATATCTTCATTAAATTAGCTTTCAACATATCACAATTCCTTATGAGCAATCTAAGTTAACCAACTCCGATATAGATTATATAACTTATTTAAGAAATCCAACTTATATTCTCAAATACTATATTAATCATTTCCTTATACCTTTACAACCAATTCCTTATCAGGAATTAAATAACATGATAACATTCTATGACACGATTCCTTATCGGGAATCCAATACCAAAATATGATTCCTTATCAGGAATCCAGTATCAAAATATGATTCCTTATCTGGAATCTAATATCATCATTCATATTCAAGTAGTGAATAAACATTCATTACATTACCTGATATGATTCCTTATCGGGAATCCAATATTGAAACTTACTATGATACGATTCCTTATCGGGAATCCGTTATCGATATAACTTTCATAATTCGAGATAACTTTCTTTTAACCAGGGGAAAGAGAACGCGGCGTAGGAGACAAAGCCTACACTCCGACAGTGGGGGTCGTCACCCAACCATTCGCTTTACTTTTGGCCAATAATCGCGACTAATTTGGAGTACATTTTCGGCTGATTCAATCAGCCATCCACAGGTTTCGCATTACCTGATATATCGCCCGATTATCGCCCCACAGAGCAATGGCATGTTTCCCTGTGGGCCCCCCCAAGGTTCACAGTCCATGGGGTACTGTTCATGTCACCTCATCCGTCGACTCAGACGAGGCTACTTTCCCCTTTAGATTCCGTTCGATTATCATTCTTAACTCAATCAAATCATTCTTGGAACTCATCCATAGTTATAATAATTCTTAACAACTTTGTATAACAAACCAAACCATAAAGTAATGACAACTCAACTTAGAGTTCCAATTGATGATTAACATACCTCAACCACAATACCATATTAACCAATGATAATCATTTCATCTATTCATAATTATGTATAGTAAGTCAAACTTATATTATTTCTAATCTGTACATCATAACCAATGTAATTAAGACCTTTTTAAGTAATTTCCAAACTTGAATCGAACATACTTATTTAAACACATATATTAACTCATCTTAGTGAATAGTACCCACTAATTATAATCCAACTTTACTGTATACCAATCTTTTTAGGAACCACAACTAGAATAACATAAGCTAACTTCCTCAAAGTATTGTATAAGAACTCTCTATAGATTTAATTTCATATTTGGATGCATAATAAGATTAGAGACCCACTTCACTTCATATTTAGAATAACCAAAATGAATTAAACTAATTACTCCCGTATATGAACTCGTTCCATAATCTAGTAATCCATTCAAAGAAACTAAACAAACTACTTTCCTTTATATAAACAACTTGTATAATCTAAATGATAATCACTAATCGAGAAAACTATTTCAAGTTGATAACTTACTATTCAATATAACTAGAATAAAGCTTCTCATTAATCAAATGAAACTAGTAAGTTTTATTGAACTACTTAAGAACTTCTAATCATAATTCTTTATCATAACCAACAACACATTAACTACGTTTATTAGTAAATTGAAGGAGCTACTCCAATTTGAGTTCATCACAACCATAGTACCATGTTTATTCAGTCAACCAACACAAATACAAATCAAGTTGAAATATCAATTCACAAGCAACAATAATTCAGCAGCAACAACACCACATCAACAATCACCACCACAACATAATTCAGTCAACCATAATTTCATAATCGATATACTAATCAGAATTCTAAATTCTAAATAGTACAAAACCCAATTTAAAATGGAGATATGAAGAGTTAGTACCAATCAGACAACACTGGAGGAAAGAGAAGCATCAACATCAGCAACCGAGTAGAGGTGGCTGCACCACCAACAACATCAGCAGCGGCCGCAACGCATGGCGGCGAGAGCAGCAGCGAAGGAGAGCGAGAGAAAACACGAGCAGGGGAGGGGAATTCGAGGCAGCAACGCCACACAACTCAACCACGAACAAAGGAGAGAGAAAGAGAGTGGGACATGCAGCTCCGGCGAGCAAAAGTCGGCGGCAAGGCAAGGTGGCGCGGCGCGGTGGCCAGCGCAACACAGGGGACGAGAGAGAGAAATTGGGGATTTGAGGTTTTGGGTTTTCTCCAATTGAAATTAGAAATGGGTTAAATGTTTGGTGATGTAATTCAGCAATTTTGACAGCTCAAGGTTTTAGAATTTGTTGGCATCTACTGGAGGATGGCACGGAGAAGAGGAAAGGATGAGGCAGGAGGAAGTCTCACATAAGAACAAGACACGAAGAGGGTGAGATGAGGGAGGAGAGAGAAAATAAGATATGGGTATTATCTTACAACATATAATTTAAATAGTCTCTCTTAACTAAAACTCGGATAAATTAACTCTATAACTTAGAATATAGTTTTCATAAATCATCTTCAAATATTATAATATATATAACATACAACTATATTTAATTAAACTCCAAATTACTCAAAAGGATTTCGAAAATATAATAAAAATGGTTAAGCCATCAAAATATTAACTTGTGCATAATCGCACATTAAAATATTACTTGCTATGTATAAAATAAAATATATTATCAATACCAATAAAATAATAGAATATCGTTCATAAATATATAAATCGTTTTTTTACTCAAATCATTCGAGTATTTAATATATAATTTGGCTAATAATTATAATTAAGAATAAATAAGACGATTTGGAAATTAGGGCTATTACAGTAAAAATAACTTTGAATTACTTCACTCACTACTCCCTCTTGATTCAAAGTCACTAACTCCCAACTTCATCCTAAAGAAAAGATGTTTGGCTTGAGAAAGCGATTTGGTGAAAATATCAGCAGTTTGCTCATTTGTACCACATAACTTCAATATAAACTTCTTATCAGCTACAAGTTCCCGGATGAAATGATGCTTCACATCTACATGCTTCGTCCTTCCACGAAAAGTAGGATTTTTGGCCATAGCAATTGCAGACCTATTATCACAATACACCTCTGTAGCATCCTTTTGCTCATAATTAAAATCACCCAAAAGTTTCCGTAGCCATAATGCTTGTCGAGTTGCTGCACTAGCTGCTGTATACTCTGCTTCTGCTGATGATAATGCCACTGTCTTTTGCTTCTTTGAACTCCATGTTATTGCTCCAGACCCAAAGCTAAAAACATGACCTGAGGTACTCTTACAATCATTTAAGCACCCGTCACTATCAATGAACCCAACCAACTTGAAGTTTGCTACTTTACTGTACCATATACCAAGGTTTATGGTTTACATACCGAATAATTCTTTTTGCAGCGCCAATTGGGTTATTCAAAAACCTAGACATCACACTTACAGAAAATGTAATGTCTGGTCTGGTGTGTGACAAGTAATTTAGACCACCAACTATGCTTCTAAATAACCTTGCATCAGCTAGCTCTGTTCCATCATCCCGCTGCAACTTTTCGTTTATATTCATTGGAGTTGCTGCTACTTCACATTTGGTCATATTTAACCTTTTCAGCAAATCTGTTGCATACTTCTCTTGACAAACAAAAATACCGTCTTCACCTTGCTTCACTTCAAGCCCCAAAAAATATCGCAACAAGCCCAAATCAGTCATCTCAAAATTATTCATCATACTAATTGACTTAAAGTCATCAACAAGAGATTGTGAAGAACCCATATAGATCATGTCGTCCACATAGAGACACACTAACAGAAAATCTCCATTTCTTTGCTGCTTCTTATAAAGAGTGGGCTCATTATCACTTCTTGTAAGCTTGTTTTCAAGAAAGAAAGAATTAATTTTACTATAATATGCCTGTGGGGCTTGCTTTAGCCCATAAAGGGCCTTTCTCAACCTGTATACTTTATTTTCATTGCCACTAACAACAAAGCCTTGATGTTGTGAAACATGAACCTCCTCTTTTAGTTCACCATTCAAAAAGGCCGACTTCACATTTAATTGATATGCACGTAAGTTCATTTGAGCTGCAAAGGCAAGAAAAACTCTTACAGTTTCGAATCGAGCAACAGGAGAGAAAGTCTCCTCAAAATCAATGCCTCGCTGCTGTGAGTATCCTATAGCTACGAGCCGAGCCTTATGCTTTTGAATACTTCCATCTGCATTGAACTTTGTTCTGCACACCAACTTTATCCCAATAACATTCTTATCCTCTGGCATATCAACCAACTCCCAAGTTTCATTCTTGTGTATGGCTGACATTTCCTCATTCATTGCTTCTTGCTAAGCTTGATTTTCTGCTGCATCTTCATAACAAGTGGGATCTGCTACAAGTAGAGCAAAAGTACAGGACTCATATAGCTCTCTTACCGAGCGAAACTTCCTTAGCGTTGACTCTGGAGAAGAGGTTGAATGAGATGAATTGTCAGTATCCGAGGAAGATGGTCTGCTTGCCATAGAATATGATGATGATGATGAGTGACTGCTTCTAGACTCAGAAGCTTCTGGTTGTGCTAAATCAGGTTGCACAGAAGTTGGAACTGCTGCCACTGATGGCCCACTATCATTGCTCCATCTCCATCTTTCTTCGTCATCAAACCTAACATCTCTACTTACAACAACTTTTCTACTCACAGGGTTATACTATTTATATGCTTTAGACTCAGTACAATAGCCAACAAAGATATATTTTTCTGACTTACTATCAAGTTTGTGACGCAAATTTGAAGGAACTAAAGCATAAGCTATACAACCAATTATTCTCAAGTGTCTTACATGCGGTTTCTTACCACGCCATGCTTCAAACGGTGTCCTATTCATCACAGCTCTTGTTGGAGAGATGTTCAACAAGTAGACAGGAGTAGCTATAGCTTGTCCCCAAAACTCATCAGGTAACTCCTTTGCTTTCAGCATGCTTCTAGCCATCTCCACCACAGTTATGTTTTTCCATTCTGCCGCGCCATTTTGTTGAGGCGTGTACGGTGCTGTAAGTTCCCTTCGTATGCCATGTTCATCACAAAAATTAGTGAACTTAACACTTAAAAATTCACCTCCACGATCAGTACGCAATGTCTTTATGTGCTTGCCACTTCGGTTCTCCACTAAAGCCTTGAATATCTTGAAATTCTCAAAGGCTTTAGATTTCAACTCCATGAAGTAAACCCAATCATGCGAGTATAATCATCTGTGAACAACAAAAAATAACGACTTCCTCCAATTGACTCCGTTCTCATTGGACCGCATAAATCAGCATGAACTAGATCAAGGAAATTAGAAGCCCTCCATGACTTCCCACTAGGAAAGGGTTGCCTACATTGCTTCCCATAGGCACACCCTTCATAAAAAGTATGTTCACCCATTTTAGGCAACCCAAGTACCATCTCATGTCGTCTCAAGACTCCCAATCTTTTCACATTCAAGTGCCCATAACGCAAGTGCCATAATTTAGTTTCACTATCTCTTTTAACAACGAAGGCACTAATCATATCATTTGAAGTGTCTAGCGAAAACATGTTATTATGGGTCACTTTGATATTAGCAATTGTGTGGCCAGTTTTCTTGTCACAAATGATACAAGAATTATTTTCAAACACAACAGAATATCCATTCTTCATCAATTGTCCAACACTCAGCAAGTTATGAGCTAAATCAGGCACATATTGCACATTATGAAGAATTTTTACATCACCTTGAATAGTTTTAATGGCAATCGTACCTTTTCCCGTCACTTGCACCTTCTTGTCATCACCAAGTCGAACTTCACTTTTTTTTGATTCATCAAGATATCTAAACAAAGACTTTGAACAAGACATATTGTTTGAACATCTATTATCAATGAACCATACACCGTTCATAATATCAGCGGCATTAGTACATGCAATGAACAACTTACTTTCTTCCTCCACTTTCTGTGTGAAATTTGCAACTCTCTACTCCCCACCTTGCTTCCTCCAACATTGAGCCTCCTTGTGTCCATATTTCTTACAAAAGTGACACTGAATTGCACTTCTATTTTGGCTTGACTCATCAGATCGATACACATCGCCAAAATGACCTCGACCTCCGCCACTTTCACCAAATCTACCTCTGCCTCTACCATTATCATGGCCTCGGCCTCAACCTCGACCTTGATAACTACATCTACCACCTCTGCCATGACCACCAAAATTTATATTTTTTTCTTTATTAGACTCCTTCACTTGGAAAGCCTTCTCTTCAACTTTAACATCACCCTTCTTTACCCAACGTTCATGAGCCAATAGAGTGCCCATCAAATCTTCAAAGGTGTATTAGAAAGGTCCTTTAACTCCATAATTGCAGGCACCACATGATCCCAATCTTTGTTCAAACTTCTCAATACTTTACTCACCACATCCTCATTACTAATTCTTTCACCATATGACTTCATCTGACTAACAATTTCAGTGACTCTTGACAGATAAGCTTGCACATATTCTTTCTCTCCCATAGTTAATTCAGAAAAACTTCGACGAAGAGTTTGTAATCGTACCTTTATAACCTTCTGATCACCCAAATACTCCTGCTTGAGTATCTCCCAAGCTTCATGTGCAGTAGAAGCTGCTGAAATTCTGGGAAAAATATCATCATCTAATGCCGATTGAATGAGAAATAACGCCTTTGCATCTTTCTTGCGATTCTCCCTTAACGGTTGATCAGGTACTGCGGGTGCCAAAGTCGGTTCGGTATAGCCGATCTCCACCAAATCCCACAACTCTTGGGACTTGAACATTGCCTTCATTTTAAGACTCCATAGTGATACTTTTCCCCCTTAAAGATTGGAATTAATGGCTGAGATGAAGAATTCGTGCCATTGCTTGCCATAATCTTCACTCAAATTTTGTGAGTTTTGTGTTTGATAGTGTTTACTGTTCAATTGGGATTTTTTTTTGGGTTATACGGTTCTCACAGGTGATGGTAGTCACCCTTTCTTTTATCTCTCTTACTTTACCTTCCTCTTTTTATTTCTTTTTTTTGTTTCACCTTTTTTTGGCTTAGGTGGACCGTAACCTGGAGTACTTTGCTCTGGATACCACAAATGTTGGGAAACAAAATAATACTCTACTGTATTATATGGAAAGGTGGAGGGAAACAAGCTTTCTCACACTTTTATTTCCCAAACTTACAGAAGATATATATAGCAACATTACATGTAACTATAAAGAAAACCAAAAGACTTAAACTCATGAAGAGACTAAGATGGTGAACCATTAGACTATCCACCAATTATTATGCACTTAATTAAAAAAGCAACATTAACTTTGAATTACTTCACTCAATACTACAGAGCCTCAATTTCCTTAATTGTGCTAGAGAAACTGAACAATTGGTTCTGAAATTGAACTTTCAATTGGTTTAATTTAAAGTAAATTTCCTCTCTACTTCTGAATTGAACAAGCTTTTGTATCTCAGAATTCGAATGCCTAATTAGCCAGAAAGTGCTAATGAATTAGCATAAAGCAACAACCTTAAATTAAAAGAAACTGCATTATATTTATTCATTTTATTCTATGTTCAATGATACCGACTTGTTAGTGAATATAACCTCAATCGCAGTCTACAGTGATCTGAACCGAGAGAAAAATGTGAGTTTATGTGATGCATGCTCTGATCTGAGATCAAGCGTTTCTGCTTCGGCCTTTAATAATCTTATTTACAAATTTGGTACGTTTGACAAATAATAAAAGGGATCAAACTCGTTTATAATTCTGTCTCCTCCTTAAATCAATTTGGGCAGTATGTTAAAGAAAAAGATATTGGGGAAATGAGGAGAGAAAAACTAGGAAGAGAAATCACCGCTTTCGAGTGGTCTCCACACACCCTAGCTGAGTGAAGCGCCATTGACGGATATGAGGAAAGTAAAAATGAAGCCAATGAATTTAAGGAAGAGAACACTCTTTTTAAAGAGTTCAGAGTCGTAAATAAGGCTATTAATGAGTCTGAGGGATGTACGTTTAGTTTGTGAGCCTGAAGTTCCTTTCTTAAGGAAGCTTGATACCAAAACCCTCTTCTCCAATCCTGTATCTTCTTTCTTTCCTCCATCTACCTTCATCCCTCTCCCAATGAACTTCCAATACATGAATTTCATGACCATTTGAAGAACAAGGACCCCTTTTTTACTCTTCCACCACTTGGAATCCAAAGAAAACCCCTTTCTTCCTGGCCGCCCATTCCTTCAACCACTAAACATGTCAAATGGAAAGAAATGGTTTGTATTTTTTCCAGGGTTGTGATGGAAAATTATAGGAAAGTGAACTTTTTCTATCATTAGTTCAGCCACGTGACAAGTAGCAAACTTGAAACTTTTTCAGAAATGCATACTATGAAGTTATCAATTACTCCCCACTCACATTATCGAATCAAAGTTAGACAAACTTAAGCGTTTGGAGTTTCAATCATGCCAACACCAAACAAGATGTCCTTAACCATCCATTATTTTGGAAATTGAACAAAAAAAGCATGGACCAAAATTACTAGTAAATTGTCATCATTAGTCAATTCTCATTTACCATAAATAGATGAAGTGCTAGTAAATAGTTTTAAGTTAATTAACAGAATTACTAAAATTGAAAATTTTAACTTCCACAAATGACTCACCTTATCTCTACTATACCTCAATTCCTTGACTCTGTTACCGATTTCTTCAACAGAGTGCTGAATCTCATTCTTAAAATCACGCATTTCACAGCATTTAACACCGTAAAAATGTTCTCTCTCCTTTTTCAATTCCTCAAGCTCCTCTACCTCAACTTTCAAATCCCTAATTTAAAAGATAATATAAATCAATCAGCAAAAATTTAATGAACACAAAATAAAATAAAATTAGAAATTGAATCAAATTCAATTAATGTCATAACTGTTAATGAACAGAACCTCGATTGTTGAGTGCAGGTTTCATATTTTCGATTGAGGAATTCAATTTCACATTTGAGAGAAGAGATTTTGAAGTTATCTGATGCAAATTTGCGATCTAACATCAAGCTTTTCTGCTCCAATAATCTGATTTTAGCATGTTTAGCTGATAACAAAAGAGATTTACTCCTTTGTATATCTTTTTCGTCCTAAAATCAAAAGTGTGAGAGAGAAGAAATTATGATGATGATGATGATGATGAATGCGGTGAATGAAGAGCAAAACCTGGAGGAGAGAGAGTCTCTGATTGCGAGTGTTCTCCATGTCTCGAAGCCTTTCTCTGAATGCTGAGTGAAGTGACATCGTTGACTTGCTGAGTTGCTTCCGCGAAAACGTTGCTCAAATGTTTGGTTGCCGGCCAGTCAATTCTGGAACACAAATTCTTGGAAAAGACAGTCTCATGTTAGTCTTAACGTGAGACCTGCCCAAATCCAATAGATATATGTTTTTAAAAAATGGAGTGCGTCTCGCAAATTCGCTTTGTGGCGAGCTAGGCATGTCTTCCGTGAACAGCAGCTGACTGAATAGCTTTTTTTTTTTTACGGGAAAAGATCAGATTTATTCATCCTTCACCAAATCAGCCAATACAAAAGTTTGGGCCTCCGGAGGCACCTCTTCAATCCAGACTCGAGACTCACTGAAAGAACGACTCAGGTGATAAAGTTTATGAGCAACCTTGTTACCACTTCTACTAACATGATTGAAACAAAAGCTATTAAAAGACCCAACAAAAACCAAAATATCATACACAATACTACGAAACCTAGAGTTCTATTACTGCTTTCTTCAAGTGAGTGATTAGTTTGAGACAATCACTCTCCAACACTATTCTTCGAAATCCAGCCTCCCAAGATATCTTCAGTGCAACACGGGCAGCTAAGGCCTTTGCAACATCAATCTCATGACGACCTTCCACCACCTCACAGCAAGCAGCCATCACATCTCCCACTTCATCACGCATAATACCCCCACAGCCAACACACCCTTCCTCAAACACAGCAGCATCAGTCTTTATTTTGTGTTCCCCCTCTCTTGGAGGTTGCCATCTCTTCGCGCCTACTTCTTCTCTCTGCATACTTATTCGCATCACTTCATTAGCCTCCTTGAACTCCATTGTACACCTCGAAGCTTTGTCCAGCATGTCCTTCACACTTATTCTTTTTTTATCAAAGCACCAAATGTTCCTACGTAACCAGACTCCCCACAGAAGGCACCAAAAATTGTCCCACCATTAATCTCCCCTTATGGGTTTCACAAAGCTCTCGCATCAGTCCATGAAAGACATGTTACCAGCAACTTCGAAATCAATTCTCAATGGAGATAGCTTCCAAATACTTCGAACCTCAGTGCATAACACCAGTGTATGCATTGTTGTTTCAAAAGCCTCCCCACACATAGGACACCTTCGTTCTTCACCCAAGCCCCTCTTGTACAAATTCTCCTTCACTGCAATGCCATTGTGAATCACTCGCCACCCAAAATTTTTAATCTTTGTGGGAGTTTGAGCTTTTCATAACTTTTCCAGATTTCCCCTTTTATACATTTCGAAGACGAAGCAGCCGTAGCTCTTTTTTCTTCCATTGCCATGTGATATGCGTTGCGTACAGTGAACTCACCACTCTTAGAATAATGCCACGCCCATTTATCCTCGCCTGACACATGAGGCACCGAGATTCTCTTTATAGCTTCCACTTCCCATATGGGAAATAACTGGTTCAGCAAAGGCACATTCCAGCTTCTATTTGTCATTAACTCGCTCACCACTCTTGGGCCTCCTTCCTCGCTACTTCATTCGTTCATGGGTCTGAAATTGGGCAATGTTGGAATCCATGGGTCGGCCCACATGTCAACACTGCTGCCCTGGCCCACCAGCTTTTTAAGACCCCTTTGCAACAACCCCCTTGAGGATAATATTGATCTCCATGTATAATTGGCCATAGGACTAACTTTAACATCCATAAAAGAAGCATTAGGGAAATAATTACTTTTCAACGTTTTAGCCATTAATGAGTTCGGAAATTTGAGAATTCTCCAAGCTTGTTTGGCAAGAAGCGCTTTGTTAAAAACCTGGAGATTTCGCATGACAAGGCCTCCTTCTTTGATGTATACATTTTGTGCCAAGCCACCCACGCCATTTTACGGTCATCTTACTTTTGACCCCAAAAAAAGCTTCTAAACATACTTTCCATCTCATTTATACTAAAAATTGCATTGCATACGTTGGGATTGCTTGCGCTATAGCTTTGATAAGAACTTCTCTTCCCGCATGAGATAAAAAGCCATCTTTCTACCCTTTTAGCTTTTTCAACACCCTTTCTTGAATATGTCTGAAAACTCTTTTCTTTGATCCACTAACATAAGTTGGTAGACCAAGATATTTTTCATGTCCCTCTACAGCCTTAAAAGATAACTTCATCTGAAGCAAAATTTTATTTTCTTGTTTTATGTTTTGGCTAAAAGACACATCCGATTTCTCCATATTCAATTTTTGTCCTGAAGCAACTTCATAAGTTGAAAGAATCTCTAAAATCTTCTCTACCTCCACCTCATTTGCTCTTGTGAACAACAAACTATCATATGCGAAAAATAAGTGAGACATTGCATTCACTTTTTTTTCCGATTTTAATCCCATGAATCTCTTTTTTAGCTTATGCATCACGTAGCAAGGATGCAACCCCTCTGCACATATAATGAAGAGAAAAGGTGATAGAGGACCTCCTTGTCGGAGGCCCTAGTAAGGCGAAATTGACGAGTAGGCTGACCATTAAGTAGAAAAGAAAAAGAAGTGGATCTAATACATCCCAATATTAGTCTAACAAAACTCTCTGGGAACCCCATCTTATACATCATTTCTTCTAGAAAGTCCCATTCTACTTTGTCATAAGCCTTACTCATATCTAATTTTAACCCTATGTACCCTTCTTTTCCGTTCTTTTTCTTTCTCAAGTAATGGAAACACTCATAAGCAACAAGAATATTATCAGTGATAAGTCTACCAGGTACAAATCCACTTTGAGACTCATGAATAATACTCAGGATAACTCTTTTAATTCTATTAGCAAGAACCTTAGAGATAATTTTGTATAACACATTACATAAACTTATTGGTCTAAAATCAACAGAAGACTCACATTCTTTTTTCTTTGAAATTAAAACAATGTAAGTCTGATTTCGAGAGCTAATATTACCTCCATTGTTCAAGATATCTAGGATTTTATATGTGACATCATCTCCAATAGTGCTCTAGAATTTTTGATAGAAGAGGGCCTATTGTTGATGTAATGTTTTATTGTAAAAATTATTTCCTTTTCCATATGGCCTATTCTTGTATATGATGCATTAGCTACTCCCTTCGCGTCATGGGTGTCCTAATAATTTAAAGGATATTATCTCAGATGACCCTGACATATAGGCCTTTTTCCCAAATAACCTTGATATTTTCACCCCTATCTCGGATAACCCTAAACTTGTATTTTGTCATTAAACTTGACGGAATAGCTAACGGTGTTAACTATTTGACATTTACAATTGAACTCTGTCGTATCGTCCTCAACTTTCTTTCCTCCATCTCCTCATCCACCACCCCCTAGTTTTCTTTCTTCGGCTCCACATCCATTCTTAATCCACCTGCTGCGACACTCATTCCCTCCTACACCAGCCCAGATTTTCTCTCCTCCACTACCATTCACCAGCCCACAAACACCACCACGACCCACCCCTGTAAACCCACACCAGACCACCATTGTAAACCCACGACCCACCAAACCGCTGCTATACCCACCCCTGTAAACCCACGACCCACCACCGCTGTTCATCATCATTCGTCAAAATGAAGCGTAAAACCCACCCCTGCAAACCCACACTAGACCACCACTACCATTCGCCAGCCCATAACCACCGCCATGACCCCAACCACCACTCATATGTGAGAGAAAGCAAGACCTAATCTCTACAAATTCACCCGACAACCTTGGAAAATCCACACAACAAACCACCACCATTAGTTTTTTTCCCCAAATTGGGGATTTGATTTGCAGTTTTTTCATGAAATTATGTTGGGGCTTTTGCTCGAATTGCATAAATTAAAGCTTAGCTAAAAATTAAAGCATAGCTAACGTTTAATATCAAATATATCTTCTTCTTTGAATTCAACTCAGATTTGCAGTTGAAATTTAGAATTTTTTATGGGAATGTTTATATTATACTCCACAAACAGTGAAATAGACTTGTGAGCGTTCTGCGAGGATGAGTTTGGTATTCGCGGTTGGGTGGTCCCGACGTTGGGTGGACAACAAGTACAGAGGAGGGTGGAGGAAGAGAGTGAGAAGGGGAGAAGAGAGGATGAAGACATCATACAAAGAAAGGTGTAGGAAACCCCAGTAGGGAGAGGAGCAGGAGAGATAACGAGGAAAGAGAAAATTTTGGGTTTTTTTTTATTTGAAAAAGCACTAATTAATTTTATTTTAAAACCCTACTAACGCCGTTAGCTATTCCGTCAAGTTTAATGACAAAATACAAGTTTAGGGTTATCCGAGATAAGGGTGAAAATGTCGGGGTTATTTGGGGAAAAGGCCTATATGTCAGGGTCATCTGAGATAATATCCCATAATTTTATCTTACCTTTCAAAAAAAATCGCCTTGATGTGCATTTTGGCAAAATTATAACTTTTTTGACAGATATGCAGTTGAGTTATGTGGAAAAGGCAATAATATTTCTTATATATACACTACCTCTATATCGAATTGTAAGGCATTTTTTGCTAAAACAATATTTGTTTCAAAATATAAAGTATCCTACAATACCAATGTAAAATTAAATGCAAATCTAACTAAAACTTACTAAATTCTTAGTATGCGTAAAAGTAATTAACATGCCTTATAATTTGGAACGGAGAGAGTAGTTAAGTAGAGAAAGTTCAAAAATAAAATATGTCAAATATGAATTTGTTAATTTTTCTTATGATGATTCGTGTAACACTCGTATTTTCGCTCCGAATTTTTCGCGCTATTTTCTTCCTAAATAGTTTTTCGTATGCTTTTAGTACTTAAATTATTTTAAAATATTATTTAGGGCGTGCGAAATTTATTTTAAAAATTCTTAAACTTAGTTTATATTATTATAATTTAAGTTATGATATTTATATTAAAGGTTATTATTTAGTTTATTTATTTTTCGTTAATTAGGCGCGCGATTTATGCATCGTTATTTTAATCCCTGAGGACCGTTCTGGTGACGAAAGTTTAGTCCTTCGTAGCCCATGTGTGGTCATGTAAGAGGCGTGTGTGGGAGTGGGAGTAGCCGACCATATGGGGGGAGAATGAAGAATTTTGGGGTCTCAATTTTTGATACTCTTGAGTTCATAACCGTTATATTTATTGCACCTTTATTCCTAATCATTTAAACACGTCATTTGAGTTTATTAAACCTCCCAAAAATCTGATTTCTTAATCAGAAAAATGCAGCATCATTCATCATCATCATACGCCATATTTCGAGCATTAGAGGATAAGAAAATCTTGTCTTCCTTCATCACAAACACTCGTTCACTTTTGGGTTCGTTCTTTGAAAGCCTTAACCTTTGCATTTGGGATTATAGGAAGTGATTTGGAGGACTTGATACCTGCGCATGTGGAGCACGCCTAGCCTTGTTACATTTCTGCACACCACTCGACGTTCCAGGTAACTAGTAATTGTCCTAGAACGATAGAAATCACGATAATTTTTAGGATAAGGTTTAATTTTTAGGAAATGTTTAGGATTATATGTTATTAGTTGAAGTTGAAAATTGATGAAAATTAGTTTATATATGTGTGTGCCGTGTTTTTTATGTGTTAGTAGAAGAGGTATTTTGTTTTTGTTGTTGTTGAACTAATTTGTATAATATTTATATGATTAGTGTTTCATACACTATGCTTAGATTATGTTTAGGATGTTATGTTCCTTATGCCTATATGATTTTTCGTATAAAGTTTATCATGGGAATTTTATTTACTTGAATCCTTGTGTTAGTTTTGATGAAAAGTATTGTTTATGTGTTGTATTCTGGGAATTGATGCCGCTGGAAAATGGTGTTGCATTGTATGAATTTCGTTTTGTGAAATTTTGGGTTTTATTAGGTCACAGACTAACTGGGAAATTTTTCCAGCTGCGTTAGATGCATGAGGGTTGCACCGAGCGCACGTAGGGCCGAGGCAAAATCATTCGATCAGTTTATTCGCAGTGTGGTTTGGGTGAAGTTTTGTTAAATTCGGTTATATGTATTATGACGGGTAATTTATGTTTATTTTATGAATTAAATTTGTTATGTAGAATTTATTAATTTGTGTTGTTATTTTATTTCATTTGAGGATAATGATGGTGATGAGAGTTGGTTAATATTTATTTTGTATTGTGTTTCTATGAAGCAGTTATGGAAATGTTGGAATCATGTTGAGCTTGTTCTTGTGAAAATGGAGTATTTTATGAAGATCACACTTTTGTTATTTTATTAATGAGAAGTATGTATTGCTAATTATTTGTATTAAATTACTTGGGGTTGCGTACCTAGTTTTGCTGCTGATTTGGGTGTGTAGGTGTGATTTTATTTGGCCTACGCCGTGTGAGTGCGTATTTGACTACCCCATTATTAAGGTTTTATTGAAATACGTTTTGAATTCGCCAACAAGTCTTTAAAGGAAGACTCATAAACCTAATTGGATATTTGGGAAACCATAGGGACATCTGAGGGACTTATCCAATGTAGATTTTCCCGTCATAACTTCATTAATGGTCATGAACCAAAAAGTGAGTTCGGGGATGAGGGTACGAACATGGCCATAATGAACCACGTTTGCCCATTGGTGGCCTCTATTAAATATTGATTCATATCAAACTTTATGCAGAAGAACAACCACATAATGTTTTCAAGCACCCTAAAAATATTAGTCTACGTTGGTTGATTTAATACATCAAAAAGGCTATTTTTGGTGACATGTTATTAGGCAATAAAAATTATAAGGTTCCTAACAAGTTGTCCAAATTATCTGATTAATGTTAGAACAATTATTTAGGTCTTGATTAGCAATAATAATGACAATTAATTATCATGGATAATTAATGAGGCTTTTTCAAAGGATTAGGCTTAAAATATTTTCAATGGGCTCCAAATACAATTAATTATCAAGAATTTTTAATTGGGCTTTAAAATAGGACTTTGGATCATAATTATAAATAAATAAGCTTTTACACTTTAAAATAGTTATGGGTCTGGCTCTTCGCACTGATCTCCCCTTGGGTCGGACCAATTAAGACCGCAATATGTTTCATCATTGGCCCTTAAATGGGGAGACACAATTATGTGTCTACAGGGTGTAAGGCAGTTTGGGCAGCCCTATTGCTATATAAATGTTGATGATGGGGAAACCTTAAGTAGAGTTTGATTTATTTATTTCTTTCTGAGATGTAAGATATCCGGTGGGATTGATGTAGTCCTCGGTGAAGAAAATGACAACCACCTAGGTTGCGATCTAGGGGTGTTATATGGGTTAATTGTTGTTGTCCGAGATGTCAGGAGGTACTGAGCTGGGTACTATCCTGCATCGGGAGTTTGGCCATTCTTAGACACAGACAATAGGGAATGTAAGCCCATAGGTTGTCTGAAGGTTGCGATCTGACAAACCTTAGGAAGTGGGTTGCGGTCCACAAACGTTATGCTATTTTTCTCATAAACTCTTTGATATTCTACTCTATGGTATTGTCAGGGAGAAATGTGATCATGAGAATATCTTGGTGATTACTCTTTTTTTTATGAAATTGATGCTTAGAATCTATGTTTTCCTACGAGTAGAAGTGTTTCTATGATTTGCTAAGTGAATTATGTTGTGTATTTGTTGTTATGACTTTTCTTGATTATTAAAGCTTATTGCTAACTCTATCATGATTCTAGTTGTTTTGGGAGAACTGCTAGTTTTCCCCCACTGATTATTGATTATTGTTGTTTATATAGTTTTGCAGATAGAGTTAGTAGCTAGGTTGATCACTATTTGGGCACGGAAAGTGAGAATAGGAGGACTAGCTAAATTTGTAGTGTTTGTTTTAGTAGATGAGTTTTATTATGGAATAAGGAGGTCTTTTAGCCTCATAGGTGTTAAGTAGTTCTATGTTTTTGATGGATTGTTTTGTCACTATGAGTTAGACTTCGATGTTATGTTTTAATGGGATTGTAGGAGGTTCCCCCGCCTCTTTTGGATAAGTTTGGTTTTCACTTGTGATCTTTGATATTCTCTTTTATAATGATGTAGTTTCTTTAACCTTTAGAGTGACATATCTGTCCGGCGATATTTCTGCTATCGTCTATCTACTAATTTTGGACGTCTATCTTGTTATTATGTTTCTGTATAAGGACAGAGTGTTACAAATAGTGAAAATACCAATTCAACTTTCACTTTCGTGTTATTCTTTTCTAGGGTATCATGCCAAATTCATGCTTCTTATGTCTTATATTACTCTTTTGCCACTTGAGGCAAGACTAGCAAAATATACTCCCCTCCCCAATGAAAGTACTCACACAATTTGCTCACAATATTATGATACTCATTAGCTTAAGTTAAATCAACTTTAACACTAAAATAATAAAATCCATGTCCCAATTATCTAATTCATAAAACTATGTAGCTAATAAACAATTGTCGTAGTTCGCTTTTTGTTTACCTTAGAATACCAATTCATTTCTCTCTCTAACCAAGGGTTTCTCTCATTAAAGTGAGTTTCCTTTCTCCAGTTCATTTATGCCATTTACTGTTCCCATGCAAATCACGACAAGAAATCTCTTGCACGCGTCAGAATTCTATATGAAATGAGAAGAACTTTTAATCTACACCAATTAAGTGTGCTTTCTTTTCCTGGGAATTGGATCAAATCCTAGGTATGTCAGTAGAATTTCTTAGGCCTTGCAATTGTATCCCATGCAAAAGTGAACCAATAAGGTTCATCCACTTTTAGGGGCTTCACGCAACACTACTTCGTTGTATTTAATCGAGTTGAGGTTATTTATTGCATTCGCAGCTTCCAACCTCCAGATTCTCACATTTACTCTCGTCTCATTCTCTTTCTGTTTACATTCAATTTCCCTTCTCCATTTATTACTCTTAGTCTTACTGCCACGCAAGGCAACAATGACTTCCGAAATTTTCGTATGGGGGAATTAATTAATCGCCCTCGTGATTTGCCTTCATTTAATCATATAAATTGGAATTTATCAGTTTATGGTCATTTCTTTGGCCCTCAGCCTCCTTCTCATGTTTTGGTTGAGGGTTTGAACACACAATGGCTCAAAAGAGGGTCAATCACATTCCGAAGAATTGGAGATTATTATGTATTTTCGTGTTCTGAAAGAGAAGATGTAGAAGCATTAATTCAGCAACATATAGCTGTTATCGATGGAAGGATTATTACTTTCAGAAGATGTCATTGGTCTATTGTTCCCCAAAGTATGAATTTCAAATTTGCTCGACTATGGGTGTGTGTGGCAGGCCTCCCCTTGGGTTATCTTTCGAATACGTGGGCCATGCAAGCACTTCATCTTGTGGGATTCATTGAGCAAAAGGATGATAAAGTCTCAGATCTACCTAGGGAACTGAAATTTCGACAAATGCTTTTGGATCTCCCTAAACCATTAAGTCTAGGTTGTTTCCTTCCTTTTTTAGGGCTCGTAAGTTATTTTGGTTTATTTCCGTTATGAGCGAATTTTTCAATTTTATAACAAGTGTAGATGCGCTGGTCCTTACACTAGGACTTGTAATTTGTCAAACTAGCCTTATATGCACGCTATGTGTGCGAAATCATATATTATTTAATTACTTCTAGTAATAATTTTCGTCAATGAAAGTCTTAGTTACTTTATTTTTAACAACAGTTAATTAGTGTTGATATTTATTCATTCAGGGATACTTAGTTTGGCCTTTGAGAATCCTTAATATAAGTAAATCATGTAAAATACGTCTCTCGTAAGTATCAAACAAATAAAGGACACAATGTTGGTCTTATTCCTTGTTAATCGTATTCCTCACACAAATACTCGAGATTAATCATCCACTCTTCTTGCAATGATGAGGGAATAATTAGTCCTTTTTTGTTGTTCCAACTTCCAACTTCCAAGGGAAACTGGTGTTATATGACTAAGTAACATTATTACTCTAAAGAAAAGAAAAAGACTAACATCACTAAATTAGGAGTATGACTACAATTAACAAATACTCCAAACTCCAAAGCTCATTCTGCTACTGTGTGTAATATTTTTGGTAACAGTAGTGCTCTGTGTTGGCCCCAAATAAATACTCCGTACTCCTCTGAAATCACTCTATGTTTCTCCTCCTCCTCCTCCTTTGTGTCTCTCAAATTTTATGATGCGAGAAGTAATGGTTGTTAACAAAAACGTAACACCATGATAGTCGAATTTCGAGTTCAAGACTACACAACAGAAGCGAAGGCCTCTTGTTCTCCCTTTCACCGCCACAACCACCACTGCTTGCTTAAAATCTAACAACATTTACCATAACATCAAAGTACACCCACCACAAAAAACCCCAATTCCCATCTCTTTAGAACCCGAAACCCTAGAAACTCAAAAACCCATTTCCATGTCTTCCTCTTCCTCAGCAATTTCTCTCCTATCCTTGCCGGCGACCGGCGTTAATTTTCTAAGGTGATTATCTTCCGCAATTTATTTTGGGGACACCTATTGGTAGGTATTTTTGGGCTCATTTTTTGGGTTTTAAATGCTGATAATATATTTGAGGAAAGCAAGAATTTGAACTCCACCGAAATTGAATTTTGATTCCCTCATAAAATTGTAATTTCATTCCTTCAAAAAATTGTATTACGATTTCCCTAACTTGTTCTTGCAAATCGAACACTGAAAATTTTGTTTTGTTTTTCCTAAGCATTTTTTCCATTTAATTCAAAGGAACATGTTTGGATGAAGTGTTTTTTTTTGCCACTCTTGGTTTGGTTTGATTACGCTGAAATCAAAGCAGTAAAGCACACCAATAAACTTATGATAATGATAACGAATTAGATAAAGAACAAAGCATAATAAGAAGCAAGAATTACCTTTGAACTTTGAACTGTGTTCCCTTGTTACTCCTGTTGAGTTTTTGTTTAGAGGGGAATGATGAAGAATTCTGAAGAATTTTGGAACATCTATGGTTATTATTGGGAGTTAGAGGTAGAAGTTAGTAGAACATATTATGAGTTAATTAGGGGAGTTTTCCCACTAAATCAGGGATTTCGAATTTTTGAAAAAAATGTATGTGATAATGAGTATCTGACTTCATTGTAGAGTGTTCTGTTACTCTTTCCCTTTTTTGTTTTTTTAAAATGTAGGAGTTAGTTTGGTGTTTTTATATTCTTTTTTTCCCTTATTTTTGGATAAGAAACTTTTTTTTTTTTTTTTTTTTTTTTTAGGGGAAAAGCAAGCTAGATTAATTCAAAGACAACTTGTCCATAAGTACATAGGGCGCCACCTCCTGGGGGGAGTGGTTTTCCCAAATTTGTTCAACACCAAAATGGAACTAAATTTTTAAATGAATGATGAAAGAACAAAGTTACCCTCACGTTTCACATGTGACCAAACAAGAGAAGAAAAGGAGGAACAAGAAGCTAAGATATCATAGAGGATGATGTCAAGATCCGAAAGAAAAAGTGCATGCTTTGACAACCGCTTTATTACACCTTGGCAATCCGATTCAAGGATCAACTCCTTAACACCAAAACGATGCCCAAGTCGAACACCCATTTGAATAGCTTTTGCTTCAGCAACTTCCGGGCTCCAATATGCCTTGATACGACGAGTGGCTGCAAAGACAACTTCACCCAAAGAATCTCGACCCACCACACCTAAACCAACCCAGCCAACATCCGCTAGACATGCATCAACATTTAATTTCAGTATACCTGGAGGGGGAGCTTGCCATACCTTCGCACTAGATTCAATCGGCGTTGCTTTAGAGCAATAGATGCGAGTCAAATACTTGCCTTGCTCATCTACTAGGCGCTGCACACGAGAGACAATCACATGGTTCGGAGTTCGCTTGCTTTGAAACACCCACAAATTTCT
This sequence comes from Beta corolliflora, assembly GCA_947648045.1. Taxonomy (NCBI): domain Eukaryota; kingdom Viridiplantae; phylum Streptophyta; class Magnoliopsida; order Caryophyllales; family Amaranthaceae; genus Beta; species Beta corolliflora. The sequence goes on from CANSZD010000002.1 coordinate 1,309,911, forward strand.
TTCGGCCCATATACACCAAGCCAAATAAATGCCACGAGATAGAGTTGCCTTGTCACAGTGTTTCCAGCTCTCTACCAAGTCACACAACCCAAGGCTTGAAGAGTTTACACAAATGGCTTCGCACTCCAACTCCCGCCAAAGATCGAGTACTCGAGGGCATTCGAATAGAGCATGACAAGTGGTCTCCACACCGCCACAGCCCCAAGGGCACGCATCATCTTCAAGTAGGTGCCGTGCTTTAAGAAGAGCACGAGTAGGAAGCGAATTAGTACACGACCTCCAAAGGAAATGTCTAACTTTTGGGCTAGCATCCATACCCCATAAATCAACCCAAGCTTGATGGAAAGAGTCAAGGTTGCCACCTTTTCCCAACATATATACCGTTTTCACAGAATAATGTCCATCTTTTGTGAGTGCCCAAGTTAATTCATCATGGTGCTCCATAGAACCCAAAGGGATTGCAAGAATACATTTAACATCTCTATCTTCGAAGTTCTCCTCAATGAGCCTAGTGTTCCACTCTATAGTACTAGAAATAATAAGATCACTCACCTTTTGAATGCCAGCACAAGGGGAGCTCAAGATAAACCTCCCATCATCACCCATCACCCACGGATCACTCCATACTCCAATCTTATCACCATTCCCAACACGCCACACACACCCTTCTTTGATCAAGGCCTTCGAACTCCAAATGCTTTTCCATGAATAACTACAAGAGTAACCAAGAGGAGAGTCAAGAAATTCAGTGATAGGAAAGTACTTAGCTTTCATAACCCGACCAAACAGAGAATGTGGGGCTCGCACTAATCTCCACGCTTGTCTTCCAAGTAAAGCATCATTAAAAACAGTGAGATCCTTGAAACCCATACCACCAAAGCACTTAAGAGTACACATTGAATCCCAACTTTTCCAGTGAACCTTCCTTCTATTTTCAGAGCTCCCCCACCAAAATCTTGCCATGGCTGAATGGATGCGCTGAATGATCGAACTCGGGATCTTATAAACCCCCATGAGATAAGTAGGCATAGCTTGGATGACAGCTTTAAGAAGAACCTCTTTGCCAGCTCTCGATAGTAGCTTCTCTTTCCACCCTTGGAGTTTCTTCCAAATTCTATCAAGAAGTGAATCAAAAATTGCTTTCTTTGATCGACCTCCCATAGAAGGGATACCAAGGTACTTTTCATGTTTGTCAACTTGCCGCATCTTCAAAACTCCAGCTAACTCATATTTTTGCTCAATACTTACTCCTCTCGCCGAAAGAGACCTCGGACTTGTCATAATTAATTTTCTCGCCTGGGATGCTAACTCATATTGGTTGAGAGTATCAACTATAACATTGCATTCCTGTCTGGTGGCTTTTATGAAGAGAAGACTATCATTAGCAAAAAGAAGATGAGAAATTTCGGGACCGCTACGGCTAGCACGAACACCATGAATCTGCTTATCCTGAACTTTTCTCTGTAACATTCTAGAGAAAGCATCAGCAATCAAAATGAACAAATAAGGAGAAAGAGGGTCACCTTGACGGAGCCCGCGCCCAGGAGTAACAGAGCCACACACTCCTCCATTCACAATGAAAGAGTAAGAAACAGTAGTCACACAGTCCATAATCAAATTCACCCAACGACCATCAAACCCCATAGTAAGCAGAAGCTTCCGGAGAAAACCCCACTCAACTCTGTCGTAGGCCTTACTCATATCGAGTTTCATAGCAATACTACCCTTCCTGCTTCTGGTGCGATTTTTCATAGTATGAAAAATCTCAAGAGCAATCAACGCATTATCAGTAATCAGGCGCCCTGGAACAAAAGCACTCTGATTTTCTGTAACAATATCAGGGAGAAACTCCTTCAACCTAATAACAATTGCTTTTGACACCAACTTGTATAACACATTACATAGAGCAATAGGCCGGAATTCAGCAGCACGAGTAGGATGCTTTACTTTGGGGATCAAAGCTATATTGGTATTATTTAGACAGTTAGCAGAAATAGAGCCATGCAGGATACTACTAACAAAAGTTGTAACATCATCACCAATAACATGCCAGAAACGCTGATAAAAGATAGCATGCATACCGTCAGGGCTCGGAGCCTTACATGGATGCATCTGTTGAAGAGCAACAAAAATCTCATCTTTAGTGAAAGGTTTCAGCAGAGCCTGATTACAGTCAGCAGAAATAATAGGGCTAACAAATTGCAAAACATCATCAATGTTATTAAGTGAGGGGTTCGAAGAGGTAAAAATATCTCGAAAATACTCTTCAAAGATGCCCTCAATATTTTCCTCCTTCTCATGCCAATGACCATTTATATCAAACAAACCGTTCACATAATTGCGTTTCTTCCGTTGCGAAGCTTTATGGTGAAAATAGCTCGTGTTTCTGTCACCATCTTTAACTTCAACAACTCTCGAACGCAGGTACCAGTAAGCCTCCTGTTTATCATGAAGGTCATCAAGAGTCTTCTCAAGGTCAGCACATTCAACACAACTAGCGTCATTAATGGGAAGTTGTTGGGCTCGAAGGAGCCGTTTCTCCGTTTGTGCAATCTGGTCATGGATCTTCTTGAATTTAACCGAGCTCCACCCAGCCAAGTCATGAGCCATAGAAGTGATGCGTTGCGGCAACTCATCCCCCACCGACTGCCCCCAAGCATCCTTAACGACACTCTCGCAGCCCTCATCAAGTAACCAACAAGTTTCGAACCGAAAACCACGCTTCTTCTTCCTCCTAGTATTATGATTCTGGGGACGCAAAACAATCGCCACATGATCAGACTTGTACCTAAGAAGATGTTCAACAACAAAATCCGAGTAGAGCTCGAACCAAGAAGCAGAACACAAAAAACGATCAAGTCGTTCTCGGATACGAGTAGCTGCCGTATTTCCCCTCTCCCATGTATACCAAGAGCCCATAAAACCCAAATCACGAAGCATGAGATCATCCACCGTTTCTCGAAAGGAATCCATATCTCGTCTGGTTCTATCCACCCCTCCCTCCTTCTCACCATAGCTCATGATTTCATTAAAATCACCACCAAACAACAAAGGTAAGGTAGACTCCTCACTGAGATGCCTAATCAAAGTCCATGTTTTGTGTTTGTCTTCCTCCTTGGGCCATCCATATATACCTACAAATCTCCAAGACCTACTACCTGCATCAATGTCACCACAAATGTGATTTTGAGAAAAAGATACAAGATTAAATTTGACATCTTCTTTCCAGAAAATACAGAGACCTCCAGCTTTCCCTCTACTAGCAACAGCAAAAGCGTTCTGAAAACCCAAACGCTCTTTAAGAGACTCAGCTTCATTCTTTTTTATCATAGTCTCCGACAAAAAGATAATGTCGGGGGCATGTGAGTTACTCCAACGTCGGAGTTGGCGAACTGACCGAGGGTTGCCCATCCCTCGGCAGTTCCAGCACATCGTATTCATAATTCCCGGCGGAGTTGGTCATCACCAACCGCCGCCTCTAGCATGGAACAAGGTTCAGTAAGGGTGTTCAACTTAGTACGTTTCACTACACCCGCAGCATCACCAGACTCCATCTCAACTGTATCAGCAGTACGCTTATATGTGCCATCATCAAGATCTGTTTCCATGAGCTCACTGCCACCTTTATCTTCCATAGACCCTCTTGCAAGTCGCTTCCACGACATGGCTTTTTTCGGAGGAGCAGTAGGTCCAGCTTTGCTACTAGTAAAAGTGAAAACATTTCCTTGAGTATTAATGGGGTTGATAGTGGTCCCAACTAAATTGGAGTCCAAAGGGGGGGGCATTAAATGCCGTGGAACAGAATGTTCCACCAATGACAACAGCAGCATTATCTCCCACAATCCCATCACCAACAACACAGGGCACAGAATCCAAGGCCACAGCATCTTCAATAGAAACAATAGAATTTCTTGCAGGCAAAGCACTTTGAGCAGGTACTAGGGCAGAATTAATAATAGGTTTTACAGCAGTAGGGTCAGCCGAAAATAAAATTTTCTTGCTAGCTCTGAATCTTTCATTTTCCTCGATTTCCTTCTGTCTACCTTTTCGAGGTGTTGCTTTCAATTCCGCACTCCATCCCAAACGCTCCTGTTTCTCCTCTTCATCAACTGCATGACAGTTTCTCTCAGAATGCCCCATGATACCACAGGCGAAACAGAAAAACGGTAAACGCTCATATGCAAAGTCCACCTGAAATTCTCGTCCCTTTTTATCTTTCAATTTTCGGAACCTACGTAAAGGTTTCGTGACATCTAACATCACTCTCACTCTCCGATATCGCCCAATCCCTAGTACATCTTCCTCCACATCAAGAATATCCCCCATATTACCAATTAGGGCTCTAACAACTTCATCAGATCTATAATTAAAGGGTAGATTTTTAATACGTACCCAAAAAGGAGAGTGATTAATTGTTACCTGATCAGGTTGTTCATCACCGTCAGCTTCTTTCAAAAGGATGAGCATATTATCAAAACACCAAGGCCTCCCTTCAAGCACTTTGTTCATGTCTTTCCAATGAAAGAACTGGAAAGCATAAGAATTAGGGCTAAGAGTTCGGATGACCAGTCCATGGGAAGGAGACCAAACGCCGGTGATGGTGCGTTTGAACGCATCAACATTATACGCACGTTCAGTTAAGAGTCTCCCAAAAAGAACGAGGGAAAGTTTATTCTCCACGCTAGGGTTTATGGTATCCAGATCAAGAACAAGATCTTCTTCATCATCAATTTTCAGTTTAGAGACGAATTGTGCAATCTCTTCAGCCATGGCCGAAGAGGTGGTCCGCCGCGGCGGAGAACGACCACTGGGTAGGGTTCTCTACCGTGAGGGGGTAGAGAGGTTTTCCTTTCTTTCAAGGGAGTTTTTGTAACTTTGCTTATTTTTTTGGATAAGAAACTGACTTAATTGTAAAGCGTTATCTCTTGTACATAATATTAACTGTTTTTTTTATGTGAGTTTTTCTTTGTTTTTGTGTTTTTAGGGTTAAATTTTAAGCAGTTAGTTGCACCCTATTTTAATTTTTTCTTTTTTTTCTGTTTTTATTTTTTGGTGTCCCCCCATAGTTGCCTTATATAATAGAGATCATGAGGCTCATAGAAGAATTCCTACTCGAGTTGCAGACCTAGAAACGTCAGGGAAAAGAGTGTTATATGGCCCGATGAATCTTGCATATTACACTAATTTAATTGAGGGTTTGCCTGATAGATTCATGTTTTGCAATACTCAGGTTAATTGATCTCAAGCTATTGAGCGTGACGATGATTACCCATTGCGTAGAAGGTACCCTTCTTCTAGTGATGATGAGAATCTTGGTAATCCAAGTTTCCCTACAGCGAATCCAAATTCTCCTGATAATGATATCTTTTATTTTGGAGAACAGGATTTTGATAACTTTACAAACACTAATGAGGAACTGCATGATGAGGGGTAGGATTCTAATCCTCCAAATATGGAAAATCAGCTTCGTCAATCTCCTGGTAGAAGATTTGGGTTCTCAATAGATCTGTATGCTCAATTCTATCCTTCTAAACAACCGTCTTTTCAGAATATATCTACATCTCAAGGTATATCTACTAAACATTCTAATTTTGAATTTGGTGAAGCTTCACATTAACCAACATCTAATCGTCAAACGTTATTTGAAGCCCTGGGAATTACTGAGTTGGCAAATCATACTTTTAAAACTAGTAACCCAGTTCAAGAAGCTGGGAATTCTGGAAATTTCATGCAACAAGTAAATTCTGGGTTTCTTGAAGCTGTGGTGAGTTAAGGTACGGGCCTTCCATATGTAGTACAATATAGATTTTCTTCTGCCTCCTTTTCGGCTTACTGATCCGATTTTGGTCAAAACCGGGCTTACTGATCCGATTTTGGTCAAAACCGGGCTTACTGATCCGATTTTGGTCAAAACCGGGCTTACTGATCCGATTTTGGTCCGGATTGGATTGGCTCGCAGCAGCTATGAGGGACAAACTGATCCGTTTTCACCCAAAACCGGATCAGATACCCCCCTAAAAACCAAATATATTTTTTTTTTGCATTTTTTCATTATTAATCAATACAAAATCAATAATATATATAAATACTCATTTTATTAAGCATATTATGCTCAATTGAATGCCATTGTATTTACTTAATTTGTGATATAATATAAAGAATTATATTTAGTAAATTGAAGCAAAGGAATTCAAAATTAGGACAAGAGAGAATTCAGGTGCAAGTTGGTATCAAGAGTGTAACGATGTTGCACCTTTTAACACTCAGTTGCTGCATGAACAAGTGTTTGGGATCTTTAAACCTAAACTGATGTAGAGAGTATTTAAAAGAAAGATTTAAACTACTATCTATAAAATTAACAGAAGTTACAGTTCCTTTGCAATCTAAACATTCTTGAGCTTGAATCATCAACAATGTTATTACCTAGTTGACCTAAGTACGACGCTTCTAGTGATCATCGTCATCATCATCGGAGTATGGGAGTGCCAAAGTTATGCATCAGGTAACATAGTATATATACATATCAAAAGTTAGTCAGTAGCAAAAGAAAGCAGAAGGTCACAACTTCACCCTCCCAAATCTAGCTGTTAATTCACACCAGTCATTCTTCTTCTACCTCTAAGAGATCAAGACATTGGAAAAAACAGCTAGGTAGTTACCAAACTTTAAAAGAAGCATGAAACTCACCGGTCTAGATTCATGATCAGAGTTTCTACGTGGTTCCTGTTCGTTTCTCTTTAGCATGTCAGCAGGATGATGTTCATCCTCATGATGTCGCTTCCGATGGTAATCTGTTTCCATTGAAAAGCAAATACATTATGAATAAAGACAGAGAGACATTTGGCTCAATAACCAAATATGAATTATGTAAAACAAAGATAACGTGACATAGGGACTACCTCTGAGGATTGATCAGGACTATGTAACTCATTCGAACATGGTAAACTAATATAACTATGTCTCTACCTTGTCTGAAAAAAAAAAGTGGGAACTACCTCTGCCCTGCCGATAAGAGCCTCCATGACCATGGCTCCTTTCATGTCGACCATCTGTATAAAAGATATACTAATGCATAAGGTATCTCAGCACATCATTCACGTCTTACGAATCAAGACAAGTGCTAACCATCTATGAGATGTAAGAGACTGATGTACATTTGTATGATTTATGTACTCCATATTTAAAAGCTTATATTTGACTCCACTAGTTTGAATGTTGTGGCAAAAATCAAAATAAAGGATATAGAAACTTATAGTGAGATGGAGCAACTTGCTGAAAACCTCCCAAAGATCCAGCACCATAGTCTACAAGCGTCCTCTGCACCTTAAGCTCTCTCTGGACCAATTTTCCATAACCACCTCTACGTACAACTTGTTAAGGAAAGTGATGAATCTCAGTTTGTCTTGCATCAAACACCAATTAAAGCAAATTATTTTGATGTAGACGCTCTTTTCTTATCAACAAGATCAAACTTATAAGAATTCTACACCAGTAAAAAATGGTTAGGAAAAACTATCAAACTTATAGGGCATTTTACTACCACTCCCAACAAGGTGAGGCCAGAAACACCCAAGCCCTCTTTACCCTCAACACAGGTTCAGAAAAGATTACCAAGTTTTTGGTTCAGAAATGGTTAGACACAAAACGGAAAAAAAAACTGAATCCATATTCACAAAGGGAAATGCTTCTTTTCATAGATGCCTCTCCATATATGTAACAAATGAATCTCCTTCTCAGATAAAGCAAAATCCAGGGACACCAAGCATAAATACTTATATTTCAATAAAACCAAAGGAAGGATATCAGGATCATAGTCCATTCGATATTCATCACGCATCTGCAATAATACACAAAAAATGAACAACCAAAAACTCGAGCTCAAATCGAATGAAGAAACTGAGTGAGAGATGACAAACAACAGATCTGACCACCACTTGGACCACGTCCCCACTGCCTACCCTCTTGGAAACCCCAGTCAGAATCCACACGGATAGGACGATCATCAAGTGTAGTCCCACTTATATATTTAACAGCAACTTCGGTGTCTTCTCAGGAGTAATACAACAACAACAACAACAACTAAGCCTTATTCCCAAAGTGATTTGGGGTCGGCTAACATGAATCGTCAACTGAAACCGTCACCAAAGGAGATGGCATCGCCAAGAGTGATAAAAAGGTTTTTTTTTTTTTTTTTAAAGCAAGGTTTACACCAACAAGTTTTAAAAGAGGTTTTCAACAAAAGGTTTTAATACCAACACAATTGAGAAAAACAAATAAATGCAGAAATCACACCCCTTCCTCCACATGGATACTGCCCCTCCACTCACTTCTATCCAACGTCATGCTCTCCTCAATCCCAAGTAACCTCATATCACTTTCAATTACCTTCATCCAAGTCATCTTAGGTCTTCCCCTACCCCTTACAACTTGGTTACTCCTCCACTCTTCAATTCTTCTCACCGGTGCATCACCTGATCTCCTTTTCACATGACCAAACCATCTTAACCGATTCTCCCTCATCTTTTCTTCAATGGATGCAACTCCAACTTTTTCCCGGATCACTTCATTTCTTAATCGGTCTTTCCTTGTGTGGCCACACATCCACCGCAACATACGCATCTCCGCCACGTTCATCTTATGGACGTGGCATTGTTTCACCGCCCAACATTCGGTGCCATATAACAAAGCAGGCCTAATTGCCGCATCGGTAGAACTTTCCCTTCAAGCTTTGGGGAATGCCGAATCACAAAGGAATCCGGTGGCGCTTTTCCACTTTAACCAACCCGCGTTAATTCTATGAGCCACGTCTCCATCCAAGTTCTCCATCCTTTTGGAGAATGGATCCTAGGTAACGGAAGACGTTCGATCCTTGAACCACTTTGCTATCCAAAGTGACCGCCCTCGCCGCCGCTTGTAACCCCACCGAACTTGCACTCCATATACTCCGTCTTACTTCGCTCAATCTAAAACCCCAGGGCTTCTAATGTATGTCTCCACAATTCCAACTTTCTCTCAATACCTTCCTTTGTTTCATCAATCAACACAATATCATCCGCAAACATCATACACCATGGTATATCATCTTGAATTGACCTCGTTAGTTCGTCCATGACTAGGGCAAAGAGAAAGGGACTAAGTGCGTAACCTTGATGCACTCCGATCGTAATAGGAAACTCTTCGTCCTCCCCACCGTAGTCCGCACACTCGTAGTTGCCCCTCATACATATCCTTGATGATATCTATATATTTTTGTGGAACACCTTTCCTCGCTAACGCCCACCAAAGTATTTCTCTTGGTACTCTATCATATGCCTTCTCCAAATCAATGAAAACCATATGTAGATCCTTCTTCCTATCACGGTAATGTTCCATTGTTTGTCTTAAGAGGTGGATGGCCTCTATAGTCGATCTTCCGAGGCATAAATCCAAATTGGTTCTCCGATATCTTCACATGTTTCCTAAGTCTTTGCTCAATCACCCTTTCCCGGAGTTTCATCGTATGACTCATTAGTTTGATTCCTCGGTAGTTGGTACAATCTTGTACATCGCCTTTGTTCTTATACAAAGGAATCAAAGTACTCTTCCTCCATTCTAATGGCATTTTGTTGTGTCTCCAAATCATGTTGAAGAATGTTGTCGACCATTCGATTCCTCTCCCCCCTAAACACCTCCAAACTTCGATAGGTATGCCATCCGCCCCGTAGCTTTCTTCAATCCCATCTTTTTTAATGCTGCAACGACTTCTCCCTTTTGAATCCTCCTCATAAACTCTCGATTTAACATACTTGGCGGAATGTGTACATCCCCGATGTCTTGTGCTTTATCACTCGTTGAACAAGGTATCAAAGTACGACCTCCACCTATCCTTTATCTCTTCATCCTCCACAAGCACTCTTTGGTCCACACCCTTGACACATTTTACCTTTCTTATGTCTCTTGTCTTCTTGTCCCTCATACGCGCAATTCTATAAATGTCTTTTTCACCTTCGTCGTATCCAATCTTGCATAAAGCTCTTTGTTTACCCGTGCTTTAGCTTCCCGTCTCGCCTTCTTGGCTTCTTTTCTCGCCTCTTTGTACTTCTCATAGTTCACATCGGTTGCTATCTTTTCCCAAAAGTTTATAACTTTCTCGTTTGTTTTTTATCGCTTGTCTCACCTCCTCGTTCCACCAAGATGTGTCCTTACTTGATGGTACAGTTCCTTTAGATTCTCCAAGGGCCTCTTTCGCCACTTCCTTTATACCAAGTTCTATCTTTGTCCAAATCGAATCTACATCCATTTCCGTGTTACAAGCCCAAATATCTTTATTAGCCATCTTAGCTAAGAAGTTCTCTTTGTGCTCCCCTTGGAGCTTCCACCACTTGATTCGCGGCTCCACATTGGGTTTTCGCTTTCTTAAAGACTCCCTACCCGGAAATCAAGCACGACTAGTCTATGTTGGGTGGTCGCGCTCTCACCCAGGTATCACCTTGCGGTTTGTATAACTCTTCCGCCAACCATTCCTTACTAAAAAGAGGTCAATCGACTCGCGTTACTTCCACTCCTATATGTCACAAGGTGAGATTCTCTTTTCTCAAACCAAGTGTTCATAATACTAAGACCATAGGCTAATGCGAAATCCAAGATATCACTTCCAGCCTTCATTTCTCTCCCCATACCCAAAACCTCCATGAATGCTCTCAAAGCCAACTCGACTAGTGCCCACATGTCCGTTAAGATCCCCACCAATGATCAATTTTTCATTAATAGGCACTCGTTGCACAACCTCCTCCAAATCCTCCCAAAATTGTTGTTTAATAAATGCTTCCAATCCTACTTGCGGCGCATATGCGCTTATGATAGTCACCGCATTACTCCCTAATACTAGCCTCGATACTCATAATGCGGTCACTCTTCCTCGAAACTTCCACCACATCATCAATATATTCCTTATCAATAATGATGCCTACTCCATTCCTACACTTATCCTTTCCGGAGTACCAAAGCTTATAACCCCACGGGGCTAGTTCTCTTGCTTTTCCACCAACCCACTTAGTCTCTTGAAGGCACATTATGTGAATCTTTCGCCTCCTCATAACCTCCACCACCTCCGCCGATCTTCCCGTCAAAGAGCCAATGTTCCATGTTCCAAAGCGCAACCTACTACCCCTACCACTACCACTACCCTGGACTAACTTCTTTACCCGCACCCGTCCCTGATGCGGGAACCCTTGCATATTTGACACCACCCCCGGGCGCCGGGATGGCGCGCCGCTTCCGGGCGACGACCTAGCAACCCTTGCATACTTATCACTACACCCGGGTCTATGAGGTGCAGCGCGTCGCTGAGTAGGGGACGCCCCCACGTTTTTCATTTGTCGATTCATGTCATGATATGGGACTATGTTTTATGCTGGCCGCCCCAAACCTACCGCAACTCTCCTCCTTTATCCGGGCTTGAGACCGGCAGTGAATGTCACACAGACACTCACAGGCGGAGTTCTTCTCAGGAGTAATATTTGACAAAAAAAATTGATGCACCGATAAGCAGTAGGATGAATTAATCATATAATCCCTCCGTTCTCTAAAGATCTTATTATTTATAGTAGCAACAGAAACCAAGGTAAAGAAGAAAGAGAGTGTGAAAGTGCATCCTTTTTGTTTATTTAAATAGGAGAGAGAATGTAGTTGTGAGAGAGTGCAAAATTATGTGGGTCTAACTTAAGGTGCTTTAACAGTTTAACATCTCCAATTTAGTTATTTCTAACAAAATCAACCAACTTTAGTGCGAACAACATACAAAAAGCCATAAAATCTTAACATCACTCAATTTTACTTATAAACTGTTCTGATGATGATGCATGGTGTATAATTCCATTGCAATAGGAAGCAAAATGATAACCTTAAAGAAGAAGGAACAGAGTTCCCGATTCCATTATGTCATCCAAGGATATCATCAAACAAAGAAAACTCCAACACATTTAGTCTCAACTACACCCTTAATTATGGGGTCTAAAAAGGTGACATCTAGACAGCCAAGCTTCCACTATTATGAAATCAACACCACCTTAAGTTCTTAAACCAATAATCAATATCTTCTGAGTTCTGACCCCAAAATAGCACCTAAAAGCTCCGGGCTTTCTGTTTATCACTTTCAAAGAACATATATTGCCAATAAGACCTCAACTAAATTCCAACAACAAAAGGGTACCAATATATTAGTCATAGTTGTTACTACTAAATAGGAAACCTTCTTGATATTATTCTGTGAGTTTTAAATTCGATATTATCTTGCGATTATTTTAAATAGGTACCAAGCCATCTCAACTGCATGAACCCTCAACCAATAGAATGCGATGATCCCAAGGAAATAATGTAACTAATGAGATATCTACAAAGCACATTAATTCCGAGGAAATAATGTAATTATTCACGCAAAATTAACTTCTTGTTCATATTAAACAAAAAGAGAGTAGAAAGATTGCGCTATCTTAAAGACCTGCTTACAGTGGTAGCTTGAATTCCAAAGAGGCCAGTGGTATTGTAGATGCTGTTGAAGGCAGAGAAAGAATGGATTTGTGGGTATTCGTTAAGGACATTCAAATATGCTCATATTAAAGGAAAAAGGTTGACAGAGGTCAAAAGTACTCAAATATACATGATGATTTCAAATATAGTCAAATCCCTATGCAAGTAAACATGGGAAAATATGTGAAACAGAAATATTAAACTCCTATCTGAAGTTCAAATGTTCATTAAATAGTAAACAGAATTATTGGAGCCGATCAAATCTTCGAGAAGCTGAGGCTGTCACATTTCAAAAAATTACCGTCTCATTGACCTCCCAATCAAAAAATGCAGGGTTCCTCATAGAATCTACAAGAAGTTTAACCATTGCAGGAACACACGTCTTCAAAGCAACAAAAGTGTAACCCATCTGCTCCCGAGAAGCTGAGGCTGTCACATTTCCTCGTACGGCCTCCACTTCACGCACAATGCGCAAATAGCTACAGTTTGTTGTGCTTTTGAATGTACCAAATGAGTACGGTGTCTCATAAATCGACCCAGAATACAGACCAATAGAGGTTGTAGGGTTCTGCATAAGAAGTTCCAAGAAGAGGGAAGAGGGAAAGAGGATTAGGGTTGATGAGAGAGGGGAGAGGAAATAGCACCAACTTGCCTCATAGTAGACCTCGAGTTCATATATTGTCGTATCTTCAAAGATCTATCTTGTTGTTCATTAGTAATTTTCCTATTTTTATTCTGTAAGCCACATTTCATAAAGAAAAATGTCAGTCACCAAGACTTATATCACAATAATTACCCTAAAGCATCAATAAACCAATAACACTAATCTAAAATACACCGTACCGAAGCCCTCAGCTTCTCCAGCTTGCCAACATTTGTTTTACTCAACATCTTAATGATATCATCTGCACAAGACATAAAATAAAGCCATTAAAAACCCCCCAACAAATGGTCTATTACCGTCTCCAACCTACATAATTTATAAATCCAGTCATAGACATTACCTAAACTCATATCCATTTTTTTCTCCGTGAGAGCTATAGCCTCGGTTGTAAGAGGTTTAGTAGCCATCTGGACAAGAACACGATAGTCAGTGCTGTAAAAGAATTTACTTTCTAAAACGAAATACTTCGAATTAAAAGCGCACAAGAGGTTCAACAATCTTCACTCTTTTCATATACAATGCAATGACAGATTACTATAGCCATACATTCAGCATCACAATAGAATTCCAGCAACACATATCAATCATAATGGCAACAGAAAATAAAGAATATCAGAAAGAAACAACAGAAGGTCGTTAAAGAAGCAAAGAACACCATAGATTCATAAAAAAACCATAAATAATCGTAAATTGGGAAAAAAAATCAAGATTTAATTTCAAGAAAAGGCCAACAACTCTATTAATGTTTACAATCCCAAATCTATCATCACAATCAAAAATTCGTAATTAACAGTTCATAATCAAAGGAATTATAACACGATTATACGAGGATAATCCTACAAAAAAGTAACTACATCATGATAAAGTAGAGTGAAACCCTAAATTATTCTGAATAGAAATAACGCATACCTGAAATCGACAGTAGAAATTGCGAAGCTACAGGAATTTGAAACAAGAAGGGGCGTTAATAAGAGAAATTTTGATTGAAATTAGGGTTAGGGTTTCATGAAATTTTTTGCTATGAAAAGAGTGAGAGAAAGACAGCGGAGGGAAGAGGATGAGTGAGAGAGAGAAAAGAGGAAATCTCGCCGGTTTACGTTGGAGGATGAGTGAGAGTGGGGTTTAGAATGGGGGATAAGAGAGGCATGGGAGGGAGAATTGAAGTAAGGGTCTAAGCAAAGGGAGCAAGCAGACAGAGGAGCGAGAAATGAAATTGGGTGAAGTAGGAAAAACGCAGGTTTTTACTTGTGAAAAAATAATGAAAAATCTGATCCGGTCTTATGAACCAGATTATATTTTCCGCCCAGCTTTCCCTGCCATTTTTTTTAATGATTTTCGGATGCGATTTTGTAAAAACCGAATCTGTTTCTAAGTGACAGATAAGGTTTTTTCCACTAGTGTAGGCTTAGAAACTTATTGGACTCCTTCAATGCTCGCACTCGTGTACACCTTTCACCATTCCAACATTCACCAAATTCTCACTTTTCACCACACACTAGCTCATCTCCATCTAATGTTCAAGCTCAATAAGAAAATGATCCACCAAATTCACCATAATCTCCTATTACTCTACCAGTTGTACAAGGTTTTCATATCTCATCCTCATCTTAACCACCAATGAAAAGAAGACTTCCAACTTTAATCTATCTCGTAGTAAATCTTTGGGAGCTAGTATATTTAATATTCACCCAAGTTACATAGAAACAGATTGGGCTATGAAGAGAAGGAGGATAAAGGGGAAGGGTGGGAGAGTAAGATGGGTTTTTAATCTTTGCTAGAAGGATAAAGGTGCGCTGAGGTTACACCCAAAAGCTCTTACAAATGTTGGTATGGCACAAGACTTTGGGGTGGAACCGGGTAGAGAGATTACTTCAAGATTATCTCATAAACGACATGCACTAGCTATGATTCCTCCTACCATGAAGAAGTTAAAGGGTATTGAAGCTGGGCAGTTTCATGACATCCAATATATGGAAATGCAATTTTCCACTGTTCTTTCTTTATCTCCCCCTATTGGTGTGGTGGCTGGCCTTGAGCAACCATCTAGGTGCTCATGAAAATTATGGCCTAGAATGCAAGATGCCTCCATGATGAGCACTCCCTTGCTTATGCGTATGTGTTTTGGCTTTTTCGTACGCGTTGCCTTATGTTTATGTTTTTATCTAAAACTAAAACTAGTGGTAATTTTATTAAGGATAAGTTTAGATCACTTAATCCTTCTTTTGTTGCGGGGTTTGATTCTGTTGGGTCTAAAAGGGGTCCCTTAATCTTAGGTTGGACTTCTAATATTTTTTGGTTGTTCACTCTTGTCAAAATATCATCCTCTGTAATGTAGTTGAACCTAGTGGAAAAAGTTGGTTTGTGTGCTTTTTGTGTGGTGCCCCTGTGTTAGAGGACAGACCTAAAGTCTAGACTTCACTACTTAATTTAATTTTACCTCTTCTAATTATTGATTTAACCAAGTTGAACAACACAAAGAAAAATTGAGGCTCCAATAATATTATAGGCTGGAATAGCTTTATGGATTGGAGGTTTCATTCCAAAGTACTTGAAGTTCCTTTTACTGGCTCTCGTTTTACATGGTCAAATAAACAACTTGGTGATAATCTAGTTTTGGTGTGATTGGATATAGCTTATGTCTTTACTTCCTAGTCTTCTTCATTCCCTAATCATATTCTCCACCATGAACCTATAATTTCTCTGACCATGCTGCGATAATCTACTAAGCTTTCTCATTATGTAAGGTCAATAAGAGACCATATCAAATGGAAACTTGGTGCTTATAAATTGATGAAGTTAATGAAATTATAAAGGAGGTGTGGACTACTGATCATATGGGATCTATGATGTATACAATTCAGATGCATTTTAAATCTATGTCAAACCATCTAAGACATTGGTGTTTGAATAATAAAAAATATCGAGGCATTGTAAAGTGTTATGTGATAAATTAGCTGAGCTTCGTCATGCTGTCTCAAATATTTCTACTGCCAATAGCTATCTACATTCAATTATTAATGCTCTTCCTATTATGAAAAAGGGTTTCTTGTACAGGAAGCAACACATGAAAGACAATTGGACAATGTTGGGTAACTGTCCTTCTCCTCTTTTATATGCAAGAATTAGGAATAGATGCACAAGAAATGATATTACTGCACTTCAAATGGACAATGGAAATTGGGTTAAAGATGCTAATGTTATTACTTTTGTTGCCAAAGATTATTTTGCCACTCTCTTTAAACAAGGGAGTGTACTTCTATAACATAAAATGAAACTGATCAAGTGCTAAAGGAGCTACATCTACCTAGTTTTTCTTTGGAACAAGTTGAAATGTTATCTATGCCTTTATTGGATGATGAGATACAAGAAGACATGTTCTTAATAGCAGGTTCTAAATCTCCGGCGCTAGATGGTATAATTGCATAGTTTTTTAAGGCTGACTGGAACATAGTAGGACGTGACATAATAATTGGAGTTCAACATTTCTTTAATTTGGGTTTTATTTTGAAAGAATGGAACAACTTACTTGTGTTGATTAATAAAGTCCATACACTACTACATTAAAGGGCAAATGCAACACATGAAAACCGTTGCAATAGGCCCAAAAGTCGTTGCAGTAGACCTATTGCAACGGTTTTGAACCGTCGCATTTGGAGGCGTCGCAATAGGCCTAGTGCAACGACTTTTGGGACCTATTGCAACGACTTGATGAACCGTTGCTCTAGACCAATCTTTTATGCAATGGCAGTGTAAGTCATGGGTTTCATGTAGATTATGCGTTAGTTAAGCTATCCTTTAATTTAGCAAAAGCTATTGCAACGCCTATTACTCCAAGCTATTGCACTATATATATATATATATATATATATATATATATATATATATATATATATATATATATATATATATATATATATATATATATATATATATTCGTGACAAAAGATTAATAGTCACTCCAGGAGCTCAAAATAGTTGTCATGTTTGTATTCAAATTTCTCAAACTAATAAATTTATAAGAGTACTACAATCATGACTAAAATCTTATTAATATCAACAAAATGTATTAAATGAAACCAAACTAAATAATTGTTTACTGTACTACAAAATATTTCTAGCATATACATCCCTAATTTCCTTCTAAATACTGCCTACATGCTACAAGCACCATATTACAATATATAACTAGCTAGATCCAGGCATCCAGCCACCAATAGCGTATATAGTGAGACATCTATGTTTGATCTCCTCCATTGGCTCATTGTTCACCTAATAATTTAAGCACTGTAAATAGTTAGAAAACACTAAATTTATCAATTAAAATCGAAAATGGAGTTGACATAACAATAAAAAGTAACGGAGTAACAGTGCAGATATATAGAAGAAAATAGTGGAAAATATATTAAGGTGAGTCAAAATTGAGTCCATTATAATGGTCTAATTACATTAACAATAAAGATAGCAAGACGGACAACTTTATAGGACTGAAAGCAAGAAGTTCAATAGAAATCCATCATTGCACGTCTGCACCTGATATATATCATTATCATGTAATAGTAGTAGGCTAGCAGTACACAAACATTTTTCAAGCATAATGGAGACATATGGTTTAATACAGAAGATATTCAATACTTTGAGTGCATGAATAAATCATTGGCAGCCAGCTTCAAATTTAATATGTAATCTAAAACTTAACAATTGTTAGAAACGATGCAATTAGAAATATCAACAAGTATAGGCAACTGTAAGGAAAGAACATGCACTTATGTCTAGTTCTGAGAGAAGTGAGAGAATGCTACCTCCTTTTGACAAGTGTGTGCCGTCTATGAAGTGAGATATCTACGTTTGATCTCCTCTATTTGTCTCATTGTTCACCTAAAAATTTAAACATTGTAATAGTTTGAAAACACTTAATTTAGAAATTAGAACAAAAAATGGAGTTGAAATAACAATAACTATAGCAAAATGTCTTATGTTCATAAAAAAATGTCTTATGTTCATAAAAAAATGTCTTATGTTCATAATTTAGGAATTCCATATTAATGTCAGAATTTTAAGTTTCAGAATTTTTCTAAAATTTGAGCATATTTCATTAATATTATTTGACAATGTAATAGGTGGTTCTAACCTCACGATCTGCCAGTTGCGGCCCATTAGAAGCTTTCCCATTTGAGTCACTAGTAGGATGTTGACCATTTTTCTTCACAAAATCCCTCATAGATACTGGTTGAGATAATGGGTGCTCCACTCCCTCTTTTTCCACCTGAAACCATACAAGAAATTGTCAGGCTTTACAATACTAATTGAAGAAAGAATGATGCAGATGAATAATAATACAACTTTCTGATTAAACTTCACTCATATTATTGTTATATATTTTTAGGCTGCTGAGGGTGCCAAAGTTTCTGGTGCATCAAAGATCATAGGCGTGGATCTGGTTTCTAGTAGGTTTGAAGCAGGTACATTATTATATTATGTGACTATCCTGATTGTTCCATATAATAATCTGTCTGATGAGAAGTACCACACTATCTTGCAAACATAAGGTAAAATGACATAATTATATTTGTTAGAGGTAAAATGACAGAAACTGATGTCTCTATAACCAGACAAAAACTCCTACTTGATACCAGCCTACCAAGTGTCAAGTACCATTAGCAGAAAGATTTACATGCTAGAACACATCTTGAACATAAGGTGTAATACTGGTATACAACTTTTCAAGTTCTTTAATTCTTCTACACTTTGTTCTCCCACAATAGTACTCGCTATGTGATTGATGGCACCTCATGAGCAGTAACCCACGAACGCCCAACCAGGAGAAAATAAAATAAAATAAAATCTTAATTCAGCCCTTAATTCAGTGCTGATCAACTTCTCGCCAATGCACTAATACTCATTCCCTTTCTTTAATTAAATCATTTTGACAGGTCCCTTTCCCTAATAAAATGACTGTTAAATAACTTTCCAAGGACATTTCTCCACTGTATCACATTTTTGCAAATAACGAAAAGTGCTAGTATATGCATACTAAAATTTACCTAATTGTTACTACTTTTGTGTGTACTCAAAACAGACAAAGAATACCAATTCACAAATGCTCTGCACAAGAACAAGAGTACTCAAAACAGACCAAGAATACCAATTCATAAATGCTCTTCACAAGAACGAGACACAACATGGTATCCTCATGATAGTGAGTTAGCTGGTAAAAGCTCTAGTATCTGAGCTAAATAAGTAATATCATGATGCATTTTTATCTTTCTTGAATTTACGAGTAACTTTGGATGTGTAGTTACTGTAAGTATGTACTAATTTAGTAGGTTGAAGACAGTGAACTAGCTGATGTAGCAGCTGTCAGTGCTGGCAACAACTATGAAGTCAGTAATATGATTGCTGAAGCAATGAAAAAAGTTGGAAGGAAAGGTGTTGTGACTCTTGAAGAAGGAAAAAGTGCGGAGAATAGTCTATATGTTGTTAAAGGGATGCAGTTTGATCGTGGTTATATTACACCTCACTTTGTGACTGATGCTGAGAAAATGACAGCGGAGTACGAGAATTGCAAGGTACGAGAAGTGCTAGTAATACCAGAGTTGTCTTACATCTGCCACATTATTTTGTGATTTGGATTCATTTTCTTTTTTCCCATGTCGAATTGTTATTACAATTGCTTCTAGTTGACAAGAAGATTACAAACGCGAGGGATCATGTCAACATCTTGGAAGATGCCATCAGGGGAGGATACCCTGTATTGATAATTACAAAAGATATTGAACAAGCTCATCTGGACAAGCTCTTCTTCCAGATCCAAAGGCCATGAACTTATATCCAATTCTATCACCTTCAATATTTTCAAATCTCTCAGGCCTGAATTTTCTTGGCTCATCCCAAACTTTAGGGTCATTTTGAATATGTCATTCACTATGGTCTTCCTACACTGGGGGGCACATCAAAGAACAAGGTAAATCTCGATTTATCACCAACTCTAGCTTGAACTCCATAAATTATCTCCATATCTGTTCTCCAACTCCTCTTCACAACAATAACAATAATTAATATTCATTCTCAGTACAATTCAGATAAAGAATTTGGCTTGCTCATACTTTCTGAACTCTTTCATGAATTAACTACAAATCCTTGTATACAACCATTTCACTCATCTAACTCACATCATTAATCTCACAAGCTCATTCTAATTAATCCCACTTTAGAACTTACTACACTAATTTACATACACGAAATCATACTTATAATGGAGTTCATAAGGAAAATAACTTATACAAAATCTGGTTTAGTAACTAACTTAAAATAAGTATAACTTTGATTATAAAGTTTCAAAACACATCTCAATGTATTATACAAGGAGGAAAAATTCAATCTTTAACTCTAAAATAACTCTTATCATAAGTTGATTTTGCAAATCAACAACAAGATTTAATACTAAACTTTTGGTGAAAATCATTTGACAATTAAAAGCATATAAACCAAGCTTCCTGATTGATGAAATCAGAGTAAGAACTTAAACCCAAATTTTATACCTTGCCAAAGAAATGATGATTGAGCAAGAGAATTGAGCTGAGTACGACAACAACAACACATAAACAAACCTGTGGCGAGGTTTCAGCAGCGGCAGAGTCGGCCAATGATGCCAACAGAACAGCGCAACACGCAACCAAAGAAGAAGGGGAAAACAGACAGCAACAACATAATCAACGAAACCACCAACAAGTTAGGGAGGTTTCAGGTTAGGAAACAACTACGGAGATGCAGTGAAGTTGTTGCATGAAAAACTGAATTAAGGGTTTGAAATTTAGTGAAAAAATACGAGGGAAACACTAATGCTTTGATGCACTTAGATGCGCACACAATTCATTAAATAAGGATATCGTTGCCATAGGTTGTCCCTATGTGATGAGGTTTAGATAATTGTGGTAGCTATTGCAACGGTAGTATATTATCGTTGCTATAGGTTGTTCTAATGGGATAAGGAATATAACTTGAGGTAGTTATTGCAACGACATAGTCATTACCGTTGCCATAGATCAAACTAGCGCAACGATATTAAATTACCCATTGCCATAGACCATCATATTGATCTAAATTCTTATGAGTCGTTGCACTAGACCAATCTATTGCAACGACATCAATTAGATTGTTGCATTAGCTATTTTAATGGTGTTGCCTTTGTTAGAAAATGTAGTAGTTATATATATATATATATATATATATATATATATATATATATATATATATATATATATATATATATATATATATATATATATATACACATATACATATATATATATACACATATACATATACATATATATACATATATATATACATATATATATACATATATATACACATATATATATACATATATATACACATATATATATACATATATACATATACATATATATACATATATACACACATATATATACATATATATACACATATATATACATATATACATATATACATATACATATATACATATACATATATACACATATATATACATATATACATATACATATACATATACATATACATATATGTATATATACATATATATATGTACATATACATATACATATGTATATATACATATATATATGTATATATATATATATATATATGTGACAATAAAAAAATTCAAAATTACATGTCTCTTGGGATACCAAAAATAATTGCTTTCTCTGTATTATAATTTTGCCAACTGGATAAATTAACTATGAGTTTTACAATCATGACAAAATCCTTAATATACACAAAAATGTATTGAATTAAACCCAACTAAATATTTGTTTTAGTACCACAAAATACTTCTAATATATACTTCTACATCACTTTCCTCCTAACTACCAAGTAGCACATCACTATAATATAGCCAGCTGAATTTGGGCAACAGTGTGTATAGTGATACATCTACGTTTGATCTTCTCCATTTGGTTCATGGTGCACCTAAAAATTCAAACATTGTAATAATTAGTAAAAACTTAGATTTAGTATTTAAAACTGAAAAGGGAGTTAAAATAACACATTAAAATAACAAGTAATACACTATGAGTGCATATCATAATATATATGTGACTTTATTTGCTACATTATTTGATTTATACCTACATCATGGCAATATCCAGTTACGTTTTCCTCTTGCAAAGTTGTTTTACCTTCAAATGGTACTTCTAAAGAAAAAGCCATTGCTGATTTTGAGAATAACCTTCAAGATTTAATATTGTCCCTAATTTGCTCTTAAGTGAGACAAATTCACGGGGAGACGATATTATGGACTCATGTGGTATGGACTTTGCAGGCCTAGGGGAGCTGGTGGTGTCCATGGCTCATAAGCTCATGATGTCTTATACTCCAATCTCCTTTATGTCTTTAATAATGGCACCATACCTCACACCATCTGTAACTTATAGGTCTATCAAGACTTACTAGAACCTACTCTAAGTATATCAAAAGCATTAGAAGCCTATTAAGACTCATTTCCAACCAGCAAAATAAAGAAGTTTCATCTTTTTATAATATCTTTCTAGATTTTTTCTCCTTCACCAGTACCAAATGCGAATCATGATCTTCTAAATCTAAAAAGAAAAATTCACCCCATAATTAGAACATATAAAACCAAATGATGAACAATTCACAAAATTAGAAGGATACAAAATAGAAACAACATAAGGTTCCTAAAAGGCTAAAACCAATTTATGCATTCCACTTCTTTCTTGTCTGCACCATAATCAGTTTCTAAACCCAGCTAGTAGTATACCAGCAAAAACAAAAAGCATAGAGAAAGTTCCAACCACAAAAAAGTGAACCAACCTCTTCCCTTCCGAGAATAGGGTACGTATATCAACTTATAAAGCAATGAAATGGTTGAGGATACACAAAATAAATAGAGCTGCTACTAATACACATGATAGAGGACAAATTCAAGAAGGAAATTCTACAATCTAGCATAAATTGTCCACTTACAATGGTCTACAAATTCATGAGCTTCTACTACCCTCTAACTTCAAGTTTCTCTCTCTTAGAGCTTTCCACAAACACTTGGTGTGCCTATCATTATCAAAACCCACTTTAAATACCAAAAATTACAAATTGAACATAGAATACATTGAAATTATATCAGAAAATTCACAGGCGGAAAATTCTTTTAACCACTCACAAGCATCCCCAAAACCACATATGCATTCATCAATCTGCATCCTAATCTCACTTCCAAAAACTATAATTTTCCCAAAATCAAAATCACAAACCCTAATCAGAGAACAAAATCATAAAAAAAAACTATAATACAAATGCTAAAAACCGACATAATTAAAGAACCCTAAAAGTCCAATGCTAAACCACAATTCAATAACCTGGAATGTGGAAAAGACCATATTCAATCAAATGGAAATAAAGAATGAAAAATACCAAAAACCCACACAAAAACTTACCAATTTAGTTGGAAGTTTGAGGAGGTGCAAAGTCGGACTTTCGCTCCTGAACTTTTTCGCTCTCTTCGTCTTCCTTTCCTTCTCTCATTGAAATCTGGTTTCCTATTTTGTGAGAAAAGCCAAAATTCCTCTCTTTTTAATTTATGAAGCTTTCCTAGTAGTTTTTTTTTGTTAGCAGCACCGTAGAAGAAGGTTTGAAAATTCACAAAAAGATACAGAGGGAAATATAAAACATTGCACACATATTTCAATATTCTAAAAAAACGATTAGTTCAGCTATGGCAACGATTAACTTACCTATTGCAACGGCTGGGCCAACCCGTTGCAATAGCTACCCTCTTAGTGGGGAATGTTCTATTTCCGTTGCATTAGACTCGTACTATTGCAATGGTAGTGAAAACGTCGTTGCATTAGCTTCTTTAAGTTGTTGCATTTGATAAAAAAATGTAGTAGTGGCGAAGCATGTTCCTGAACTTGAGAACCCTGTGCCTGATCCTGAGGGGAAACAAGCAGTAGGAGGAACTCAAGAAGAACAAGGAACTCCTAATCTTGAAGAAGATCAAATAATTCAAACACCTCAAGAAGCACCAGAAGCAACTAGGAGATTTGATCCAAAGCCTTGGAAAATTCTCATCCCTTAGAATTAATTATAAGTGATATTGAAAAGGGAACTCAAACGAGATCCCAAATGAAGAATTTTTGTGCTTTTCATGCTTTTCTATCTATGATAGAACCTAAGGATCATATGGAAGCACTAAGAGAGGCTGATTGGATAAATGCTATGCAAGAGGAACTGAATGAGTTCTAGAGGAACAAGGTCTGGCACCTGGAGCCCAAGCTAAAGAACCAGAAAGTAATTGGACTTAAATGGGTCTTCAGGAACAAGCTTGATGAACATGGTATAGTTGTGAGGAACAAGGCTAGACTTGTAGCCAAAGGGTATAATCAACAAGAAGGTATTAATTTCGATGAAACCTTTGAACCTGTTGCTAAAATAGAAGTTATTATAATTTTGATTACCTTTGAAGCATTTATGGGATTTAAGTTGTACCAAATGGACGTAAAATGCGCATTTTGAAATGGCTTTTTACTAGAAGACGTCTATGTGGAACAACCTCCTGGATTTGAAAATCCCGATCTTCCAAATCAGGTCTATAAGCTTGATAAAGCTATTTATGGGTTAAAACAAGCTCCTAGATCTTGGTATAAAAGATTATCAAAATTCTTGCTTTCACATGACTTCATTAGTGGAAAAGTTAATAGAACCCTGTTCCTTTGTTCAAGAGGAACAAACATATTAGTAGTTCAAATTTATGTCGATGATATTGTATTCGGTGCTACTAATGATCTTCTTTGTAAGGAGTTTGCTGATCTTATGAGTAGTGAATTCGGAATGAGTATGATGGGAGAATTGAACTTCTTTTTGGGCTTGCAAATCAAGCAAACCGAAAGAGGAACAATGATCCATCAACAAAATATGTCAAGGAACTGCTGAAGAAATATGGACTGGAACAATCTAAAACCAACCACACTCCCATAGAAACCGGAACAAGGTTAGATGAAGACACAACTGGTAAGTGTATAAATGAGAAGCAATATAGAGGTATGATCGGATCTTTACTATACTTGACTGCAAGTAGACCTGATATTGCTTTTAGTGTTGGTTTATGTGCAAGATTCCAATCAAATCCCAAAGAATCTCACTTAACAGCAGTTAAGAGAATTCTTAGGTATTTGAAAGGAAGCGATGACTTATGTTTATTCTATCCTCGAAGTGATGTATTTGACCTACTAAGTTACTCGGATGTGGATTATGCTGGGGACTTGGTTAATCGCAAAACCACCTTAGGTATTGTCCAGTACCTAGGAGCAAGCTTAGTCTCATGGAGCTCAAAGAAGCAAAATATTGTTGCCTTGTCCACTGCAGAAGCAGAGTATGTGGCTGCTGCTGCATGCTGTCCCAGGTCATATGGATCAAGCAACAGGTAAGAGACTTTGGTATTAAATTTAAGTGTGTTCCTATATACTGTGATAACACTAGTGTTATCTGTATCTCCAAGGATCCAGTACATCATTCTTGAGTCAAGCATATTCATATTAGACATCATTTCCTTAAGGACAGTGTTGAAAAAGGTCTTTTTAAAGTTGAATTTTGTCCAACAGAAAATCAGATTGCTGACATTTTGACTAAACTACTTCCAAGAGAAAAATTTGATAAAATTCGCTTAGAGCTAGGGATGATTAGAATTCATTAAGTATGCTACTTCTAATGAAACCCTATGTTACAAGAGACCTCTAAGTGACCAACAAAACTTATGAATTTATTCATACATTACACATTCAATGTCAAGGACTCGCATTAGTCTTCATAATACTCCCCTGATTATCCACACATATACTTAAGCAGCATCTGGTAAGGTTTGTGTACATATTAGCTTAACATGCATGAGTTCATTTTTATTTTTTCCTTTTATTCATTTAATACCGTAAATATCTTCTTCATATTTTTATTTTTTTTCCACAAATTAATTCTTTACTTTTATTTTTACCTTCACTCATCCTCCACAAAATTTTATTCTTGACAACGCTTCACCAGCGTCTAAGTTCATAACTTAAAAATAAAATTCAATGGATTAATAAAGGAAGGGAAGAGCCGTCATAAATTATCTCACCATTCCCCATACATCTAACCCCTCATAAAACCCTCCATCAAATCAACCCATTTTTAGACAAAACTTTTACTTTTCACCCCAAAACCTTCAATCTCTGCAAAACTACTCAAACCCTCTCCAAAACCTCTCATCTTCTTCATCTATCCAAAATTATTCCATGGCACCCAAGCGAAAAACCTCAGATGAAACCAAAAATTTCCCGCTGGAAAATCCTCTCCTCTTGTTGACTACAATGAAAGCGAATGAATCTTCAAACTCTAATGACGATTCTCTGGGTTCTCAAGAAAATTCATCGGGTCATGAGGGGATTTCGCCCAAGAAGGAAGAATATCTTGAAGATGGTGAAACAGAGCAAGAGAAAGAAATTATGATTCCTACCAAACGCCGTAAGAAATCAAAGTCCTCTAAGTATATAATTGGGTTTTGCGTAGATCTAGGTTGGTGCAAGAAAATAAAATGGGTAGAGTTTCTTGATGTTGTCAAATTTCAAAAATGGTCTAAAGTTTTAAGTTCTGATGAGGGGCTCTTTGAGGAAGAGATGGGTGAGTTCAGCTCAAAATTTGAAAATACCGATGGCCTGTGCATTAGTATAGTTCATGGGAATTTGGTAAAATTTAATGAACAACGTACTTCTGAATGGTTTGATGTACCAAATGAAGGCTACAAGGAATATATTAAAGGTAGGGCATAATTGAAACCTATTTTGGTGGTAGTTCTTCTGACAAAAAGACCAATCTCTAGACCAAAAAGACCTTTCCCCCTTCCATAAACTATTATTTCAATTGGTTTGGCGCTTTATTTTACCAAGAACCTCCAAGAGGACTTAAGCTAGTCTAACGGACCTCTCTCTTATGCACTGCCTTGCTAACAAGATCAAAATAAACTTTCCCTCTTTGATTATTTCCCATCTTTCTTATTGCATTGCTCATAACAACAAAATTAGGTATGGTAATCTTGTTACCACTATCCTTTCAAAAAAAAAAAAATCTTGTTACCACCATACTCAAGAAGTGCAAAGTCAAACTCCCTGCCAGTTCCTCCTTTGAACTTGAACCAGATAACTTTTTAACTAAAGACACTTTGTCTAGACTTAGTTTGAGGGTTCAGGGTGGTAAGGTTGAGTATGATGTTGAGGAGCCCAAGGTGAAGGGAGAAACTGGGGTCAAGAGGAAACAAGTTAAGGAGGTCAGTGTTGGGGGTCAAAGGTATGTTCGCAAGAGTTAGAGACTAGTAGAGACTAAGTCTCTAAGGGATCAGTGCCAGGGTGCTGCTGTGATGATAGATCTGGATGAGGATCTTGTCTCTCCAGGATCTACTGCTTGGATTTTCCTATTCTGTCCACTACTAGTCTCCATGGTCTGTTGCACAAACTTCTGTAGTCTCTGTCCCTCTTGCACTCCAGGATCCATGACGTAGAGGCCAAAGTTGCAAGGGTGGATCTTGAGCAGGCTCAGATTCTTGCTGCTGTCAAGAGAGGAGAAGCTGCTGTGAGAGAGAAGATTGATGATGTTGTCTCCTCCTTCTCCATCCGCTCCAAACCCTAATTCCCTTCCCCTTCAATTAATTTGTTAAACAATTTACATTTGGTTTTTGGGTTGTAACTAAACAATCGTGACGTGTTGCTACCTTTATCATTTTTTGGATGTGTGCATCACATCAGTTTCTTTTGGTTATCTCTTTTATTTCATTCCATTTCTCTTATATCTTTCATCTTTTTGCTTTCTTTTCTTCTTTTCCTTATTTTTTTGAACTCAGCTTATGCATAATTCATGTCTAAGTGCATTTATCTTGTTTTTGCATGCTCATTCCAATGTCTGGATGGCTAGTATTGATAAAATGCTTGAGCTACTTTTCATTGATATTGTTGTCCTTGTTAAACTCTTAGAGTGTTGTTGGTTCCTCTAGATGTTTTTGATGATGACAAAAGGGGGAAGTAAAGTTGGCATATAAAAAGATTATAGTCTGCTTAGTTTCTATAGTGATGACTTTTGAATTTCTCTCTGTATTACTTCGTGTTCAAAACTCATTTAGTCTTAGTTTTTCTTCTCAGTATTTCTTCATTTTTATTTTAAGCATTTTAGCTCTTGATTCTTTTGCTTTGATTTATTCTTTTTCTTTATTTTCATTTTTATTTGGTTGATTTAATATTTGCCTTATATTTGCCATCATAAAAAAGGGGGAATATTGTTGTATTCCATGTTTTGACGATGCCAAATACTTAGGTTTTTGTATAGTTTTTATTTTGAAAATATTAAAAATACCAAAAATATTGTTTTGTTAATTGTTATATATTTATCTTGTGAAGAAAGATTAATGAGTTTTAATCTAGTCAAGATATTGTATATACACATTGGATTTTATTATATGGTATGTTTAATGGATCTATTAACTTAGAATCTTTTGTATAAAAAGATTCTTAGTTATTAGATAGTTTACTGTTGTAATTGTTGTCCAAAATAGGTTGGAATAAGCGTGGCTAAAATTGTGGAACTAATTGCATGAAAAACGCTAACCACCTCAACCCACCTGCTGGATATTCCCACTAACGGCTAGTGGAATTGGTTGCTAAGGGAGACATGGCACAAGATTGTGAAGATCATGGAACATAAACGCCTACATTCTAGCTGAAGAAAATCGTGGGAATTTCAGTTGAAGGCCATAACTTGCAGCAGATATTTAAGGAGAAATAATTGTTCGAAAAAGATAAAACTTTCAAGCATCACATTTGAATATTTTACTTAGAAAGTTTTCTGTAATTTTCTTATTCTCCTACAATACATATCATCATAATATCCTTAGAATTTGGGAGTGAAAAGTTTCAGAATATCCTTGTAATCAAGTGAGAGAAAGAGAAGAGTTCTAGTGAAGTCAAGTGAGTGTCATCAGTTCAGGGGGAACTGAGTGACTGGGAACAAGTTCCTAGTGGAACAGTGTATGTTGGCCTATTCTAATAAGAAAAGTGTTGAGTTAAAATCCCTTGGGGTCAAGGGTTTTCTTCCTATTGGGCCTAGGAAGTTTTCCTTGTGGGTTAAACATTGTGTGTTATCTCTCTTTATTTGAAGTTACTTTAATTCCGCATTTTAATACGAAAATTTTCCCTCAACCACAATTCACCCCCCCTCTTTTAGTTGGTCTAGTGTTCATACTAGAATAACAATGGACAATGTAATGATGCAAATATGCAATAACCCAATAGGCAATAGCTAATAATATAAGTCTTAGTTTAGTTACTTTTTAAATTAGTAATATACGTATCAATGTATTATCACAATGAGTCAATGACCAATCACATGTTAATTGTTATAACTTCCGACTTCGTAACTTAATATATATGAAAACACCAAAACGACTCAATTCAAGTCAATACGACGCCGGCTTGAGCCGACCCAAATCCTTTCGAGAGCCGATTTATTCCGACCCAATTCAAGTCATTCCGAGACCAATTTGTTCCGACCAAAGTCATTCCGAGAGCCGATTTGTTCCGACCCAAGTCATTCCAGGAGTCGATTTATTCCGACCCAAGTCCAGCCGAGAGCCGAGTTGGGCCGACTTCACCCTATTCCATTTCAACCCAAATTCACCCAACCCGACCACCACCCGACCCAGTTAGACCCAACCCAGTTCCGAGAGCTCCCTCACCCAGTTGGACCCGACTCAAGTCCACCCAGACCCACCCAGTTCCGACCCATGGCACACTCTCACCCATATATTTCCGACCCAAATCATTCCGACCTAGGTTGGGTCAACCCAAACCCACCCAGTGACCCAGTTTGACACCACTAAAATATTATGTTCTGCCACGGGAGAATGTTAAATGTTCTGAAGTCTTCTTGAAGAAATTAAATTGTCTAATCCACATTTCCTAACAGAAAGTTAATTATTACCTCATTCTCAAGCGCTGACATGATACTAAATTAATTGTTATGTACTTACTTGACATTTTTTTGAAATGTAGATAAAGCAATTTCTAAAAGATCTCAAGCCCGTGACCACTTACACTACAATTGTCTAACCATCAAGCTAACTTTAGTGTGTGACAAATGTAAACATTAATTAATATAAGCTTTGCCTCATTAGAAAATCTCAAGGGTAGTTATAGTACCATTACATCATTAAAGTGATATCAATATCTATATTGATTTATAATTAAAATAGGGTAAGCATTGTATGCCACCACGTGTCGCTCCAATGTGGCTTCACTTCTGCTACTTTAGGGGAACACTACAAGAGGGAGGGTGAATTATAGTGGGAGTTCATATTTAAACTTTTAACTTTGTTTGCCGAATATGTAACTTTAAAGCTATAGGAACTTAAAGTATGCAAGAAAGATCTAGCGATGCAACTACTTATCTCGAGAAAAACCTCGAGCCACTAGGATTTTTTAACTCTTCCTCTATAATACAGGAACAACTAGTTACAATAATCTTTTATAGACTCAAGTTCCACTAACTCTTTTCCCAATTACAACTTTGTAGAAAGAAAAACTCTAGTGTTTAGAATGTTAAGTAAAAGTACTAGGAACTCGAAACTGACAAGGGAACTTATGGATTTGCTTAAAATATTTTAGCTCTAGGATGCTTTTTGAAGATGTTAGTTGTGTTTCTCAAAGCAAAACAATCATCTCTATCCATAAAGAGAGAGTAAGAACTACAAAAAAGCGTTGTTCCAAGTTTTCTCCACTAACTGACCTCGTGCATTATTTTTAGGCAATCAGTTAGTTAGTTGAGATTGCTTGGGGAACATTTACCACTAAAGGAAAAAAAAGGCAAGAACTGCAGTGACATAAGGGCCCCGTTAGCAGCCAATAACAATTCTGAAGGGATGCAGTTATTGGCCGCAACCCTTAATAATTAAGGGTTGCGTTTTCATCAAAACCACAGCCCTTTATCCATTAACTAGACATCTTGAAACACATTTATAAATGGTATTGCAGAGGCTTATTGGTCGAAGCTGGAACACATCAGTAGGATTATCACTACTACATTAAAGGGCAAAGGCAACACACGAAAATCGTTGCAATAGGGCCAAAAGTCGTTGCAATGTGTCTATTGCAACGGTTTTGAATCGTCGCATTTGCTGGCGTTGCAATAGGCCTATTGCAACGACAAAACATGTCGTTGCCTTAGATCACCTATCTAATGCAATGGTTTTATAAGTCATTGGTTTAAGTATATTGCGCAACGGTTATTACAGTCACTTATTGCAACACCTATAATATTATAGCTCGGTAATATATATATATATATACATATATATTACATATATATATATATATATATACATATATATATATATATACATATATATATATATATATATACATATATATATATATATATATACATATATATATATATATATATACATATATATATATATATATACATATATATATATATATATATATATATATATATATATACATATACATATATATTTATCTGTAGGGATTAGTTCATCATCATAATGATTTGACTCTCCAGGTCGAGTTAAACCAATTTCAAAGTTACCATCATAACTCGGTTCCTGCAGAGAGTTAGTTTCATCAAAGATAATATGGACACTTTCCTCAACACACATTGTTCGTTTATTGTAAACTCGGTAAGCCTTACTATTTGAAGCATATCCTAGAAATATAGCTTCATCACTTCTAGCATCAAACTTTCCTAAATTGTTATGTACAAAACATTTACATCCAAAGACACGAAAATAAGAGATATTGGGTTTTCTTCCTCTAAGTAGTTCATAGGGCATCTTCAATGTGATTGGCCTTAGCATGACTCTATTGATAATGTAGCATGATGTGTTCACTGCTTCAGCCCAAAAGTTATTTGGAAGACCGCTTGCAATAATTATTGTTCTAGCCATGTCCTCCAGGGTCCGGTTCTTTCTTTCAACCACACCATTCTGTTGTGGTGTCCTTGGAGCAGAGAAATTGTGATCTAACCCTTCATTGCTGCAAAATTCATCAAACTTGGAGTTTTCAAACTCCTTACCATGGTCAGATCTCAAGTGTTTCAACTTATAGCCACTAGTTCGTTGAATCTTTTTAGCAAAGGTTAGAAATTCATCAAAAGTTTCATCTTTGCTATGAAGATAAATAACCCAAGTGTATCTAGAAAAATCATCTACAATGACTAACACATATCTCTTACCTAATCTACTTTGGATTTGTACATGGCCACATAAGTCCATATGAATGAGGTCCAATGGACTTTGTGTACTTACCATTTTCTTGGATTTGAATGAGGATCTCACTTGCTTTCCTTTCACGCATGCACCACAAACACCATGGTTTGAAGATCTTATTGTTGGTAACCCAACAACTAAGTCTTTACCACTTATCTTGTGCAATAATTATAAACTTGCATGATCACACCGTTTGTGCCACAGTTTTGGTTCCTCTTCAATCACGCTCAAGTATGTGAGACTGTTCCTAGGAACAAGGTTTAGGTCAACCATATAAGTATTCCCTTTCCTTGTTCCTTCAAGGATCTTGGTTCCTGTACTTTCATTGCTGACTACATAGGACTCGTTAGTAAACTTCACTATATTACCCTTATCACAAAACTGAGAGATACTAAGTAATCTATGCTTTAAACCCTCGACTAAAAATACATTATCTATGGAATGTGACTGAGATTTTCCAATCTTACCAACTGCTACTATGTTACCTGTAAGATTATCTCCGAAGGTCACAGTTCCTCCATTGTAAACTGAAAGTGAGAGAAACTTTGATTTGTCTCCAGTCATATGTTTAGAACAACCGTTGTCGAGGAACCACAGGTTGTTCCCCCTCACTTCAGTTTGCATCATAACAATTAGTTAGTGGTAGGAACCCAGTCTTGCTTGGGTTCCTTTGTTGGACTTGAGTCTTTCTTAACCTTCCAAACTTATTTAACTAAGTAAGTGTTCCTCTCAATACGTTCTTCTCTAGTGGAACAATCAGACACAATGTGACCACTGTCCCCACAGTAGGAACATATTTTGCTACTTGGCAGATCAACATATTTTTCATTTTTGTTCTTCTGCTTATGATTGAAACCAAGACTATCTCTTCCTTTGTTATGATATTTTTGTATCCAACTAACTGGATCAGGAAGTTTGTTCCTTGAGGGTTCCAGTTCCTTTCTTAGTACCATATTTTCTTGTAAAGCATTTTCATAATCAGCTTTCAACTTCTTAAAATCAGTTCTGGTATTAGTTGAAGAAACTGTTCCTTCAGGAATAAATAGTTTCAATTATGCCAATTCCATGTTTAAAAGATAATTCTCATTTTTCACTTTTTCGAAGGCTTCTTGAAAAGCTATGTTCTTGTCAAAAAGTCAAAGAATCTTTTCTTAGTATCACATTTTAAAGGATTAAGCCAATTTGAATGTTTCTTAGTTACTCTCAAGGCGTTTTCTACTTGTTCTCTTTTTACGCAAACTTCCTTGTAGTCATCTAAGGTTTCTAATAGAAGTTTTATAAGTTGGCTCTTATTTAGTTCGGTAAGTTCCTCCTGAATCGTATTAAAACATACCTTAGGGTTTGATGATTCCTCTTTGTCCTTAGTATTTTCCATGAGACATAGATGGGCAGTTTCTTCCTCTGTCTATTCCTGCTCCTCGTCTGAGTCAAAATCTCCCCATGCTGCTACCATAGCTCTCTTCATGTCAGTTCTTGAGAAGGGTTTCTGTTGTTCCTTCCCCTTGTCCTTGAATTTTCCTTGAGAACACTCCTTTATGAAATGATCAAGGCCTTCACATTTATGACAACTTAACTTTGTTGGTTTCCTTGTGACCTTCCCATTGTAATTCTTGTTGAAGAATTTTTTGAACCTTCTAAAGATCATAGCTGCTTCTTCATCATCAGTTTCTGAATCTTCTTGTTCCTCTGACTTGAGAGCCAGAGTCTTAGGCTTTGCTGACTCAGTCTCATGAGTTCCTAGATGCAGCTCATGAGTCATCAAGGAACCAGCAAGTTGGTCAATGTTGAATGTTGTGAAGTCCTTTGTTTCTAGCAGTGCTATAACCTTTGCCATCCATTTGTCATCCCGTGCAAGACTCCTTAGAACCTTTCGAACTTGTTCCTCTGAATAGATAACTTTTCCAAGAGATTCAAGCTCGTTTATAATGTTTGAGAAGCGAGTGAGCATGTCTTGAACATGTTCCTTTTGTTTCATTTGAAACAATTCATATCTATGCATGAGCATATCAATTTTTGATCTTTTCACCTCGCTTGTTCCTTCATGAGTAACTTGAAGGAGTTCCCACATTTGCTTCGCAATCTTGCATACCATGACTCTGTTGTGCTCATGGGGACCAAGACCACAGTGGAGTAGCTTCTTGGCCATGTTGTTCATTTCTAATTTGTCAAAGTCATCTTTGTCAAAATCGTCAAGGGGTTTAGGAACCAGCTCCCCCTTTTCATTCTTCTTTGTAACATCGAAGTCACCAAGTTCGATGACTCTCCAAACTTTGTATGATTTTATGAAGATCTCCATACGGTGCTTCCTGGTAGGCACGGATTTGTCGTGTACACCCAACCAAAGATAAAATTTCTCCTACTCTCTTTTACACTAAGCAAGTATAATGGAAGTAGGGGTCGTATCCACAGGGAAACAGGGACGAGTTTTATGTTTAGCGTGAATTAGTACCTAGATGACTCTAAGGGCCGAGTAACCTAATAAAAAGGGGGGTTTTCGAGAGAGTTATGAATAAACTACAACTAACTAGCAAATAAATAAAATGAGAAATCAATATGGGAAGATCTTGAATCCGATTAACATCCACTTCAATTCATTATCAATCATTGAACCTCAACTCTAATTATTTCCATGATTATCTATTGTTGAGAATTAATCTCGCATTCTCCTTATACTTAGTTGAATAGCACGATCAGCGTGACTATAAAACCCTAACTAAAGGATAACCTAGTCCGATAGCGTCTAAGTTCAATCCAATAGCAGCAATAAACATAGAGAACCAACAGACCTGCTAATGTCCTACAAGCGATAAACATTCAACAGTTTATTCAATTTCCCCAAGAAATAACCAAGACGATCAGCATCTAAGTTACTCCCTAGTTTGCTACCAATTGATAAAAGAATAAAACAAACCGATTCTAATCTTAAATCTAGCATTAGATTAATTACACAATCAAACTAGTAACGTTCCTAGTATAATTATGCAAAAATCATAGAAAACAATCAAAGAAATTAAACCATAATCAAAGAAACTAAATAGAGAGGAAAGATCTCACAATAATGCTTGAAGCTCCATATTAATCTCGTTCAAGAACAGTTCAAGCTACAATCGGCATAGCATAAGCCAATTCCATAATTGAAATCTCCAAAAACTAAACTAGAAAATAAAAACTAAAAAGAGAAGATAAGAAGAGAAAAATGGAGTGTTGGAGATTCTCTCTCCTTAAGTGTGTTCCTCCTTAGGTCCAAAAACAAGTTTGGTATTTATACTAAAGCATAAAAATCAGCCGACAATTACACCGACCTAGGGGTCGCGAGGTGCGGTACAGGTCGCACCGTGCGATGAGTGCTCTGTCTACCGCAAACTTGACTGGGCAAAGGAAGTCGCGAGGTGCGAAGGAACTCGCGAGGTGCGAGCAAGCTGGTCGCGAGGTGCGACCTAGCTCGCGAGGTGCGAGCTGCTGTGCTGGGCAGGCTTGCTTCGAGCGCACGCTGGGCTTGCGATGATGGGCGATGATGCTGCTTGCTGCGCGCGAGAGAGCTTGGTGCGGCTGTGATGGGCTAGGTGCTGCTTGGCGATGAGCGCGTACGAGAGCTGGGCAGGCTTGCTTACTGGGCTTGCGATGATGGGCGATGATGCTGGCTGCTCGGTAGGCTTGGTGCTATGCTCGGCTACGGCTTGCGGCGATGCTTGATTGGAACATGTGGCGACGCTTGGCAAGTATAACGATGTTGAGTTGTTCCAACCACTAATGCTTCTAGGAGCTCGGAACTTACAACTTTAACTATAATTAATATACAAAATTCCGAACTTCCGCTAAGAATAATATATATGCAAACGTCAACAATTATGATCAAGACCCTTAGCAAAAAGCACCCAAAATATAATATAAACACCGTATAACTTGAGCGTATCAAATACCCCCACACTTGAACTTTACTCGACCTCGAGTAAACTCAAAATGAGGATCACCCAATAGATCTTCACCCAAAAAGGATGGGGGCGGCATGCTTATCAGGTTCCATCTCCAAAACATAAAAATCAGCAGGATATTTCAATTTCCCAACCTTAACTAACACATCCTCTAATTTACCCCTAGGATAAACATTGGATCTATCAGCTAATTGAATCACCACACCAGTTTCATGCAAATTGCCAAGTTTCAAAGACTTATACAATGAATATGGAATCACATTAATTGAAGCACCTAAGTCCAACATGGCTTTAGGAAACATGGTGTCACCTATAGTACATGGTATGGTAAACATGCCTGGGTCATTGCACTTTTGAGGTAATTTCTTTTGAAAGATAGCAGAGACATGCTCGCTAGCCTCCACTTTTTGCACTCCCTTTTGTTTTTGCTTTCTTTTCGAAGTACACAATTCTTTAAGGAACTTAGCATACCTAGGTACTTGATTTAAAGCATCAAAAAGGGAAATGTTTACCTCACATTTACGAAAGATTTCGTAAATGTCTTTGTTGCGCTCTGCATTGCGGGTTTCTCTCAATGCCTCGGGAAATGGTGGCTCTGGTTCATATGGTGGAGGAGGTGATTTTTGGACTTTCTCCTCTTGTTGAGGTGGCAATGATTTACAATCTGTTGTCGGTTCATGCTCGATCACCTCTTCCACTATCTCTTTGTCTCGAACCACCAACCTCTCTTTGCTTGCAATTTCCGCTCCACTCCTCAATGTGATAGCACTCACGTTCATTTTAGGGTTGAGTTCTGTTTGGGATGGCAACCTCACCGAATCCCTAGCCTCTAACTTGGTTACAGCTCCTGAAATTTGGCTTACTTTACTCTCCAAGTTCTTGATGCTCGATTGAGTTTCCTCTTGGAACTGCACCATGTTACCCTGCATGTTAGTCACATTTTTAGTTAAAGCATTTAACATTTCTTCAGTGGACATGCTAGAGCTCGAGTCTCGGCCTTGGGGCCTAGGATAAGGGTGTGGTTGTGGCCTGTTATAGTGCTGTTGTTGATGTTGATTGCCAAATCTGAAGTTAGAATGATCTCTCCACCCTTGCTCGGAAGCATAGGAGTAGGGATCATGTCTCTGTAATGCTTGTTGGCCTTGAAAACCTACAGCTTTGAACTCTTCCCTAAATTCTTCTTGCATTTGAGGGCAAACATCAGTATAATGATCTAAAGAACAAATTATACAAGCTTTTACCTGTTGAACTCTATTGTTCTTTACCATGTAATCACGCATCATTGATGTGAGAGCTTGTACTTGACCCTCGACCTTTGAAGAGCTAGAACCTGGACTCTCAACATTTGCTCTACGATGATTCGATCTTCTACTGAACTGTCTCGAGCCTTCAGCTAGTTCTTCAATGAGTTCTCTAGCTGCAGTTGGGGTTTTGTTTATGAAAGAACCTCCACTAGCAGCATTCACCATTCGCACATCTTCGTCTGAAGAACCATTGTAAAAGTACAGAATGAGGTCTTCATCAGAATAGCCATGATATGGACAACTTGCACAAAGTCTCTTGAACCTCTCCCAATATTCGTAGAAAGACTCATCGTGTTTCTGCTCAATATTGCTGATTTCCTTCTTTAATGTTGATGGCTTAGAAGCTGGAAAGAACTTCTCAAGAAATTGCTTCTTCATTTCAACCCAAGTGGAAATGCAACCAGGAGGAAGATAATATAACCAATCTTTAGGTCCATCCTTCAAAGCAAAAGGAAAAGCTCTCAACTTGATTTGTTCATCCTTTGCTCCACTTGGTTTCATGCTAGTACAAACCACGTGAAACTCCGAAAGAAATTTGTTTGGATCTTCTCCATTGAGCCCATGGAACGAAGGAAGCAAGTGTATCAATCCCGACTTCAATTCAAAAGTAGTGCCTTCATCAAGAGCCGGAAATGAGATGCACAATGGTTGTTGATCAAGGTTAGGAGCCGTGAGCTCCCTCAAGGTACGAGTTTCAATTCTCGGAGGCATCTCTTCCTCCACTTCAACGTTAAAAGATGAATCTTGAAAATTTTCTCGAAAAATGTTTCTCCACCTGAAAAGAGTCAATTCTAATTCGGGATCGTAATGCAAAGATTCTTTGTTAGTAGTACGAGTGTTAACCATAAACAAAGAGCACAGGCAATACAATCCAAAAACACACTAAATACAAACTAGTAACACCGTTTCCCCGGCAATGGCGCCAAAATTTGGTAGGCGCGGATTTGTCGTGTACACCCAACCAAAGATAAATTTTCTCCTACTCTCTTTTACACTAAGCAATTATAATGGAAGTAGGGGTCGTATCCACAGGGAAACAGGGACGAGTTTTATGTTTAGCGTGAA
Source organism: Beta corolliflora (assembly GCA_947648045.1). NCBI lineage: Eukaryota > Viridiplantae > Streptophyta > Magnoliopsida > Caryophyllales > Amaranthaceae > Beta > Beta corolliflora. Next base: position 1,348,704 of record CANSZD010000002.1, read on the forward strand.
TTAGTACCTAGATGACTCTAAGGGCCGAGTAACCTAATAAAAAGGGGGGTTTTCGAGAGAGTTATGAATAAACTACAACTAACTAGCAAATAAATAAAATGAGAAATCAATATGGGAAGATCTTGAATCCGATTAACATCCACTTCAATTCATTATCAATCATTGAACCTCAACTCTAATTATTTCCATGATTATCTATTGTTGAGAATTAATCTCGCATTCTCCTTATACTTAGTTGAATAGCACGATCAGCGTGACTATAAAACCCTAACTAAAGGATAACCTAGTCCGATAGCGTCTAAGTTCAATCCAATAGCAGCAATAAACACAGAGAACCAACAGACCTGCTAATGTCCTACAAGCGATAAACATTCAACAGTTTATTCAATTTCCCCAAGAAATAACCAAGACGATCAGCATCTAAGTTACTCCCTAGTTTGCTACCAATTGATAAAAGAATAAAACAAACCGATTCTATTCTTAAATCTAGCATTAGATTAATTACACAATCAAACTAGTAACGTTCCTAGCATAATTATGCAAAAATCATAGAAAACAATCAAAGAAATTAAACCATAATCAAAGAAACTAAATAGAGAGGAAAGATCTCACAATAATGCTTGAAGCTCCATATTAATCTCGTTCAAGAACAGTTCAAGCTACAATCGGCATAGCATAAGCCAATTCCATAATTGAAATCTCCAAAAACTAAACTAGAAAATAAAAACTAAAAAGAGAAGATAAGAAGAGAAAAATGGAGTGTTGGAGATTCTCTCTCCTTAAGTGTGTTCCTCCTTAGGTCCAAAAACAAGTTTGGTATTTATACTAAAGCATAAAAATCAGCCGACAATTACACTGACCTAGGGTTCGCGAGGTGCGGTACAGGTCGCACCGTGCGATGAGTGCTCTGTCTACCGCAAACTTGGCTGGGCAAAGGAAGTCGCGAGGTGCGAAGGAACTCGCGAGGTGCGAGCAAGCTGGTCGCGAGGTGTGACCTAGCTCGCGAGGTGCGAGCTGCTGTCTTTGGGCGAGCTTGCTTCGAGCGCACGGCCCGGGCTTGCGATGATGGGCGATGATCTTTGCTTGCTGCGCGCGAGAGAGCTTGGTGCGGCTTGTGATGGGCTAGGTCTTTGCTTGGCGATGAGCGCGCACGAGGCGGGCGAGCTTGCTTCTTGGGCTTGCGATGATGGGCGATGATCGGGCCGCTGCTCGGTAGGCTTGGTGCTATGCTCGGCTACGGCTTGCGGCGATGCTTGATTGGAACATGTGGCGACGCTTGGCAAGTATAACGATGTTGAGTCGTTCCAACCACTAATGCTTCTAGGAGCTCGGAACTTACAACTTTAACTATAATTAATATACAAAATTCCGAACTTCCGCTAAGAATAATATATATGCAAACGTCAACAATTATGATCAAGACCCTTAGCAAAAATCACCCAAAATATAATATAAACACCGTATAACTTGAGCGTATCAAATACCCCCACACTTGAACTTTACTCGACCTCGAGTAAACTCAAAATGAGGATCACCCAATAGATCTTCACCCAAATTATCAACACCAAACTACACTCCCCATCAACTATATCATCATCATCACATCATAACAACATCCGCTCAAAACCTAAACGTAAAGGATGATGATTCCCCCACACTTAGCTTCAAGCTACTATCAGAAATACAGACGCGACAACAAGAATAACCAGCAACATCAACAAGAATCAAAATGTCAGCTCACGACACACTAAACTACCAGCTCTCCCAAACCTCAAAAGATGACCTACTACTACTATACTACTAGTACAACCAACTTAGAATAGCAAGCCATGGAACAAAGACAAAAAGGGATAAATTCCATGCTTACTCCCAAAAACAAACAATCAACCAAAAGAATGTGAAAGCCAAAATAAATCTTCACAAAATTAAGGATGAATTCACCAACCTTACCCGAAAACGCTTTCCACCTTATGACGCCATCTCCGGCAAATGAGTTTTTAAAGTATATAATTCTCTCTTAATCTCTCATTTTGCCTAGGAGCCCTTTCGGGTTTTCATCCTAGCTTCTCACATTTTTTTTCATCTCTCTTCTTTTTTCGGCTCACAAAACTCACCCGCTCAATTAGCCCTTTTTTTCATAGGCCGCCCTTTCGGGTTTTCGACCTATCCGAGCCCACAATTTTGTCCGAGTCGCCCGCCCTTGCGGGTTTTCAACTCAGCGGGATTCACTTCATCATCATTCAATTTTTTTTTATATTTTTTTTTTTATTATTTTTTTTTCATTTTTCATTTCAAATTAAAAGTAATATATACAACATAGATACATGAGAATGAGAATACCCTCCCCCCAACTTAAACTACACATTGTCCTCAATGTGTCGACAATTAAAAGAAAAAGTAAACTGAAAATGGGGGGGGGGAATCGAAAATCGGGTAAATCGAAGATCGAATGCTCAAAACTCATGACAAACAATCCGTCAAACTCAAATTTCTTAATAACACCAACGCAAATCTCATAACTCAACTCACAACCCTCTCCCTCGAATCACTCAAACAAATGACAAATTCAAAAGTTTTAAATTTTTGAGATTTGCACCTAGCTTAAGTAGGGGGGAGAGTATTCTCAACCAAGACATCATCAGCATTCATCAACTCATCAACCTTCTCAATATCAAGAACATCATGCAAAACAGAGTCAACAATGCTAATAGAGCAAAGAGGGTTATCATCCTTAATCAAAGGCTTAGAATCATTGATTTTAAACGCCTCTACCTTTCCCTCAAATTCCATGGTCAAAGAACCAGCGCAAACATCAATTTTAGTGCAAGATGTTTTCAAGAAAGGTCGCCCCAAAAGGATGGGGGCGGCATGCTTATCAGGTTCCATCTCCAAAACATAAAAATCAGCAGGATATTTCAATTTCCCAACCTTAACTAACACATCCTCTAATTTACCCCTAGGATAAACATTGGATCTATCAGCTAATTGAATCACCACACCAGTTTCATGCAAATTGCCAAGTTTCAAAGACTTATACAATGAATATGGAATCACATTAATTGAAGCACCTAAGTCTAACATGGCTTTAGGAAACATGGTGTCACCTATAGTACATGGGATGGTAAACATGCCTGGGTCATTGCACTTTTGAGGTAATTTCTTTTGAAAGATAGCAGAGACATGCTCGCTAGCCTCCACTTTTTGCACTCCCTTTTGTTTTTGCTTTCTTTTTGAAGTACACAATTCTTTAAGGAACTTAGCATACCTAGGTACTTGATTTAAAGCATCAAAAAGGGAAATGTTTACCTCACATTTACGAAAGATTTCGTAAATGTCTTTGTTGCACTCTGCATTGCGGGTTTCTCTCAATGCCTCGGGAAATGGTGGCTCTGGTTCATATGGTGGAGGAGGTGATTTTTGGACTTTCTCCTCTTGTTGAGGTGGCAATGATTTACAATCTGTTGTCGGTTCATGCTCGATCACCTCTTCCACTATCTCTTTGTCTCGAACCACCAACCTCTCTTTGCTTGCAATTTCCGCTCCACTCCTCAATGTGATAGCACTCACGTTCATTTTAGGGTTGAGTTCTGTTTGGGATGGCAACCTCACCGAATCCCTAGCCTCTAACTTGGTTACAGCTCCTGAAATTTGGCTTACTTGGCTCTCCAAGTTCTTGATGCTCGATTGAGTTTCCTCTTGGAACTGCACCATGTTACCCTGCATGTTAGTCACATTTTTAGTTAAAGCATTTAACATTTCATCAGTGGACATGCTAGAGCTCGAGTCTCGGTCTTGGGGCCTAGGATAAGGGTGTGGTTGTGGCTTGTTATAGTGCTGTTGTTGATGTTGATTGCCAAATCTGAAGTTAGAATGATCTCTCCACCCTTGCTCGGAAGCATAGGAGTAGGGATCATGTCTCTGTAATGCTTGTTGGCCTTGAAAACCTACAGCTTTGACCTCTTCCCTAAATTCTTCTTGCATTTGAGGGCAAACATCAGTATAATGATCTAAAGAACAAATTATACAAGCTTTTACCTGTTGAACTCTATTGTTCTTTACCATGTAATCACGCATCATTGATGTGAGAGCTTGTACTTGACCCTCAGCCTTTGAAGAGCTAGAACCTGGACTCTCAACATTTGCTCTACGATGATTCGATCTTCTACTGAACTGTCTCGAGCCTTCAGCTAGTTCTTCAATGAGTTCTCTAGCTGCAGTTGGGGTTTTGTTTATGTAAGAACCTCCACTAGCAGCATTCACCATTCGCACATCTTCGTCAGAAGAACCATTGTAAAAGTACAGAATGAGGTCTTCATCAGAATAGCCATGATATGGACAACTTGCACAAAGTCTCTTGAACCTCTCCCAATATTCGTAGAAAGACTCATCGTGTTTCTGCTCAATATTGCTGATTTCCTTCTTTAATGTTGATGGCTTAGAAGCTGGAAAGAACTTCTCAAGAAATTGCTTCTTCATTTCAACCCAAGTGGAAATGCAACCAGGAGGAAGATAATATAACCAATCTTTAGCTCCATCCTTCAAAGCAAAAGGAAAAGCTCTCAACTTGATTTGTTCATCCTTTGCTCCACTTGATTTCATGCTAGTACAAACCACGTGAAACTCCGAAAGAAATTTGTTTGGATCTTCTCCATTGAGCCCATGGAACGAAGGAAGCAAGTGTATCAATCCCGACTTCAATTCAAAAGTAGTGCCTTCATCAAGAGCCGGAAATGAGATGCACAATGGTTGTTGATCAAGGTTAGGAGCCGTGAGCTCCCTCAAGGTACGAGTTTCAATTCTCGGAGGCATCTCTTCCTCCACTTCAACGTTAAAAGATGATTCTTGAAAATTTTCTCGAAAAATGTTTCTCCACCTGAAAAGAGTCAATTCTAATTCGGGATCGTAATGCAAAGATTCTTTGTTAGTAGTACGAGTGTTAACCATAAACAAAGAGCACAAGCAATACAATCCAAAAACACACTAAATACAAACTAGTAACACCGTTTCCCCGGCAACGGCGCCAAAATTTGGTAGGCGCAGATTTGTCGTGTACACCCAACCAAAGATAAAATTTCTCCTACTCTCTTTTACACTAAGCAAGTATAATGGAAGTAGGGGTCGTATCCACAGGGAAACAGGGACGAGTTTTATGTTTAGCGTGAATTAGTACCTAGATGACTCTAAGGGCCGAGTAACCTAATAAAAAGGGCGGTTTTCGAGAGAGTTATGAATAAACTACAACTAACTAGCAAATAAATAAAATGAGAAATCAATATGGGAAGATCTTGAATCCGATTAACATCCACTTCAATTCATTATCAATCATTGAACCTCAACTCTAATTATTTCCATGATTATCTATTGTTGAGAATTAATCTCGCATTCTCCTTATACTTAGTTGAATAGCACGATCAGCGTGACTATAAAACCCTAACTAAAGGATAACCTAGTCCGATAGCGTCTAAGTTCAATCCAATAGCAGCAATAAACACAGAGAACCAACAGACCTGCTAATGTCCTACAAGCGATAAACATTCAACAGTTTATTCAATTTCCCCAAGAAATAACCAAGACGATCAGCATCTAAGTTACTCCCTAGTTTGCTACCAATTGATAAAAGAATAAAACAAACCGATTCTATTCTTAAATCTAGCATTAGATTAATTACACAATCAAACTAGTAACGTTCCTAGCATAATTATGCAAAAATCATAGAAAACAATCAAAGAAATTAAACCATAATCAAAGAAACTAAATAGAGAGGAAAGATCTCACAATAATGCTTGAAGCTCCATATTAATCTCGTTCAAGAACAGTTCAAGCTACAATCGGCATAGCATAAGCCAATTCCATAATTGAAATCTCCAAAAACTAAACTAGAAAATAAAAACTAAAAAGAGAAGATAAGAAGAGAAAAATGGAGTGTTGGAGATTCTCTCTCCTTAAGTGTGTTCCTCCTTAGGTCCAAAAACAAGTTTGGTATTTATACTAAAGCATAAAAATCAGCCGACAATTACACCGACCTTGGGGTCGCGAGGTGCGGTACAGGTCGCACCGTGCGATGAGTGCTCTGTCTACCGCAAACTTGGCTGGGCAAAGGAAGTCGCGAGATGCGAAGGAACTCGCGAGGTGCGAGCAAGCTGGTCGCGAGGTGCGACCTAGCTCGCGAGGTGCGAGCTTGTCTTGGCCGGGCAAAGCTTGCTTCGAGCGCGCACCGGGCTTGCGATGATGGGCGATGATGCTGCTGCTTGCGTGCGAGAGAGCTTGGTGCGGGCTGTGATGGGCTAGGTCTTTGCTTGGCGATGAGCGCGCACGAGAGCCGGGGCGAGCTTGCTTGCTGGGCTTGCGATGATGGGCGATGATGCTGGCTGCTCGGTAGGCTTGGTGCTATGCTCGGCTACGGCTTGCGGCGATGCTTGATTGGAACATGTGGCGACGCTTGGCAAGTATAACGATGTTGAGTCGTTCCAACCACTAATGCTTCTAGGAGCTCGGAACTTACAACTTTAACTATAATTAATATACAAAATTCCGAACTTCCGCTAAGAATAATATATATGCAAACGTCAACAATTATGATCAAGACCCTTAGCAAAAAGCACCCAAAATATAATATAAACACCGTATAACTTGAGCGTATCAAATACCCCCACACTTGAACTTTACTCGACCTCGAGTAAACTCAAAATGAGGATCACCCAATAGATCTTCACCCAAATTATCAACACCAAACTACACTCCCCATCAACTATATCATCATCATCACATCATAACAACATCCGCTCAAAACCTAAACGTAAAGGATGATGATTCCCCCACACTTAGCTTCAAGCTACTATCAGAAATACAGACGCGACAACAAGAATAACCAGCAACATCAACAAGAATCAAAATGTCAGCTCACGACACACTAAACTACCAGCTCTCCCAAACCTCAAAAGATGACCTACTACTACTATACTACTAGTACAACCAACTTAGAATAGCATGCCATGGAACAAAGACAAAAAGGGATAAATTCCATGCTTACTCCCAAAAACAAACAATCAACCAGAAGAATGTGAAAGCCAAAATAAATCTTCACAAAATTAAGGATGAATTCACCAACCTTACCCGAAAACGCTTTCCACCTTATGACACCATCTCCGGCAAATGAGTTTTCAAAGTATATAATTCTCTCTTAATCTCTCATTTTGCCTAGGAGCCCTTTCGGGTTTTCATCCTAGCTTCTCACATTTTTTTTCATCTCTCTTCTTTTTTCGGCTCACAAAACTCACCCGCTCAACTAGCCCTTTTTTTCATAGGCCGCCCTTTCGGGTTTTCGACCTATCCGAGCCCACAATTTTGCCCGAGTCGCCCGCCCTTGCGGGTTTTCAACTCAGCGGGATTCACTTCATCATCATTCAATTTTTTTTATATATTTTTTTTTTATTATTTTTTTTTCATTTTTCATTTCAAATTAAAAGTAATATATACAACATAGATACATGAGAATGAGAATACCCTCCCCCCAACTTAAACTACACATTGTCCTCAATGTGTCGACAATTAAAAGAAAAAGTAAACTGAAAATGGGGGGGGGGAATCGAAAATCGGGTAAATCGAAGATCGAATGCTCAAAACTCATGACAAACAATCCGTCAAACTCAAATTTCTTAATAACACCAACGCAAATCTCATAACTCAACTCACAACCCTCTCCCTCGAATCACTCAAACAAATGACAAATTCAAAAGTTTTAAATTTTTGAGATTTGCACCTAGCTTAAGTAGGGGGGAGGGTATTCTCAACCAAGACATCATCAGCATTCATCAACTCATCAACCTTCTCAATATCAAGAACATCATGCAAAACAGAGTCAACAATGCTAATAGAGCAAAGAGGGTTATCATCCTTAATCAAAGGCTTAGAATCATTGATTTTAAACGCCTCTACCTTTCCCTCAAATTCCATGGTCAAAGAACCAGCGCAAACATCAATTTTAGTGCAAGATGTTTTCAAGAAAGGTCGCCCCAAAAGGATGGGGGCGGCATGCTTATCGAGTTCCATCTCCAAAACATAAAAATCGGCCAGGATATTTCAATTTCCCAACCTTAACTAACACATCCTCTAATTTACCCCTAGGATAAACATTGGATCTATCAGCTAATTGAATCACCACACCAGTTTCATGCAAATTGCCAAGTTTCAAAGACTTATACAATGAATATGGAATCACATTAATTGAAGCACCTAAGTCTAACATGGCTTTAGGAAACATGGTGTCACCTATAGTACATGGGATGGTAAACATGCCTGGGTCATTGCACTTTTGAGGTAATTTCTTTTGAAAGATAAGCGAGACATGCTCGCTAGCCTCCACTTTTTGCACTCCCTTTTGTTTTTGCTTTCTTTTCGAAGTACACAATTCTTTAAGGAACTTAGCATACCTAGGTACTTGATTTAAAGCATCAAAAAGGGAAATGTTTACCTCACATTTACGAAAGATTTCGTAAATGTCTTTGTTGCGCTCTGCATTGCGGGTTTCTCTCAATGCCTCGGGAAATGGTGGCTCTGGTTCATATGGTGGAGGAGGTGATTTTTGGACTTTCTCCTCTTGTTGAGGTGGCAATGATTTACAATGTTGTCGGTTCATGCTCGATCACCTCTTCCACTATCTCTTTGTCTCGAACCACCAACCTCTCTTTGCTTGCAATTTCCGCTCCACTCCTCAATGTGATAGCACTCACGTTCATTTTAGGGTTGAGTTCTGTTTGGGATGGCAACCTCACCGAATCCCTAGCCTCTAACTTGGTTACAGCTCCTGAAATTTGGCTTACTTGGCTCTCCAAGTTCTTGATGCTCGATTGAGTTTCCTCTTGGAACTGCACCATGTTACCCTGCATGTTAGTCACATTTTTAGTTAAAGCATTTAACATTTCTTCAGTGGACATGCTAGAGCTCGAGTCTCGGCCTTGGGGCCTAGGATAAGGGTGTGGTTGTGGCTTCGTTATAGTCTTGTTGTTGATGTTGATTGCCAAATGCGAAGTTAGAATGATCTCTCCACCCTTGCTCGGAAGCATAGGAGTAGGGATCATGTCTCGTAATGCTTGTTGGCCTTGAAAACCTACGGCTTTGACCTCTTCCCTAAATTCTTCTTGCATTTGAGGGCAAACATCAGTATAATGATCTAAAGAACAAATTATACAAGCTTTTACCTGTTGAACTCTATTGTTCTTTACCATGTAATCACGCATCATTGATGTGAGAGCTTGTACTTGACCCTCAGCCTTTGAAGAGCTAGAACCTGGACTCTCAACATTTGCTCTACGATGATTCGATCTTCTACTGAACTGTCTCGAGCCTTCAGCTAGTTCTTCAATGAGTTCTCTAGCTGCAGTTGGGGTTTTGTTTATGTAAGAACCTCCACTAGCAGCATTCACCATTCGCACATCTTCGTCAGAAGAACCATTGTAAAAGTACAGAATGAGGTCTTCATCAGAATAGCCATGATATGGACAACTTGCACAAAGTCTCTTGAACCTCTCCCAATATTCGTAGAAAGACTCATCGTGTTTCTGCTCAATATTACTGATTTCCTTCTTTAATGTTGATGGCTTAGAAGCTGGAAAGAACTTCTCAAGAAATTGCTTCTTCATTTCAACCCAAGTGGAAATGCAACCAGGAGGAAGATAATATAACCAATCTTTAGCTCCATCCTTCAAAGCAAAAGGAAAAGCTCTCAACTTGATTTATGCATCCTTTGCTCCACTTGGTTTCATGCTAGTACAAACCACGTGAAACTCCGAAAGAAATATGTTTGGATCTTCTCCATTGAGCCCATGGAACGAAGGAAGTAAGTGTATCAATCCCGACTTCAATTCAAAAGTAGTGCCTTCATCAAGAGCCGGAAATGAGATGCACAATGGTTGTTGATCAAGGTTAGGAGCCGTGAGCTCCCTCAAGGTACGAGTTTCAATTCTCGGAGGCATCTCTTCCTCCACTTCAACGTTAAAAGATGATTCTTGAAAATTTTCTCGAAAAATGTTTCTCCACCTGAAAAGAGTCAATTCTAATTCGGGATCGTAATGCAAAGATTCTTTGTTAGTAGTACGAGTGTTAACCATAAACAAAGAGCACAAGCAATACAATCCAAAAACACACTAAATACAAACTAGTAACACCGTTTCCCCGGCAACGGCGCCAAAATTTGGTAGGCGCGGATTTGTCGTGTACACCCATCCAAAGATAAAATTTCTCCTACTCTCTTTTACACTAAGCAAGTATAATGGAAGTAGGGGTCGTATCCACAGGGAAACAGGGACGAGTTTTATGTTTAGCGTGAATTAGTACCTAGATGACTCTAAGGGCCGAGTAACCTAATAAAAAGGGCGGTTTTCGAGAGAGTTATGAATAAACTACAACTAACTAGCAAATAAATAAAATGAGAAATCAATATGGGAAGATCTTGAATCCGATTAACATCCACTTCAATTCATTATCAATCATTGAACCTCAACTCTAATTATTTCCATGATTATCTATTGTTGAGAATTAATCTCGCATTCTCCTTATACTTAGTTGAATAGCACGATCAGCGTGACTATAAAACCCTAACTAAAGGATAACCTAGTCCGATAGCGTCTAAGTTCAATCCAATAGCAGCAATAAACACAGAGAACCAACAGACCTGCTAACGTCCTACAAGCGATAAACATTCAACAGTTTATTCAATTTCCCCAAGAAATAACCAAGACGATCAGCATCTAAGTTACTCCCTAGTTTGCTACCAATTGATAAAAGAATAAAACAAACCGATTCTATTCTTAAATCTAGCATTAGATTAATTACACAATCAAACTAGTAACGTTCCTAGCATAATTATGCAAAAAATCATAGAAAAAAATTAAAGAAATTAAACCATATTCAAAGAAACTAAATAGAGAGGAAATATCTCACAATAATGCTTGAAGCTCCATATTAATCTCGTTCAAGAACAGTTCAAGCTACAATCGGCATAGCATAAGCCAATTCCATAATTGAAATCTCCAAAAACTAAACTAGAAAATAAAAACTAAAAAGAGAAGATAAGAAGAGAAAAATGGAGTGTTGGAGATTCTCTCTCCTTAAGTGTGTTCCTCCTTAGGTCCAAAAACAAGTTTGGTAGTTATACTAAAGCATAAAAATCAGCCGACAATTACACCGACCTAGGGGTCGCGAGGTGCGGTACAGGTCGCACCGTGCGATGAGTGCTCTGTCTATCGCAAACTTGGCTGGGCAAAGGAAGTCGCGAGGTGCGAAGGAACTCGCGAGGTGCGAGCAAGCTGGTCGCGAGGTGCGACCTAGCTCGCGAGGTGCGGGAGTCTTTGTCTTTGGGCAAGCTTGCTTCGAGCGCGTGCTGGACTTGCGATGATGGGCGATGATGCTGCTTGCTGCGCACGAGAGAGCTTGGTGCGGCTGTGATGGGCTAGGTGCTGCTTGGCGATGAGCGCGCACGAGAGCTTGGCAGGCTTGCTTGCTGGGCTTGCGATGATGGGCGATGATGCTGGCTGCTCGGTAGGCTTGGTGCTATGCTCGGCTACGGCTTGCGGCGATGCTTGATTGGAACATGTGGCGACGCTTGGCAAGTATAACGATGTTGAGTCGTTCCAACCACTAATGCTTCTAGGAGCTCGGAACTTACAACTTTAACTATAATTAATATACAAAATTCCGAACTTCCGCTAAGAATAATATATATGCAAACGTCAACAATTATGATCAAGACCCTTGGCAAAAAGCACCCAAAATATAATATAAACACCGTATAACTTGAGCGTATCACTTCCAGTATGGATAGTGTTTTCCATTGAACATAGGTGGGTGTGGGGTTGAGTACCCTTCATCAAGTTTTTGTCCCGTAGTGTTCATGGTGCCAGATACAACCTCCTTAGTGTTAGCTGATTCTGGAGGTACTAGGCTCTAATACCAATTGTTATTCTTGTATGAACACTAGACTAACTTCAAGAGGGGGGTCGAATTGTAGTTGAGGGGAAATTTTCGTATTAAAATGTGTAATTAAAATAACTTCAAAGTAAAGAGAGATAACACACAAAGTTTAACCTACAAGGAAAACTTCCTAGGCCCAATAGGAAGAAAAACCTTGACCCCAAGGGATTTTGACTCAACATTTCTCCTATTAGAATAGGCCAAAAGACACTCTTTACAACCTATTACTGGACCCTTCTCTGTTCCACTAGGAACTTGTTCCCAGTCACTCAGTTTCCCCTGAACTGATGACACTTACTTGACTTCACTCGAATTCATTTCTTTCTATCTTTCACTTGATTACAAGGATATTCTGAAACTTTTCACTCACCCAAACACTAAGGATATTACAATGATATGTATTGTAGGAGAAGAATAAAATTACAGAAAACTTTCTAAGTAAAATATTCAAATGTGATGCTTGAAAGTTGTATCTTTTTCGAACAATTATTTCTTCTTAAATAGCTGCTGTAAGTTATGGCCTTCAACTGAAATTCCCACGATTTTCTTCAGCTAGAATGTAGGCGTTTATGTTACATGATCTTCACAATATTGTGCCATGTCTCCCATGATCTTAGCAACCTATTCCACTAGCCGTTAGTGGGAATATCCAGCAGGTGGGTTGAGGTGGTTAGCGTTTTTCATGCAATTAGTTCCACAATTTTAGCCACGCTTATTCCAATCTATATTGCACAAATATTACAACAGCAAACTATCTAACAACTAAGAATCTTTTTATACAAAAGATTCTAAATTAATAGATCCATTAAACATATCATATAATAAAATTCAATGTGTATATACAATATCTTGACTAGATTAAAACTCATTAATCTTTCTTTACAAGATAAATATATAACAATTAACAAAACAATATTTTTGGGATTTTTAATATTTTCAAAATAAAAACTATACAAAAACCTAAGTATTTGGCATCATCAAAACATGGAATACAACATACATACACATTTAAGATTTAAAGTTACTAATATTATTTAATCATTAAAGTATAATGATCAATCACCAAATCATCACATGAATACATGATTAAGACTTGGAGTTGGTACTACTAGTTTGGAGTTTGGACATTCGATAATTGACCTTTTCCCATCAATCATACATGAAAAAAGCCAAATTGGCAAGAACTGCAAAATGAAAAACACAACACCATGGTTCAGTTCTTTGAACCGTATTCGCTATCAAACCAATCTGGCTGTTCTTTCTTGAGAATACGATCATCAACTTCAGTAACAAAAATAATACGATCTCCTTCATCATTAACAGGAATCTTTTCAACTTCATCTTTGGTGAGTAAGTAGTTGTCCCTCTCTTCACGATATATTTCTTGCACATTTGGGCAGTGGCCACACAGCACGACCATCTTCCCTGCGTCAGTTGGACCAACCTTGTGTATGACCTCCCTCATGAACATTCTGAACCCCACTTTTTGTTTGAAGCGTTTTACCTCATGTTTTTCCTTCCTTAAAATCTAGGGGCTGAAAAGTTAGGGAAACAACACAGGAGATTAAGTTGTTATAGGATTTGAAGATTACATATCATTCAGTTCAAGAGTAAACAATAGCAAGATTTCCAAATAATGAAAAAGAAAAATTACCAACACAATGAGCTAGCAAGATTTCATTATAATGACTTAGCAAGATTACATACCAAAATAATGAAAGGAAAAAACTTGTGAACTAGGAGATAAGGAGATTTTGTAACAAAATAATGAAAGGAAAAAACTTGTGACTTATGATTAGATAAATTTGTAAGTAAAAAAATAATGTAGCTTGTTAGGTGTATTTATAGAGGGTCATACGAAGTATAGTGGGGGTTAGTGGGCAATGCATGACGAATGCATGTAATAGTGATGTGCCACATTTTACGTATTACTAATAAAATAGTAACCCAATACGTATTCTAGTATCATTAAACTTATTATTTACTTGAAAAATTCGTTGTTCAATTTGTCTATTAATAATTATATCTAAGTACAATTCGACAAACCGGTACATTAACCGATGTCACTTCACCTGTAAATATAGCTGCTCAGATGTTTTTATTTAATTTATACAACTCTCTAATCGATACTCATGCTACCTAGAGTAGTAGAGTTATAATTATTTATATAATAGATAACAGTTGTTATCAATTAACTTATATGAATCAATCGATTAAATGTTTTCAGTAAAAATAAAACTTTTGTTGTAACAAATATAGCATAATAATACCAATTAAAATAGAAACAAAATATTTATATCACTAACATTGTTTTCCCTTGCATATATCAGTAGAAGATGAGAATTCCAATGAATTCTTAACATTTGAGAATAAAAAAAAAGTTTAAAAAAAAAGATCGATATAGTCATGCATCAGCAAATTGTAAGAACATTATCCTCCATGACCAAGAAATTAGATGAATTATTCGAAAGTACTTTGCAAACCACTCATCTTGAAGCATTTTCCTCCATGGCCATGAATCAGCTTCATCGGTGCGCATGAACCCACCATGTGTTTTGATGTAGAAAGTCTTTGCTCTCTCAAACACAAAAATTCTCCAACCAACAAACCACCCACAATATGCACAATTTCCCATCTCCTCTAGATTATTATGCGTGATAGTGCAAATATATCCAGGCCTAGAACAAACCTTCTCAAGCTGACTCCAGTCCACATCTTGGTTCATGTGTATACGTGAACCCAAAATTTTTATCCAATGTTTGTTGACACACTGAAGTTTCAGCAACACAAATATATCTCACTTTTAGGAGTATATGATCTTCGAAAATGTTATCCCAGTCGCCAAAATCTTCTTGAGATGGGCAGACTTCCGTTTTGCATACATTGCATGATGGTTCCATGGTTATGTTATTTGAAAGAAGAGAGATTGATTATTTATAGATAAGTCCACGTGGAAGGATTAACTTGTAGGATATTTGTAGTCTCTTCTTGTTTTAAAAAATTAAAACAAATTTCATATTTGTGGGACCGTCGCCATAAAAAACTACATGGATCAAATGATTAATTATAAGTAATCATCAACAGTTAACCACAACTATTTTAAGGTTAATGATTGGAAAATTACAATGTTACTAATAAAATTCGTGCGTTACTGAATAAACATAAATTGTATTCTAAAATTGCTATGTTACTAATAAAAAGATAAAGTGTATTATAAAATCACTAACATGTTCATACATTTAATTAACACACATGATCTACTAACATGTAATTAACACATAATTCATCAACTACCGTAACTTAGCATCCTGATATTAAAACACACAAATCATCAAATAAAAACTTAGGTTCTTAAATTAACACACAACATCTAATATTCGATATATAAACTACACCAACACTACTCATCGCTGTCATCACTTTCTTCCAAAGCTTCCAATTCTTCAATGTAGCGCTGCAAAAACCGCTCTTGATAGTCGAGGACATAACACTCACAACTTGACATTGGACAAGGCCTCTTGAAATTCCACACACCCTCCACCAACACTACAAGAAAAATCGCCTATAGAGGCAAGCTAAATTTGCCTCTAAAACCAAAGATGTAGCCTCTAATTGCTTTTTGAAGCAAATTAGTGGTTGCCTCTAATAGTTCTGTCGCTAATTAATGGTTGCCTCTAAAAGTCCCTTTTTGACGCAATATAACTTGTTGCCTCTAAAAGACTCTACATTTAGAGGCAACCATATATTCTTGCCTCAAAATATAATTAGAGACAACCATGTATTCTTGCGTCAAAATATAATTAGATGCAATATAAAACATTGCTTCTAAAAACTACATATATTTAGGGGCAACCATATAATTTTGCCTTGTAATATAATTAGAGGCAATATAACAAGTTGCTTCTAAAAGCCACATATATTTAGGAGCAACCATATGATTTTGTCTCGAGATATAATTAGAGACAATATAAAAATTTGTTTCTTAAAATTAATATATTTAGAGACAACCATATAATTTTAACTCAATATAATTAGAGGCAATGTCTTATTTTCCAAATAATGATATTCAGATGCAATTTGAGACATGTCATCAAAGGTGTTTAGATGCACTGAAACACAATCTAGCGTATTATTTTGTACATTTCCAAGCACGATCACTCATGAGAAGTAACCTTGATAAAATTGCGAAAGTAAACCAACAAATTTCATGGAAATCGAAGATTTATTAATGCCAAGACATATTACTAACAAAAGCAAATATACTGTAGTAAAATCTCAAAAATTGTAGTACAATATCAATCAAATAAAACATCCTATGGCGTGCAATAACCTACGAGCCCAAAACTAATTAACAAAACTACGAAAGTCAAACCAAGTCAAAATTGGTTTTCATCAGCAGCATAACATTTGATCTTGTTAGACTTGATCTTATATATGTAAAGTTGCTATAAGATCTTCAGAGCAATATATAACTTGATGAATCAAACTTCCCATTTGCAAAGCAATGATACATGGGATCCATACGCAACAAAAACCATCTGATCATACATAACAAAACAATTTTCACCATAGTTTATAAAAGAAGGGTTAATCATCCATCATAATCTGGTTGTTTACTTGGGATGATAATGAGATAGAAGGGTTTTGTTTTCGTTTTCCACCTTAGTCCTCATCTTCAAAGAGGATATTCAAGATCATATAAACCACGATAGCATCCTGTAAGACTAAATCACAAATCACAAACTTCTTCAAGACTAAATTTTCAGAGCGAAAGTGAACCCACTTCGGGTAGAACCAACTTAGGGATGGTATGATCATTAATACTCCTCAAAAATAGCTGACCGTGTTCACCCCAACCCCAAGTGCGTATTAGTCCATTTTCTGTGGTTACAACACACAAGGCAGTCTCAACTTTAGAGTGAAAAGCTATAAAATCAAGTGAGTTTTATGAGATAAATCAAGAACCTTGCCTGTCACTATAGCTGAGTGCTTAGCTCATGTAGCAATTTGCGCAACTTTCTTCCCATCAGGACCAGTTGCGTTTGAAAGATTTACTTCACATGAAAGCATAGAGAACACACTGAATTTCCAGAAGCAATGAAACAACCATCCAAAACATGAAAGATAGGTACTAAAATTCCAGTTTGTAAATTTACTGAAGCAGGGACATATAGTAATAGAATGCCCTGTACAACATAGTAAGTAGTTCAACCAGTGAACCAGATATAATATTTCTGGCATGTCAACCTTAGGAAATTTGTAAACGTGTTTGGGTGGATGATATCCTGTTTGACATTGTTTCTCTTGCTTTGAAGGATTTAATCATATGATCCCCTTGTTTAGGTTTCCTAAAAAAAAGGAAATAGGAGTCTTTGATCACTTCAAGTATTTAACTCGTTAATTTTTGGGTTAGTCAATCACATTACCAGATAAAGTATGCAGCTAAGTCTTTATTTGAGGTTCACTGAGAACTCCGTTGCCTGCCTCCAAGCATGAAGACTTCCCCTTCACCTGTTAATAAAAAATGTTTGTTTCTAACCTCATGGAAAGCAAGTAGCAGATCAAATTGAAAAAAGAAGAGAGCAAATTTCATATTATACTTGTTAATATCAACGCATGATTCCAACCAAGAGCAGTTTGCTTGAAGTTCAAAGATGAAGGTACAGCATGAGGAATACAAATAAACGCACATTTCAATTCTACCAAAATTTCAAAGTTCCCACCAAAATCCATAGAGTAATTGCAGATCATCCTCTAGTTAATAAAATAAACGCACTGTTTGGGCCCATTTCTTGGACCAGCCCACCTATGACGAAGTTACTAAAATACCCCTAATTCTAGGGAAGACAATCCTCCACCAGCTGGAGCTGACTAAAATACCTTCGTTTATTGGAGGTCCCATCCTCTATAAATAGCGGTTGTCTCATCAATCAAATCGTTTATTTTTCAGATGCTTAAAGAAAACCTTTAGGGGAAACCTAGATTTCACTAATCATTTTTAAAGGCAACCATAATTTTTCAGATGCTTAAAGAAAACCTTTAGGGGAAACCTGGATTTCACTAATTATAAAAAGAAGTTTTAAAGGCAACCATTATTTCATTAATGCTAAAAAGTATTTTTAGGGGCAACATAAATTTCACTGATGGTAAAAAAAAAATTATAGAGGCAACCATAATTTCATTAATGCTAAAAGTACTTTTAGGAACAACCTAAAATTCACTGATGCTAAAAAAAAGTTTTAGAGGCAACCATAATTTCATTAATGCTAAAAAGTACTATTAAGGGCAACCTAAATTTCACTGATGCTAAAAAATAAGTTCTAGAGGCAACCATTAGCTCCTTGATGCTAAAAAGTACTTATAGGGGCAACCTAAATTTCACTGATGCTAAAAACAACTTTTAGAGGCAACCAAAACTAACTAATGCTAGAAACACCTTTAGAGGCTATACAAAATTGGTTGCCTCAAGGTGGTGCCTCTATACGTAAAAATTCTTGTAGTGCATGTGCCGAGGCTTCCAAAGCTTCCAATTCATGGCGTGCCTCCAATTAGGTATTGCTCTACCCCACTCTCGACATACGGGCATGCACCTTACAAGGTCTTTGTCCGACAATTTAGCTCATATTAGAGACATAAGACTCTCATTACTGGCGATGATTGATCCCGTGCCTTCATTGGTGTCTATACCATGCCAATTGCAGAATTGGAAATACTTACCTTCGGGTATTTTTGGTCCATCCCAATTGGTTTTATTTCTTTCATAGATCATCCTTTGTACACAATCACAAGCAACACTTCCGTTTCTTGGCTTAACCACACATCTGATATTTGATGTTTCCCCAGGGCCCCATCTCTTGCATTTACGTGTCTTTCCCTATAAAAATATATGAATTAATTATTTATAATTTAACAATTCGTTCCATAAATAAGTACATTATCAAAATATGTGAAGTTGTAAAGTTAACAAAAACAACAATATTATAATATATTTCATAGCAACACAAATAAATTTTCGGGCTATGTGCTAGTATCAATTTATCGTAGCTCATACCATTTTCTCACAATCTGTACTTGTGACATGTCCCTCTTCAGGTACTTTCGCTTTTCCGTTCGATTTCTCCTGTGTAAAGTGCCATAAACTTTTTAGAATAATATTCAAACATTACTTGTTGAAGAAGAACATAATGAAAATATGTTAAGTTGTCAAGTTATAAACTAAAACAGTATTATATTGTATTTCCTAGCAAGATAAACAACTTTTCGGGTTATGTGTTAGTAGCAATTATTCGTAGTTCAGTGAGGAATTGTACTTTTTTTCTTCACTTTCATCAACTCGTTTATCTTCAGCGTTTCTTTCAAAGAATGTGTTGTCCTGATCATTAAACAACTAAACTAGATGAATTAATACTTTGCAACGGAAATGGATAAGCAAGTATGTGAAAACTGTATGAAATAAATTAAAGCTCACATTATTAGAACCATCACCATTGTTGAATTCTACTTTTCTATGACAATGCTTTGCGTGGACAATACAAGGATTGAAGGAAGTTTTCTTGTTTCTTTCTTAGAATGAATTGTTCGAAGGGAATGTTCATACATATAGAGAACATATATGACCCTTATTTAGACGGTTCATTTCTTGTAATTTCATTACACGTGGCCTAGTTTATAATAATAATTCAGATTTCAGGTGAAAAATAAACTGAATGGAGGTTATTTTGGTGGTTATTTTTAAAAATTCACACTAATTCGTACTTTTGGTGGTTATTTTTTTAAATTCAAACTTTTGGTCGTTATTTTTTTAAATTCATAGTAAATCATATTTTTGGTGGTTATTTTTTAAATTCATACTAATTCAGAATGGAGGTAAAAAAACTGAAAAAGAAAAACGTATCAGGAGTACTACAAACATTTTGTATATAATAATTTTATTTAGTAACATCACAATAAACATAGTATTATAGGATCCTGTAGAGTTAAGTTTAGTTTTTCCCACTATATTATGTTAGGCCGACAAATCATTAATTACACTATCTTTAGCTATAAGTAGGGCTCTCTGGACGATATGCATGCTACGTATAACTAGACATCAAATCGTTCTGATTTTAAAAAAATAATAAACATCTTTCAACTCTCCATAATGTGAACTTACGTTTGATATGTAAAAAAAAGGTTACTTGTCACAAACATTGTGATTAATTTTTAAATTTTTAGCCACTAACACACATAACTACAAATAATAATATTTTTCAAGCTCAACATGAAGGACAACGTAACTTAATAATTTATTTTGATCCTTTTAAATGTTTGAAGAAGGAAAATTTGTAAAATAGTAGTACACATTGAAGTAATATATAATTTATTTTAAAAAATTTTGACAAGAGCTTAAATTATGAGTTGTTATACCTAGTTATGTATTATAGTACACATTACTAATACAAATAATATTAGTTGTGATGTTGGTGAATTTCATAAATACAAGTCATTGAAGTAATATCAGAACTATTCAATCTTCATTTCTATCAATCTTTGATCATGGGATCGGACATTAGTTAGTTACACGTTCAGGGGACTATCCGTGTCGTTGATCAATTGAATAATGATAAGTCGGTTTTTAGTTTCATTTAAGTAGGTCTTAAGTCTCATTTCCATGTAGTCTTTAGTGCATCTTAGGTATAATTGCATGATCTGAGCATTCTTTTGAACCATTGTGTTGTTTGGAGATACTTTTACCTCTTATTTGTGAATTTCAGGTTTTATGGGCAATTGTGACCAAGAGAGGATAAGTTGGCTCATAGATGGTCTAGTTGATGACTCCCGGATGCAAGAGGATGAGTTTGACAGCTTTGGGATTGAAGGAATGATGATATTGAAGAATTTTGTCTTCGCGGGACCACGCAAGATTTCGCTTGCCCATGCACCAAGGCGCACGCCCAAGCGAGATCCCGCTTGCCCGTGCAGATCTGTGAACGAAATCAACAAAACCTTCTGTCTCGCGTGCATGCCCAAGCGAGATCTCGCTTGCCCGTGCGCCATAGCACACGCCCGTGCGGTTTTCCGCTTGCCCGTGCAAGCTGCTACTCGACTATGATCCGTGACTTTAATTATTTCCTTTTTTTAGTTTTTGTAAACGACATTAGGTTTTATCAAAAGATACTAGTGGGTAGTTTGGAGGGGAAAAAGAGGAGAGTATTACTTTGGAGAGGGCTTTTGAGAGGAAACTCCATTATTAAACCTTGAATTCTTCAAGTTTGATTCATTCAAGTAAAGACTAAGTTTTTCTAATTTCCTCTTTTCCTTTATTATTATTATGTCTTTCAATTTATTTATCAATTGCTTTGTTATTTCAATTATGAGTGAGTAGTTTTATAATCTAGGGTTAAGTTGAACCCTAGAAATGATTAATGCATGAATCCCTCCCATAATTCCAATTTGATGTGATTAATTGTTCTTGTTTGATTGAATTGTGCTTATTTTCATTATCATACTAGGGATAGGTGATTTTGAATTGATTCCTTATGTCTTGTTTTCAATGGGAATTGAATCTAGATGGATTTGTTGATTTAATCAAGAGTATGAATATCTCTATGGGAATAAGTAGATATGATTACTAGGAATTTATTTGTGATGCCATGCTTAATGTCTCTTTCTTGCATGATTCCATGGGAATAGGTTTGATTGCTTGTTTAGAGTAGCCATAGGTACTCGGGAGAGATCTTTGGTAGTTATAGAGTGCATTACTCCTTTTGAATCATTGATTATGTTTATTGGGATGGGAATTATTCATGTATTATTCGTGCTAGAGGGGATACTTAATTCTAGATGTCTTTATTGATTGATTTTACCTCGTATGTTCTTAATAGTTGTCATAATTTAGCATTATTATTAGTTCAACACCTTTTCACCATTGTTTGTCACTTGTTTAGTTAAATTGAGTCGAGATTTCTAGTGTTTGATACCGTTTGTCCCTGTGGATTCGACCTTGACTTACCCTGCTACATAGTTAGGAGGATTAGTTAGGAAATTATTTTTGTTAGGTGCGCGACACGCCTATCAAATTTTGGCGCCGTTGCCGGGGACTAACGGTATTAGATTAGTTTATCTTTGATTTAGTTAGCTAAACTTATTTTTGTTCGATTATTGTTACTCTGTTTGTTGTTTGATCTCTTTTCTTTCAGTCTTCTTTGTTGCATGCGCACTCGTAGCAAGGGTCCAGAAGATCTAGCTACTCTTGATCGCGAGATTGAAGCTACATCAAGGAGATTAGGAGGTCAACGAAGAAGACAACAACAAAGATCAACAATGGGAGATGAAACACCACCAAAGTCTCTACGGGAATATGCTATGCCCGATGAGACCACCACCACCATCAGCAGGCCAACCACCAATGCAACACACTTCGAGCTTAAGCCACAATTTATTCAGTTCATTTCACAGGACTCTTATGCGGGAACACCAAAAGAGAGCCCTACTGATCATTTGGCTAGCTTTCTAGGGAAGTGTAATACTTTGAAACTAACAAATGTTTCAAATGATCTGATTCGATATTGTGCTTTTCCTTTTTCTCTCAGGGACGAATCAAAGGAATGGTTAAAAGAAGAATAAGTGAGAAAGATCGCCACATGGCCAGAACTGGAGAAGGCCTTTCTCTACAAATTCTTCCCTCCTATGAGAACTTCAAAGTTCAGAAATGAAATATCTGGTTTTCAACAACACGAATTGGAGTCTCTCTATGAGGCATGGCAGTGGTACAAGGCTTTGCAAAGACAATGCCCACACCATGGCATTCCTGAGTGGCTATTGATTCAGACATTCTACAATGGTCTGAAGCATGAGGTTAGAAGTTCTATTGATGCCGCATCTGGCGGTACTTTCATGGCCAAAACTCCGGAAGCTGCTAAGACATTGTTGGATGATATGGCTGCCAACAACTATTTGAATGACTGGAGTGTGTCTCGTGGAGCCCCTAAAAGGGGAGGTAAGTATGAGGTTGATGCTATTGCTACTTTGACTAACACTGTGCAGGTTTTGGCGGCCAAGGTTGATCAATTAAGTAGCAGACCAATAGCACCTATTTGTGAGATTTGTGAAGTGCAGGGTCACTCATTGAATGAGTGTCAATACAACACCATGGGCATGATATCTGAGCAAGCCAATGCCCTCCTAAACACAAACACAAGACCACAAAACAACCCATACTCAAACTCATATAACCAAGGTTGGAAGAATCATCCAAATTTCTCCTACAAAAATAACCAACCTCAACCTCCACACACAAACTACTCCCAACCACCCGGTTTCCAACAAAGACCACCTTTCAACTCTTCCTTTTCATCCTCTAGATCTAACCTTGAGAGTATCATGGAGAATCTAGCTTCTTCTCAAGCAAAGCAAGTTGAATATCAAGCCAAGCAAAATGAATTCTTCAACAACTCTCTCCAACAAATCAATGCTCATAATAAGTTGATGGAGAATCAGATGACCCAACTTGCCCAACAAATTAGTCATCTTTCTAAACCTTCAGGCCAACTTCCTGGGCAAACTGAACCAAATCCTAAGGGGCATATCCATGCCATCTCATTGAGGAGCGATAAGGAATTGCAAGAGCCTACAAAGAAGGTGACTGAGTAGAAGAAAAGTGTAGAAGAGGTTATAAGGTTGAGTGAAGAAGATCAAGGTGAGAAGGTTTTGGAAGATAAAGCTAAGGAGACTGAGCAAAAGGAACCCACTGTCATCCCTATTCAACCATACAAGCCATCTGTTCCATTCCCTCAAAGATTGGCACAGGCAAAACTTGAGAAGAAATACGGGAAGTTCCTTGATATTTTGAAGAAGCTGCACATCAACATCCCTTTCTTGGATGTTATTTCTGAGGTGCCTTCTTATGCTAAGTTTTTGAAAGACATGCTCTCTAACAAAAGAAAAATTGAAGATAATGTCACTGTTTCACTAACAGCTGAGTGTAGTGCTATTTTGCAGAACAAGCTTCCAGAGAAGCTAGGCGATCTAGGCAGCTATTCTATTCCAGTCAAACTTGGTGATATTGCTATCAAGAATGCTTTGTGTGATCTTGGGGCTAGTGTTAGTCTCATGCCTTTGTCTATCTGCAAGAAACTCAACATGGGTGAACTGAAACCCACGCGCATCTCTCTCCAACTAGCAGACAGAACAATCAAGTTTCCGCTTGGTATCCTTGAAGATGTTCCTCTTAGAGTTGGTAAATTTTTCATTCCATGTGATTTTGTTGTCATGGAGATGGAAGAAGATGCACAGGTTCCCATCATCCTTGGGAAACCCTTTTTGGCCACAGCTGGAGCCATTATTGACATGAAGAAGGGTAAGATCACCTTTGATGTAGGTGATGAGAAGATGGAGTACACTCTCACAAACTCCATGAATTCTCCTTCAATGGGAGAAACTGTTTATAGAGTGGATGCTCTTGATGAGGTGATAGAAGTCAATGCTTTCAGTTTGCAACTTGATGACTCACTACAAACTGTCTTGATGGGTAGTGCTGATGAGGACGATTGGGAAACCAAGGAATACAAGAGACTTCTAGAGGAGACACGAGCCATTGAATCTGAAAAGCCTATCAAGGAGATATTGAGCTCGGGAAAAACTAAGGAGAGTACAACGCCTCCTAAGGTAGAACTGAAACCTCTCCCCTCTACTTTGAAATATGTATTCATGGGTCCCAATGATACTTACCCTATTATTGTTAATGCTGAGCTTGATGACATTCAAATTGAAAAGCTACTTGTTGTTTTGAGAAAATATAAGAATGTCATTGGGTACACCATTGATGATATTAAGGGCATTAATCCTTCATTTTGCATGCATAAGATCATTCTTGAGGACGAACATGCTTCTTCTATAGAATCTCAACGACGACTTAATCCAAATATGATGGAAGTAGTCAAGAAAGAGGTTCTTAAATTGCTTGATGCAGGTATAATCTACCCTATCTCTGATAGTAAGTGGGTTAGCCCTGTCCAAGTAGTCCCAAAGAAAGGAGGCATGACCGTTGTCAAAATTGACAAGGGTGAGCAAATTCCAACTAGAACTGTGACAGGGTGGCGCATGTGTATTGATTATAGGAGATTGAATAAGGCCACCCGAAAAGATCATTTTCCCCTCCCCTTCATTGATCAGATGTTGGAAAGGTTGGTAAAACATTCTTTTTTCTGTTGGTTGGATGGATATTCAGGTTTTTTCCAAATCCCTATTCATCCAAGTGATCAGGAAAAGACTACTTTTACATGTCCTTATGGCACCTTTGCATATCGAAGGATGCCATTTGGATTATGTAATGCTCCTGCCACTTTTCAGCGTTGCATGATGGCAATTTTCTCAAGTCTTATTGAGAACTCTATGGAAGTGTTTATGGATGACTTTTCCTTCTATGGAACATCCTTTGATGTTTGCCTTGCTAATTTACAAAAGGTGCTCCATAGATGTCAAGAAGTTAATTTGATTCTCAATTGGGAAAAATGTCATTTCATGGTGCAACAAGGAGTTGTTTTGGGTCATGTTGTTTCTCATCGGGGCATCGAAGTCGACAAAGCAAAGATAGAGGTCATTGAGCGTCTACCACCTCCTAACTCTGTCAAAGGAGTAAGGAGTTTTCTTGATCATGCGGGATTTTACCGCCGTTTTATAAAGGATTTTTCTAAAATTGCTCGACCTCTAACTGAACTTTTAGGCAAAGATGTCCCTTTTGTGTTTACTGATGCTTGTACTGAGGCTTTTCACAGGTTAAAGAAAGCTCTTATCTCTGCCCCTATAATTCAATCGCCTGACTGGAATCTCCCTTTTGAGATTATGTGCGATGCTAGTGACTATGCAGTGGGGGTTGTACTGGGTCAGAGGAAAGATGGCAAGCTTCATGCCATCTATTATACAAGCAAGACTCTTAATCCAGCCCAGATGAACTATGCCACAACTGAGAAGGAATTATTAGCAGTGGTGTATGCGATGGAGAAGTTTCGATCTTATCTGGTAGGGTCGAAGGTGATAATTCACACTGATCATGCGGCATTAAGGTATTTGATGAGCAAGAAAGATGCTAAGCCCCGCTTGATTCGGTGGATCTTGTTGCTACAAGAATTTGACTTGGAGATTCGGGACAAGAAAGGAGCCGAAAATGTTGTTGCTGATCACCTTTCTCGACTTGTCCTTGATATTGAAGGTGATGAGGATCTTCCAATTGCTGATACATTTCCTGATGAGCAACTCCTAGCTCTAGCCACTACGGAGATCCCATGGTTTGCTGATATAGCCAACTATTTGGCTAGTGACACTATTCCTCATGGCTACTCATCACAACAAAAGAAGAAATTCTTTAAGGAGGTGAGGAGATATTTTTGGGATGATCCCTTTCTTTACAAGTCTTGTGCAGATGGGGTGATTAGAAGGTGTATTCCTGGAAATGAGGTATCACCTATTATATCTCATTGACATGATTTACCTTGTGGAGGCCATGCTAGTACTAATAAAACTGCAGCGAAAATTCTTCAATGTGGTTTCTATTGGCCTACTTTGTTTAAGGATGTTCATCATTATGTACATTCTTGTGATCGTTGTCAAAGGACGGGAAATCTTTCCCGTCGGAATGAGATGCCACTCAACACCATCCTTGAGGTTGAGTTATTCGATGTGTGGGGTGTGGATTTCATGGGGCCGTTCCTTTCTTCTTATGGGAACAAGTACATTTTGGTTGCTGTGGATTATGTCTCCAAATGGGTGGAGGCTCTTGCTTCTCCTACTAATGATGCTCGTGTGGTTAGTAGATTCTTCAAGAAAACTATTTTTCCTCGATTTGGCATTCCACGGGTTTTGATTAGTGATGGAGGCAAGCATTTTTTGGAGAAAAAGTTTGAAGCTATGCTCAAGAAATATGGTGTGCACCATAGAGTGGGTATTTCATATCACCCACAAACTAGTGGTCAAGTGGAGATTTCTAATCGCGAGATCAAAACCATCTTAGAGAAGACGGTTGCGAGTACGAGGAAAGATTGGGCAACAAAACTTGATGATGCACTATGGGCTTACAGAACGGCATTCAAAACCCCTATAGGTACCACCCCCTATCGCCTTGTTTATGGGAAAGCATGTCATCTTCCTGTTGAGTTAGAGCATCGTGCATTTTGGGCTATTAAGAGCCTCAATTTCGATTCTCAAACAGCGGGTGAGAAGAGACTCCTTCAACTTAATGAGCTTGATGAAATTCGGCTTGATGCTTATGAGATTTCAAAGTTGTACAAGGAGAAAACCAAGAGATGGCATGACAAAGGTATTGTGCGAAAATAGTTCAAGGAAGGAGACTTAGTTCTTCTTTTTAATTCCCGTCTGAAGCTATTTCCTGGTAAGCTCCGTTCGCAGTGGTCGGGTCCATTCAAGGTTTGTAAGGTCTTTCCTTATGGTTCGGTGGAATTATGGAACCGCCAAGATGGAACTTTTAAGGTAAATGGCCACAGATTGAAGCACTACCGAGCTGGAGATCCCATTGCTGAGAGAGTTGACATCATACTCTCTATTCCTTCATGTGATTGATCAATGAGGAGGTCGAGCTAATGACCTTAAAAACTAGCGCTTATTGGGAGGCAACCCAATTTTCTATCTTTTTCTCTTCTCTTTTCTTTTTTTTTTCTTTAGTGCTTTTTCTTTTTTATTTTTAGATTTTTATTACTTTATAGTTTTATTTGCTAATCCTCTAGTTTAATCTCATACAAAAAAAAAGGTATTTATTGGCGTTTGACTGCAGGTCGCACGCCCGAGCGAAATCCTGCTCGACCGTGCGGTCGAGGCAGAGAGTTTGGGACGCAACCCTGCAGAGTTGCACGCCCGAGCGAACTAGCGCACGCCCAATCCGAAGGTCGCACGCCCGAGCGAAATGTTGCACGCCCGTGCGATCTGGCGTACAGCTTCATTAAACCATTTCACGGGTTTTTCTCTCTCCTTCCTTTTCAAATATTTCGAGCCTCCATCCTTCATTTCAAAACACTCTCATCCTCACTTCTCCTTACTCCCTCTCTCACCCTACCACAACCACTAATCCTCGTCGCCCCACATTTTCCGGCCCACCACCGGAGAAAACTCGCCGCCCCACCGACGACCTTCACACCTCCTCTTCTCCTCTTTCCATCCTTCTTTCTCCCTTCTCTCATTCAAAAATTCTGAAAACCCTAACTTTGAAATCAATTTGGGGATTTGTTTGTGGTTCGAAATTGAAGAAATTTGGGTAGCAAGGAAGCATCTCTAATCCTTTTGGAAGTGAAGAACGGATCCATTGCGGGTATTAAACACCCACCTCAAGTTTGGTATACTCTTTCCACTCTCTTTTCTCTTTTTTAGTGTTTTTGATTTTTCTCTTTGAATTTCATTGCACTATTTGCTTGACATTGATTTGTGGGTTGATTACTTGCTTGTTGGATGTAATTTCTTGCTCAATTTTGAACATCTTTTGTGTTGGCTAGTGCCTAAAACTTTGCGAAGTTCTTAGTGGTGAATTGATCACTTGTGGAGTTGAATTGTTAGTGTTATTGTTCTTCTTGACATTAGATTCATTGCATTGAAGAGTTAGTTGGTGCTCTTTGGTTGGAAATTTATCATTGGGTGTTTCTATTGTGAATTTGTTGGTTGTGTCTTCCCTTGTTTGTTGCCTCCTTCGTGAGTCATCATGCCTCCTAAGCCATCTTCTAGAGCGATCCCTGCCCGACGCACTTCCTTTTCCCATCTCCGAAACATCCGCACTCTCTCCACCAATGTCCCCTCCAATCCACCTCCTCCACCCGCCATTGAACCACCTCCTTTGGACACCCTAGGCATTCAATTCACTTGTGCGGCTCACCTAGAGCGCTTTCGTGTCCTTAGTGGTCGTCGCCTTCGCGCCACTCGCTTCTATGATCCTGAAATAGCAATTGAACTAGGAATAGATGGCGACCTCCAACAATTGTTCTACTCTGTCTGTTGGCAACAATTCCTCAACATGCATGCCCTCTCTTACAAACGCATTACATTGGAATTTCTCTCTACCTTAGAGGTCGTTCGTTCTACCACTAAGAATCCTCGTTCCATCTCCTTTCAACTAATGAACGAGTCTAGGCAATTGAACAGAAACCAGTTAAATGCCATTTTTGGTTGGCCTACCGAGGGTTCATATGGCCCCCATTCTAATCGACCTGAGCGCTATGATGATAATACATTTTGGAACTTGATCACGGGTCAAGCTGTCTATTATCCCCAGCGTGCTAAGGCTTCTGGGATTGTTAGCCCCGGCCTCCGCACAACACATAGATTTCTTTCTTTGACTCTTTTTGCAAGGGGAGATAGTGCCGGGGTTGTCACCTCTCGTGAGCTTTTTATATTGTGGTGCCTTGTAGATGGAGCTAGTTTCTTGAACCCCGCTGTTTGGCTCATGGATCATTTTGATGAGGTTGCCAAGTCTCGGGGTGAAATTGCTATAGGTGGTATGATTTCTGTGATTGCTCTTTCCTTTGGTGTTGATTTGACAGGTCAGCAGGTCATACCCGGCAGCACGAGACTTGATTTGAAGGCTTTCTAGACCATGGGTTGGATAGCCAATGAGGTTACTGCAGATGGGTATGTTTGGAAGGTTGGGCAACGTCCCTATGCTTACTTTCCAAACCCGGAGCGCACCTTCATCTACGACCCGCAGAACTGGTTCTTTGCTCCTGACTTTCCTTGGGTTCCTGTTGAGGAACAGAGCGGCGAGCCAAGCCATGCTCCAGGGTCGTCTACTCAGGCTGACGAGCCTCCAGTACCCCCTTATGTTGACCACCTTGATGCGCTCAGAGGAGATATTGGGAGCCTTCGTACAGAGGTTCAACTGCTCCATCGATCTCACACCGGTTATGTTGCCGCTATGCAGCGTTCTGTGGATGTGATGACCTCTCAGTACCAGGCTTTCCAGTCCACCTTTGGTGATGTTCCCGAGATGCTACGCGATCTTCGCGCATGGCACATATCGCAAGGATGGACGCCGGGCAGCTCCAGTGATCATCCCATGCATGATGCTCCTCCTGATCCTTGAGTTTCCTTTATCCCTTCTCTTTGCATGCTTTTTATTGCACATTGAGGACATTGTGCCATTTAGCTTGGGGGGAGGGATATATATCACACCATGTGTACATATTAGTCATCATTTAGGCATTCCTTATTTCTCGTGTTTTTGCATATAGTTTCATTATTAGGATGCATCTTGCATATCATTTGCATAGTAACTTGTGCATTTAGGTTGCATTTAGGAGTAGTCCCCCGATGATGGCAAAGATTCATGCATGTGCTTGTGAAACTAGAAAAAATTGTTTTTGAGAATCTCATAGTTAACAAGGAATTGATTGGTTTGTGGTAAGATTGGTCTCTCCTATGTGCGATTAGATCAGTGTTGGTAGCTACAACCTAGTGAGGATGTTGTTATGCCTTATAGACTGACATCTTTTCAGTCTTCTTTCTTTTGTGTGTGATGCTCTTCCTTGGCGACTATTCTCTAGAACTTGCATTGATACTCCTTGAGACCGCATTGACTTGTTTATGCATTGAATATGATTGAGGCAATTGTTGATTTCTGAGCTACATAGCCAAATGCCACCTACATTGATTACTCCTTTTTGTCACCTCTGTGAGCCTAGCCTTTTCATTTTGTTAACTACATCTTTAGCCCTTTTACCTTGTCCTACCTAGGGGATTGTGAAGCTATTTTGATGAAGTTAAGTTGTGACATTGGAGATTTATTGTGGTGTTTGATGTGATATATTGCTTAGTTAGAACACATGATATGTGTTGAGTTCATTTCCTCAGAGTTACTTTTAATACTCCTATTAATTTCCTCTATAGATGATTTTGGTTAAATCCTTCGAAAAAAAAAAAAACAGAAAATTGTGATTTATGTTTTTAGTATTCAATAAAAGGAAATTGGAGTTTTTCTGTGAGGAGTTATGATTCAGTTAATGAAAAAAAAAAAAAAATGAAGTGCAATTGGACTATTTGTGTCTGGAGTTTTGTAATTGTTGTCAAAGGTGTTTGAAAAGCTTCACTTTCCCCTTTGAGCACCACTTTCCTAAAAACTTTCCATACCCATACCTTAAGCCTTCATTACAACCCATATGAAGTCCTCATGATTCTTTGCATGTAACGTAGTCCCGTAGCGGTGGAGAGTGAGAAGATGTGCAAGCTTATGGTAGGATATAGTCAATGGAATGGAGCCTTGAGCAATCATTTGACCCTTTTTATGCACATGAGAGATATTGTGCACGACTAAAGTGAGGGCTACTATATTCATGATTGAGTCAAGCTTAGTGGAGAACTTGTCGTAAGATGGTTGCTCTTCCTTTTGTTATACTATGAAGTTTGATTGTTTTCTACCATGATAACTTTGAAATATGTTTGAATTGGTTTTGAAAATTGACATGAATCCTTTGCTTGAGGCGGCTATTGAACTCCTTCGTTGGTTTCTTAGTTTGGATTGCTTGAGGACAAGCAATAGTTTAGCTTGGGGGAGTTTGATAAGTCGGTTTTTAGTTGCATTTAAGTAGGTCTTAAGTCTCATTTCCATGTAGTCTTTAGTGCATCTTAGGTCTAATTGCATGATCTGAGCATTCTTTTGAACCATTGTGTTGTTTGGAGATACTTTTACCTCATATTTGTGAATTTCAGGTTTTATGGGCGATTGTGACCAAGAGAGGATAAGTTGGCTCATAGATGGTCTAGTTGATGACTCCCGGATGCAAGAGGATGAGTTTGAATGCTTTGGGATTGAAGGAATGATGATATTGAAGAATTTTGTCTTCGCGGGACCACGCAAGATTTCGCTTGCCCATGCACCAAGGCGCACGCCCAAGCGAGATCCCGCTTGCCCGTGCAGATCTGTGAACGAAATCAACAAAACCTTCTGTCTAGCGTGCACGCCCAAGCGAGAGCTTGCCCGTGCGCCATAGCGCACGCCCGTGCGGTTTTCTGCTTGCCCGTGCAAGCTGCTACTCGACTATGATCCGCGACTTTAATTATTTCCTTTTTTTAGTTTTTGTAAACGACATTAGGTTTTATCAAAAGATACTTTTGGGTAGTTTGGAGGGGAAAAAGAGGAGAGTATTACTTTGGAGAGGGCTTTTGAGAGGAAACTCCATTATTAAACCTTGAATTCTACAAATTTGATTCATTTAAGTAAAGACTAAGTTTTTCTAATTTCCTCTTTTCCTTTATTATTATTATGTCTTTCAATTTATTTTTCAATTGCTTTGTTATTTCAATTATGAGTGAGTAGTTTTATAATCTAGGGTTAAGTTGAACCCTAGCAATGATTAATGCATAAATCCCTCCCATAATTCCAATTTGATGTGATTAATTGTTCTTGTTTGATTGAATTGTGCTTATTTTCATTATCATACTAGGGATAGGTGATTTTGAATTGATTCCTTATGTCTTGTTTTCAATGGGAATTGAATCTAGATGGATTTGTTGATTTAATCAAGAGTATGAATATCTCTATGGGAATAAGTAGATATGATTACTAGGAATTTATTTGTGATGCCATGCTTAATGTCTCTTTCTTGCATGATTCCATGGGAATAGGTTTGATTGCTTGTTTAGAGTAGCCATAGGTACTCGGGAGAGATCTTTGGTAGTTATAGAGTGCATTACTCCTTTTGAATCATTGATTATGTTTATTGGGATGGGAATTATTCATGTATTATTCGTGCTAGAGGGGATACTTAATTCTAGATGTCTTTATTGATTGATTTTACCTCGTGTGTTCTTAATAGTTGTCATAATTTAGCATTATTATTAGTTCAACACCTTTTCACCATTGTTTGTCACTTGTTTAGTTAAATTGAGTCGAGATTTCTAGTGTTTGATACCATTTCTCCCTGTGGATTCGACCTTGACTTACCCTGCTACATAGTTAGGAGGATTAGTTAGGAAATTATTTTTGTTAGGTGCGCGACACGCCTATCAAATACATACGACCTTTAGAATTAAGTTAGGAACTATGTTATCATCAGTTGAACAAGTATCACCCCATTAAGGAATACATTATACTCAAGAGTGATCACTTACTATGTTTGACCTAAGATCGTAAGTATTTACTATTTAATTTAAAACTCTCACTCTCGGTTCAAATATATGGGATTGGAGATTAATTAGTGATACATTAAGGGGACTATCGGTGTCGTTGATCAATTGAATACATACGATCTTTTGAACTTAGATAGAAACTATGTAATCGTGAATTGAAAAAGTATCACCCCATTAAGGCATACATCATACAGTCGAGAGTGCTCGCTTAATATGTCTGAACTAAGATCGTAAGTATGTACTATTTATTTTAAAAGTGGTAACACTTTCACATATATATTTTGTAAGTAAAAAATAATGTTGCTTGTTGGGTCTATTTATAGAGGGTCATATGAAGTTTAGTGGGGGGTTAGTGGTAATGCATGGCAAATGCATGTAATACGGATGTGCCACGTTTTACGTATTATTAATAAAGTAGTAACATGTGAATTCTTATAGTAGTATTATACTTAATATTTATTGGAAAACATCCGTTTTTCAGTTTGTCTGAATTTTTAATTATAAATTATATCTAAGTGCAACTAATTTAACCAGTACATTAACCGATGTCACTTTAGCTGTAAATACGGCTGAGTAATGATGTTTTTATTTAATTTATACAACTCTCAAATCACAATTTATTAGTAACATAACAGTAACCAATGTCACTTTTATAATAGATAACAGTTGTTATCAAATAACTTATATTATTCAATAGATAACAATTGTTATCAAATAACTTATATTACTTAATTCATTAAATGATATCAGTAAAAATAACAACTATTGTTGTAACGAATATAGCGTAATAATCACAATTATAATAGAAACAAAACATTTATAATTGTAACATTGGTTTCCCTTACATACAAACAACATTCGAGGTAGTTGAGAATGAGAATAGAACAAAAAAACTGAAGTGTTGAAGGTAGAACAAAAAAACTGAATTTTTTAAGAACATTTTCCTCCATGACCACGAAAGAAGAACCCTAAAAAATTCCATCATTAAAACGATGTCTTCAAAGGTGTTTTGCATTCCACTCATCTTTAAGCAGTTGCCTTCATGGCCATGGATCACCCCAATCGGTGCGCATTAACCCAGCATGTGTTTTGATGTAGAAAGTCTTTGCTTCCTGACAGGCTAAAGTCGTATCACCTTATCAAAAATAACCTAAGGTCCACTAACAAGTAGTCAGGGAAGTCAGGATCGAATCCACAGGGAGAAAGTTATACTATTGTATCTGAACTCTAATATTATACTAACTAAATCAGATGAAAATGGTTTGTTTTACTGAACTAATAGGCAAATGACAAAACTAAGTATGAAGGTAAGAATCAATTAATAAAGAACTAGGACTATGGATCACTATGCATACAATCCAGGAAATCAGAGACGAATAATAATCACCCAATAAGTCAATTTATCTAGGGCACATGTAATTTCTCTCGAACATTACCTCCCTCAAAGATCACCTAGCCGCTCTCGCATGGTCAAGGATCACTATGCCTAATGATTGAAAGCCTATACGAAATCTCTCCTCTCGAAGCAGATTCAATATTGCGAAAGTAGAAATATAAATCAGGCCTAATTCATAAATCTAGCATGAACGATTCAATCACAGGAAACAATTGAAATAAAGAGTAATTATACTCATCTATCAATCCCTCATTGCATACATAGATCCCCACAATCCTTGAAATAAAACTACTCACTCATGCTTGAGAAAACAATAACAAAATCAATGTAAAAATTCATACTTTCAACTATTGCAATTAATTAAGAAATCAATCCAATCAATAATAGAGAAAACAAACAATAATTGAGAAAACAAGGAAGAAGATTACCAAATAAAATAACTATATTGAACTTGCAAGCAATCCAAAGGTTTAATCTTGAATCCACAATGAAAAGTAGTAACTAGGGTTCTTGAGAGAAACTATGAGAATTAAGGACTAAAAACAAGATGCCTAAAAGATGTTCTAACTTTCCTATTTATACTAAGTGCTCGAAACTCATTAAATGAGCGTGCGCGGAGGAGAAGCCCGATCGGGCCAAGTCAGCCCGATGGGATCGGGCCAAAAGCAGCAGCAGATATCCAAACTTAGGCCTCGCCCGATTCAATCGGGCCGACACGCCCGATGGGATCGGGCCGCACATCGACTCTGAGCATCCAGCGCACAGGAACGCCCGATGAGATCGGGCCGATCCGCCCGATCGGGCTTGACAGCGAAATAACGAACGGGCAACGTCGCCCGATCGGGCCCGCAACAATGTTTGTCCCAATGGCGATGAACGTCCGATCGGGCTTGAGACGCCCGATGTCATCGGGCTAAAGTCCGATTCTTCCTTCCTTGGCTTCAGACGCCAAGGCTTCACTTCTTCTTTTGTCCAAGGCCTCGGAAAGTGTTCTCGGGACCCCGGAACTCATCATATATGTCTTCGAACCTCTCCAGTCCAGTGTAATGGTTAGATAATGGTAGAAAATAGGGAGATAGCTCCCTAAAACCTGCAATCAGACACAGAACAGAAAGCCACAACTCGATGGAGAAAGTTAGCATAAAATGGCTCCTAAGAGCACCATTGATACACATTTTAGCTCAAATATAGGGGGGAAAAACACTATATAAAACCATAACATCACTTCCTCAAACAAAAAAATTCTCCAAGCAATAGTCTATCCACAATATTTACAATTTCGTAACTCTAGATTATCATGCGTAATCGCGCATGTGTGTCCAGACCTTGAACACACCTTCTCGAGTTGACTCCAGTCCACATCTTGGTTGATATTTATACGTGAACCTAAAATTTCCTTCCAGTTTTTGCTAACACACTCAAGTTTTAGCAATACAAATATATCTCTCACTTTGGAGAGTATATGCTCTTCAAAAATGGTATCCCAGTCGCCAAATGGTCGGACTTCGGTTTTGCAGACGTTGCTTGAAGCTTCCATTGTTATGGTTTGTAAAAGAAGAGAGAGATTGAGTATGAAAAGTGAGAGTGAGTAAGCAGTTTGAAAGATTTTAGTGTTATATGAAGTAATATTTATAGTTAAGTCCACACGGAAGGCTTAACTTGAAGGATATATCATATTTGTGGAACTGTCGCTATCAAAAAAATGCATGGATCAATGATATGGAAATACCATCAGTTAACCACAACGACACAAAGTTTATTGATTGAAAAAGTACAATGTTACTAATAAAATTATTGTGTTACGTTTACAAAAATAAGGTTTATTATAAAATGAATAGGTTACTAATAAAAATGACAAGTTAATTATAATCCTAGTAAACATAATATCACATAATATGCTACTGTGTCTAAACATATGGTTCCAGTTACAAATGTAAATCACAACACAGATATTACTCAAATTACTAATCTTAACATGAAATTAAACACACATTATTAATAAACTACCACAACTTAGGTTCCTAATTTTAAACACACACTTCATCTACTATTAAATTATATTTCATTTGTAAAGTTAAATTAAAAATAGTATTATACTTTTTTCCATCTCCCATAGTAGAATTCCACTTATTGGATAAGTATTTGAAAACTTTATGAATTACTAATGAAATAAGTTAAAATTCCCCTGAAATTGCAATTCAAAGGAAATAAATTACTTGATCAAATTCATGGGAAATTGGTTAAATTATTTGGTTGACAATGGGGGAATTAAATTCCCATGGGAATTTCTACTTAGTGCTTGTTTGGTTGACATTGTTTAGCATAGGAAGTTAAAATTCCTAGGAATTGGAATTTTTTGATGTTGTTTGGTTGACAAGAAATTCCTAGGAAGTTCCACTTCCCACAAAATGGAGGAAATTACTTACCTAAAGAGACCTAGGTAAGTGGAAATTCCCATGGGAATTTTCATTTCCCATAAATAACCAAACAACATTTAGCAATTCCTAGGAGATACAACTACTTGGGAAAATAAAGTTCCAAGGAATTTGCACTCCCTACATTCAACCAAACAAGCATACCTAGCTAGGTAAGTAACTTCCTCCATTTTGTGGGAACTCAAAATTCCTAGGAATTTATAATTCGTTCATTTTGCTATTTTGTTGTCAACCAAACAACTCACCACATTTTCAATTC
Organism: Beta corolliflora; assembly: GCA_947648045.1. NCBI lineage: Eukaryota > Viridiplantae > Streptophyta > Magnoliopsida > Caryophyllales > Amaranthaceae > Beta > Beta corolliflora. Next base: position 1,385,854 of record CANSZD010000002.1, read on the forward strand.
CTAGGAATTCATATTTCCCATGTTTTCTCATATCAAGCAAACAACCACTGATTCAAAAACTACAATGCTACTAATACAATTAAAGGTCACTGTTAAAAATATAAGGTATATTATAAAATTAGTAGGTTAATAATACAAACCACAAGTTAATTATGATTCTAGTAAACATAATAATACATAATATGTTACTGCATATAAATATATGGTTCTATTTATAAATTCATAATGGAGGTAAAAGGGAAACAGGAAAAAAAATACTAATCCAGAATACTAAAAAACATTTTGTATATAATCATTTACTTTAGTAACCAAAACGTAACCATAGTATCCTATATGGAATAAATGCGTTAATTTCATTAGGAGGTAATGAAGAGTTAAGTTTATTTTGTCCTACCATATTAAATTATTAATTACCACTACCATTCAATCGACAAATCATTAATTGCACTAGCTTTAGCTATAAGTAGGGCTCTGTAAACGATACCCATGGTAAGTCAGAGTTAGACGTCAAATCGTTCACAAATTAAAAAACTAATAAAGTTTTTTGTTAAATTAAAACAAAAATGTTACATAATGATACAAGCCAAGGTCAAAGTCCTAAGTCAACTGTTGAGGGAGAACCGATTTGTCTAGTCCTTGAAGCATTTGGGTTCAAGCTCAATTCAAACTCTTCCTTTGTGTCCATGATTAAGTGGGAAGATAATGAAGTCCAAGAAGCATGAAGTTGGCATCATTTCTAGAGTCTTAGTTAATTTAATTAAGTCTTTAATTTCAGCAAATAATGGTCGGAAACTCCTTAAGAATTTTCAGCCAACAAGTAGTAATTGAGTCCTTGTGTTCCAAGTAGGCAAGTTGTCATTGAGTTTTAATATTCTCTAGTTTCCTTAATTACATTAGGCGTGTAAGGGGGGGATTTGGGGCTGATTTGTTGTTTCCTTATTTACTCTTTTATTCTCTCCTAGAATCTAGGGATTATGATGCAAGATGCTAGTTTGTGTTTCCTAAAATACTATGCTAATTTTCTGCTATTGTAGTGCTTGGAGGGCAAGTTAATTCTTGTCATGAATAATATAAATAGTCATGTCATGCTACCATACAAGAGCATGAGTGATTTATACAAAAACCTTTGTTATTGAATTTAATTGTTTTCTTCAATTATTTTCGGCCATTAAATTAATTTCCAAGAGTGTTAATTAATTTAGTGTTTAATCTACTTAATTCTAGGAGTGGTTTGAGTGAGATTAAGAGTTAACTAAAATATTCAGGAGTATTTGTTTTAGTTATCATATCCGTGCTACTTTGACAATTTTCGGACTTAGTCAAGTGATCAAGCTAGGTTCCTTTGCTCGGGTTAATTGGTTGCTTCTTCATCTTGGAGCTGCAATCATATCAGTTGGTATCAGATTTTTTCTAGGAGGGTGAGTGTAGAAAGGATTCTGCTTTCATTGGTAAGTGTTTCTGCTAGTTAATTCTAGTTGTTTGTTCGATCCATTGTTGGGGTTTGTGTGGTTGTTGGCTTGCTATTTCTTCTTCTTTAGCATGGCATATTGCTTATTTTCTTGACATTACCATGTCTGATATTACAGAATTAAAAAGTCCTGTTGAGCAAATGACTAAGTTGTAATTTGATGCACAAGTTAGGGCAAATGATTTGGAAAAATCCCATAAGGCTATAGTTGACGTTCTTTTGAAAAAGAAAAACCCTAATCATGTTGAGTATAAATCTGATGATGATGAAGTAAAAATTGTTAAACCGACTTATGATAATGATAGGGGTATTAAACTAGATGATTTTACTGGTGATTCTAGTCCTGAAGATTTGCTTGAATGGATTCGTCAACTTGAGAGAATTTGTGACTATAAAGGTTTTGATGATGAAAAACGGTTTAAAATTGCCACAATTAGACTAACAAAATATGCTAGAGTTTGGTTAGAGAGTCTAAAGGCCAAAAGGGCAAGACTTGGAAAATCTAAGCTTAAAAGTTGGAGTAAGCTTAAGAAGAAATTGCATGAAAAGTTTATTCCAAGTGATTTTATTCAAAGGCAATACATGAAAAAGAATTCTTTAACTCAAGATGTGTTGAGTGTTCATGACTATATGGTTGAGTTTGACAAATTGTGTTTAATTTGTGACGGTGATAAAGTCGAACAAGAGAAAATTGCTAGATTTGTTAATGGACTTAATAAATCTATTGCTAGAAAGGTTGATGTTGCAAATTACAGTACTTTTGATGATGTGTGTCGTTTAGCCCTAAAATTTGAACTTCATGAATTGGATGAAAAGAAAACCTATGGGGGGGAAAACGCTAGTAACAAAACCACTTCTTCATCCTTTTATCCTTCTTCTTCTAAGTCCTTTGAAAAGAAAGAAATTCCTTCTAAGGGGGAATGATCTCAGATGGTGATTTCTAAGGATAAATGGGAGGAAAACCGAAATTGTTTCAAGTGTCAAGGGAGGGGTCACATTGCTAGTAATTGCCCTAGTAGGAAAGCCCTAACTTTGAAACAATAAATGGCCATAGAAGAGGAAGATAGAACGTATGACTTTGTTTTAGAAAGTGACGGGGAAGAGGACGAAATTGAGAATGACATTGCCTATGCTGAAGATGAATCTAGAATGCTTGGTGTTATTAGGAGAACTTTGCATGTTGATCATTCTCCTAATCATGATTAGAGAGAAAATTTGTTTCATACTAGGTGTCGAATTGGTGAATATACTTGCAATGTTATTATTGATAGTGGTTCATGCACTAATGTGGTGGCGTCTAATGTGGTCTCTAAGTTGAACTTGGTTGTTAGAGATCATCCTCATCCATATAAGTTGAGTTGGTTAGATGATAAAACTGGTTTGGTTGTGAAGAAACAAGCGCTTGTCTCTTTTTCTATTGGAAACTCTTTTAAGGGGGAGTGATTGTAACACCCCGTAATTTTCACCCTTTATTTTTGGCGTTTGTTTACATTAAAATGATATTTTTTTATAAAAATAAATAATTTATTATTTAAATTATTTTGGAACATGTTGTGAAAATGTGTATATATTTGTATATGTTGTGTATATTTATATATATTTATTTTAAGCTGTTAGGTAATTATTTTAAAGGTTATATTAGTTTCGTTATTTATTTAGGCGTTTAGGATGCGGTGTTGTCGCGTAGCGTTTTTGTAACGTTGATGGACCGACTTGGGTGATGAAATGTTGCATCACATGTGGTGTGTCATGCTGGCCGAAAATCAGCAATTATGGAGTGGTGGATGAAGAGTTTTGGTGCTTATTAAGCTAACCTTTGGGTCTCTTGTAACCGCTCATTTAATCCCTCATTAACATTCTCCTAAACCCTTCATTTTTTCCTTGCCATAAAATTCTGATTTTTAATAAGAGAAGTTCAGCATCATTGTCATTTAACCCACGCTGTTTTCAAGAAAAGAAAGAGAGAAAAGGAAGAGGAAAAGAAGAGAAAGGTTCAACCCGGTTTTTCCTGTCACACCTTCACGAAAATAACCGTAGACGGAGATCTAATCGTTGGATCGTCTTCAAATTTGGACGGCACGTTTATAACATCTTGATCTTCACTTTGATTGGAGCGATTGTAAATACGATCTTTTAATCGCCGGAAATCATGGTCGGACCAGAACAGCACGAAATGAGATTTTCAATGTTCAAGAAGAAAACGCCTAGTGACTTGTTGCTACAATTCTCGTTCGTTGTGCTTTGGGGTTAGAAGAGGAATTGGATTGTATGCGTAACTCTTAACTATCTCTTTAGACTCGCTCTCCTCCCGACGTTCCAGGTAACTAGTAGTTATCTTAGAACAATAGTGATTAGGGTACTATTCGGTATTAGATTATTACGTTAGGAATTGTTTAAAATACTTTTTGAGTGAAATTATTGATGCAATTTGACGTGAATATACTTGATGCATGTTGTATGAATATTGTATGCAGAAAAATAATTTTAGTCTGAGTTTTAGTATTTATTCGATTTATTTAGTAATTTATGCGTTTATGGATTATTTGCAAAATAATTATTGAACGAATGTTATAATTGCTGAAATTATTTTTTGTGAAGCATGTTATATGTGTTGTATGTATTTCATGCCTTGGAATAAATTTTGTTTACTGTTTACAGGTTTATTTAATTGGTTTATCTGTTTTTGTATTTTCGTGTTTGTCAGTATATAAATCGTTAATATTACTTCTGGAGGCCGAAAAATCCTGTAAATTAACGTTTAAAAATACTTTTAGAGTCCGAAAATTAGAAATAAAATTTATACCATGTCAGTAGAGCAATAATGGTCGTATGATAATTTTTGTGTTATTTTACTGATCGTTTTTATTAGTTTAATAATTTTTATTGTGTTTTTGTTATGAGTTTGATGATATTCTTTTTAATTATTTAAGGGTTTGTTAATCAGAAATAATTTGAGACCTTTGATATTCTTGAAAGCTGATGATTTGTAGGTTACTATGGTTATAATTGTGTGTCATTATATTTACGTTTGATTTATGTAAAAATGATTAATTGTGAACGTTTTACTGAGTTAATGAGCTTTGGTGTTAATCCGTGGTGGCGTCAGACGCACACTGATGCGTCATACGCAGGATGGACTGTGCGCCAGACACACAGGTTGGCGTTGAGCGCACAGTTTTGTGTTGTATGATTTTTCGTATGTTCTTGTGCGTATGTTTTACATGGAATTGGTGATCTTATACGATGCGATTCATTTCTGGTTGATACTATTGGTGTTGTAAACTCTTTAATTGTCGTTGTTGTGCTTTGTGGTGCGCAAAGTAATTGTTGTTGAGACATTTGTGGTAAGTTTGTAAGTTACTACTTTGAAGAAATTTTGAAGAGATATCTTTTGATGAATTATGGGTATAAGGCCGGGTGGCATCCCTTTGACGAATATTTTTGAGATGAATGATACTTTGATGATATTTATGATTTTATTTTGAGATAAGAACATCCGGTGGGATAGATGTAGTCCCCGGTGAAGAACATGCCAACCAGCTAGTTTGCGAACTAGGGGTACACCTAGGTTAATTGTTGTCGTCCGAGAGGTCAGGGAGTTCTGCGTGTTCTACCCTGCATCGGGAGTTTGGCCATTCTTAGACACAAGCAGTGGGGAACGTAAGCCCATAGATTGACCTGGAGATTGCGATCTGACAAACCTTAGGAAGTGAATTGCGATTCACTGGCGTTCGGTTTCTGACTCAATAACTGATTTATCTATGTTTTTATTATTATTTAAGTACTCTTGAGATGATTTATTCATTTTATCTTATTTAGTTGATATTTACTTTCACTTGTATCACTTGTGAGCTTTATGGATATGAATGCATGTTGTAGTTGTCTTGGCTTTATTATTTTCCTTTCTTACTAATCTATGTCAGGAATAGACTTTGATTTCTTTTCTTCTGGGAGAACTGCTAGTTACTCCCCACTAATTGTGGACTATTGTTATATATTTTGCAGGCTATGTTGATGGGAATCTTCTTTGGTTTTGGGCTCGGGTTGAGTTGCGAGAATGAAATGATAGTTGTTTTAGGCCTAGACTTCTAGTTAGACTTTTCTCATTTGGAATACTCTGAATTAGTTATTTATTTATATCATTTATTTAAGTTGGTCTCTTCACATAGTTATTTAAATACCTTTGTATTAGTAGTGGCATTCCCAGAAGACGATGTTTCCGCCATCGTCCTATAATATAATTATTATTTCTTTCTTTTCCGCTTTGAAATTCTGGGGTGTTACAGTTGGTATCAGAGCAAAATGTTCCTAAAATCTGAAAAAGAGTTGCTAATGATTCTTTAGAATTATTAGTTAGCCATAGGAGATAAAATTTGTTTAGAATTAAGTTTTATAGTTTCACTATAATGAGAGTGTGATGGGTAGAGTAAGTAAAAGGGAAGCCTTATGGGAATGTGGTGTGCTCTCATGCTTATGGAGCATATGTTATATGTATAGTTACTTGTATTATTGGTGGAATTAGTCTACCAAGTTTGTTAATCTTATTTGCAGAGCCTTTTACATGTAATTTATTTTCTTTTTTATCAGAGTGCGCAGTGAAAGCGAAGTAATTTATAGCCTTTTCGGTTGAGTTGTGTGTTTAATTTGTTTTGTGTTTTGCAATTTAAAAATAAGCTTTAATTTTATTTTAATATAGTCATGTGTGTTGTATTGCATTTATTTTATTTAATGGTTGCTTGATAGTATATGTTATTATGTACGACGGTATATATTTTCTGTTCTTTTTCAATTAAGTGTTGTTTTTATGTGAGCACTATGTATCTGTCTTATTATTTACAAAACTTTCTAGTTTGAGTTTATATTCCAAATTATATTTTAGATCTTTGATCTTAATAAATTTCATACTTATATAAAAGTTATAATTTGGTATTCAAATTTTGTTATTGTGAATATTTTGACATACTCTTTTGAAAAACGTGTAATTTCAATTGTTTTATAATGGTTTGGAAAAAGAAAGGGGTTTTGAAATTGTCTTTCAAGATATTCTTCAAATTTCTCTTACCGTCTTTGACCATCCATATTTATAAATATTTTCCTTTTAATATTTTTATTTTTCATGCTAATCCTTGTTTAGCCTTTAAATATGGTAATAAGTTTTGTAGTCTTTGAAAATAAAAGTACTTTAATGAGTTGTCTTGGTGTTAGATTGAAATGTAGACGCAAACTATTTTGTTTTAAAGGTTAGCATTCAACAACTTTTACTTTACTTACTTTTCTTATTAGCATTATTTTTCAAACTCAAATGCGTGAAAGGATCTCGTTTACTATTTGTTGTTTCTTGTTTAAATATTTAGTACTTTCTCATTTCATAGCAAAATTTTGGTTGTTTTCATTACTTCTTATTTAATTCTCTGATTTTGACTGTTTTTTTTTTATATTCTTTGAAAACGAAATTTATATACTCAATCTAAATTTTAAACTTGTTTGGGTTGATATTAAGTCATAATGGGTGATTCCTTTGACTTGTATGTCAATTTGATAAGTCTAAATTTTAAACTTATTTGAGTTGATATTGAGTCATAATGGGTGATTCCTTTGACTTGTATGTCAATTTGATAAGTTGACACATTTTATCTATTTGATTTAATTTCCTTTTTGAGTTGACATTAAGTTTATATTGGGTGATTCCGTTAAACTTTAATGTTGATTTGATAAGAAGGCTTTCAAATATTATTTTGTTGATACTAGGTTGCAATGGGTGGTTCCATGCACATTTGTGTCGACTTAGCAAATTTTATAATTGTTGTTAATAATTTATTACTTTATCGGCTATTTATTATTAGTGTTTCGTCGTTGTGAAATTTATTTTAAAGTTTTCAATTTCTTTTGCGAACTTTAATTTTCATATATATGTTTAGGAGGCGTACGCTCTTATAACATATGTCATGACTTGTGTTCGTAAGTGCTATTTTAATAAAGCAGTTAGCTACTCTTTATTAAAGTGTTCTTATCTCTTTAAGTGGAGTATAAGCCTGTGTGGTTATCTCTATTTAAATTGGTTTCGCTATCAATTTACGAACTTTTGCTTCTTCGTTTCTTTTCTAAAAATATTTATGTATGATCGGATTCATTCTTTTATAATTTTACGTAAATATTTATTCATGCTTCTTTTGCGAAATTACCTATAGTTTATTGTGCAAAGGTTTTTACCTTAAACTTACTACTTGTCTTTGGTTCTTTCGCATTTTATAAATGATGGTTGTTACCATGCTTCTTTAATCTTTACTATACAACTCTTTTTGGTCTTCCAAAATAAAATGTATATTATTTGAGTTATCAAATTTTATACCTGCAAAGTTGTTTAGTTCTTAACTAAAATCCATCGATTTCTGTTTTCTTAATGTTCTTTATCTAGAGTATTTTCTTTTGTCTCTTGGTTGTTTTGAAGTTTCGAGGACGAAACTCTTTTAAGGGGGAGTGATTGTAACACCCCGTAATTTTCACCCTTTATTTTTGGCGTTTGTTTACATTAAAATGATTTTTTTTTATAAAAATAAATAATTTATTATTTAAATTATTTTGGAACATGTTGTGAAAATGTGTATATATTTGTATATGTTGTGTATATTTATATATATTTATTTTAAGCTGTTAGGTAATTATTTTAAAGGTTATATTAGTTTCGTTATTTATTTAGGCGTTTAGGATGCGGTGTTGTCGCGTAGCGTTTTTGTAACGTTGATGGACCGACTTGGGTGATGAAATGTTGCATCACATGTGGCGTGTCATGCTGGCCGAAAATCAGCAATTATGGAGTGGTGGATGAAGAGTTTTGGTGCTTATTAAGCTAACCTTTGGGTCTCTTGTAACCGCTCATTTAATCCCTCATTAACATTCTCCTAAACCCTTCATTTTTCCTTGCCATAAAATTCTGATTTTTAATAAGAGAAGTTCAGCATCATTGTCATTTAACCCACGCTGTTTTCAAGAAAAGAAAGAGAGAAAAGGAAGAGGAAAAGAAGAGAAAGGTTCAACCCGGTTTTTCCTATCACACCTTCACGAACATAACCTTAGACGGAGATCTAACCGTTAGATAGTCTTCAAATTTGGACAGCACGTTGATAACATCTTGATCTTCAGTTTGACCGGAGCGATTGTGAATACGAGCTTTTAATCGCCGGAAATCATGGTTGGAACAGAACAGCACGAAATGAGATTTTCAATGTTCAAGAAGAAAACGTCTAGTGACTTGTTGCTACAATTCTCGTTCGTTGTGCTTTGGGGTTAGAAGAGGAATTGGATTGTATGAGTATCTCTTTAGACTCGCTCTCCTCCCGACGTTCCAGGTAACTAGTAGTTATCTTAGAACAATAGTGATTAGGGTATTATTCGGTATTAGATTATTACGTTAGGAATTGTTTAAAATACTTTTTGAGTGAAATTATTGATGAAATTTGACGTGAATGTACTTGATGCGTGCTGTATGAATATTGTATGCAGAAAAATAATATTCGTCTGAGTTTTAGTATTTATTCGATTTATTTAGTAATTTATGCGTTTATGGATTATTTGCAAAATAATTATTGAACGAATGTTATAATTGCTGAAATTATTTTTTGTGAAGCATGTTATATGTGTTGTATGTATTTCATGCCTTGGAATAAATTTTATTTACTGTTTACAGGTTTATTTAATTGGCTTATCTATTTTTGCATTTTCGTCTCTGTCAGTATATAAATCGTGAATATTATTTCTGGAGGCCTAAAAATCCATTTCTTTACATATTATGTATTACCGTGAGCTTATTCATGTTATGTGAATTTTTGGTAATTTTTGGGCGTTTATTTATATTTTTAATTATTATATTGGCTTTATTGAGTATTCTGTAAATTAACGTTTAAAAATACTTTTAGCGTCAGAAAATTAGAAATAAAATTTGTACCACGTCAGTAGAGCAATAATAGTCGAATGATAATTTTTTTGTTATTTTACTGATTGTTTTTATTAGTTTAATAATTTTTATTGTGTTGTTGTTATGAGTTTGATGATAATCTTTTAAATTATTTAAGGGTTTGTTAATCAGAAATAATTTGACACCTTTTATATTCTTGAAATCTGATGATTTGTAGGTTACTATGGTTATAATTGTGTGTCATTATATTTACGTTTGATTTATGTAAAAATGATTAATTGTGAACGTTTGGCTGAGTTAATGAGCTTTGGTGTTAATCTGTGGTGGCGTCAGACGCACACTAATGCGTCAGAGGCAAGATGGACTGTGCGCCAGACACACAGGTTGGCGCTGAGTGCACAGTTTTGTGTTGTATGATTTTTCGTATGTTCTTGTGCGTATGTTTTACATGGAATTGGTGATCTTATACGATGCGATTCATTTCTGGTTGATACTATTGGTGTTGTAAACTCTTTAGTTGTCGCTGTTGTGCTTTGTGGTGCGCAAAGTAATTGTTGTTGAGACATTTGTTGTAAGTTTGTAAGTTACTACTTTGAAGAAATTTTGAAGAGATATTTTTTGATGAATTATGGGTATAATGGCCGGGTGGCATCCCTTTGACGAATATTTTTGAGATGAATGATACTTTGATGATATTTATGATTTTATTTTGAGATAAGAACATCCGGTGGGATAGATGTAGTCCCCGGTGAAGAACATGCCAACCAGCTGGTTTGCGAACTAGGGGTACACCTGGGTTAATTGTTGTCGTCCGAGAGGTCAGGGAGTTCTGCATGTTCTACCCTGCATCGGGAGTTTGGTCATTCTTAGACACAGGCAGTGGGGAACGTAAGCCCATATACTGACCTGGAGATTGCGATCTGACAAACCTTAGGAAGTGAATTGCGATTCACTGGCGTTCGGTTTCTGACTCAATAACTGATTTATCTATGTTTTTATTATTATTTAAGTACTCTTGAGATGATTTATTCGTTTTGTCTTATTTAGTTGATATTTACTTTCACTTGTATCACTTGTGAGCTTTATGGATATGAATGCATGTTGTAGTTGTCTTGGCTTTATTATTTTCCTTTCTTACTAATCTATGTCTAGAATAGACTTTGATTTCTTTTCTTCTTGGAGAACTGCAAGTTACTCCCCACTGATTGTGGACTGTTGTTATATATTTTGCAGGTTATGTTGATGGGAATCTTCTTTGGTTTTGGGCTCGGGTTGAGTTGCGAGAATGAAATGATAGTTGTTTTAGGCCTGTTTCTAGTTAGACTTTTCTCATTTGGAATACTCTGAATTAGTTATTTATTTATATCATTTATTTAAGTTGGTCTCTTCACATAGTTATTTAAATACCTTTGTATTAGTAGTGGCATTCCCAGAAGACGATGTTTCCGCCATCGTCCTATAATACTATTATTATTTCTTTTTTTTCCGCTTTGAAATTCTGGGGTGTTACAATTCGACTTGTGCCTTTGTCCCCTAGTTCCATTGCACCTAAGAAGGTGGTTGAAAGTAAACAAAATTTGTTTCTTTCGGTCAAGGAGTTCGAAAGGGAGGTAGAGTTGGAAGGTCATGGTTATGTTTTATTTGTTAAATGTGCTTTAATTAATGATGTTTCCTCTAGAGATCCGAAACTTGCAGCTTTGTTGAACGAGTTGATGATGTTTTTCCCGAGGAATTGCCTCAAGGGTTGCCACCATTGAGAGGCATTGAGCATGCCATTGATCTGGTACCAGGTGCACCTTTGCCAAATAAACCAGCTTATAGATGTGATCCCGTGGCTTCTAAGGAGCTACAAAGGCAAATTGAGGGGTTGATTGATCGAGGCTATGTGAGAGAAAGCATGAGTCCTTGCGCCGTTCTTGCCTTACTTGTTCCAAAGAAAGATGGCACTTGGAGGATGTGTATTGATAGTAGAGCCGTCAACAACATCACAGTCAAGTACCGTTTTCCTATGCTTAGATTGGAACACATGCTTGATGAATTACATGGAGCTTCCATATTTTCGAAGATAGACTTGAGGAGTGGATACCATCAAATGAGAATTCGTGAAGGAGATGCACGGAAATCTGCTTTCAAGACCAAACAAGGTTTATATGAGTATATGGTAATGCCCTTTGGTCTTTGTAATGGTCCTAGTTCTTTTATGAGAATTATGAATGAGGTACTACGTCCCTTTCTTAACAAGTTTATTGTTGTCTACTTAAATGATATTCTTGTTTATAGTACTAGTGTTGAATCTCATTTATCTCATTTAAGATCTTTACTTGAAAATTGAGAGAACAAAAGTTGTATGGAAACATGGAAAAAATGTGATTTTATTGTTCCTAGTATTGCTTTTCTTGGCTATATTGTGTCTAGGGATGGAATTCATGTAGATCCGGATAAAGTCAAGGCTATTTCATCATGGTTGGCGCCTACAAGTGCTCATGAATGTCGAAGCTTCCATGGCCTAGCTTCCTTTTATAGGAGGTTCATTCGGAATTTCTCAACAATCATGGCACCTATCACTGAATTGATGAAGAAAGGGGGGTTTTCATGGAACTCTCATGCTCAAAAGGCTTTTGACGAAGTGAAAGAGATGATTTGCAACACACTTATTCTTGCTTTGCCAGATTTCAACAAATTGTTCGAAGTTGAGTGTGATGCTAGTGGACTTGGTGTTGGATCAGTTTTGCTTCAAGAAAGGAGGCCCATTGCTTATTTTAGTGAGAAGTTGAGTGACGCCAAACTCAACTATTCAAACTATGATCGAGAATTCTATGCAATTGTGAGAGCTTTGGATATTGGTCGCATTACTTGAGGCCCAAGCCATTCATTCTTCATTCGGACCATGAGGCTCTCAAACATATCCATGGACAGCAAAAGCTCAACCATAGGCACACCAAGTGGGTTGAATTCCTACAAGCCTTTACTTTTTCTTTTAAGTACAAGGAATGTAAGAGTAATGTTGTTGCTGATGCTCTTTCTAGGCGTTCCTATCTTTTAACTATGGTTGATGCAAGGGTTTTCGGGTTTGAGCACTTAAAAGAATTATATGTTGATGATGCTGATTTTTGTGATTCTTTTAAAAACCCTAATGGCATGTTTGTAGTACAAGAGGGATTTTTGTTTAAAGGGAACAAGTTGTGCATTCCTAAAAGTAGCGTGAGAGAATTGCTTGTGAGAGAAGTCCATAGTGGTAGGGTGGCTGGTCATTTTGGTGTTCAAAAGACTTTAGATACTTTGAATGAAAGTTTTTATTGGCCTAACATGATGAAAGATGTTCCTATGGTGGTAAGTAAGTGCACTACTTGTCAAAGGTCTAAAAGTACTTTTCGTAAAGGCCTTTATACTTCATTGTCCGTACCTGATTCTCCATGGGATAGTGTGAGTATGGATTTTATTGTGGGATTGCCTCGAACTCAAAGGGAAAGGATGCTATAATGGTGGTAGTAAATCGTTTCTCTAAAATGGCACACTTTGTTCTTATGCACAAAACTGATGATGCTTTACATGTTGCGGATTTATATTTTAGGGAGATCATTCGTTTGCATGGTATTCCTAGAAGTATTGTTAGTGATCGTGATACTAAGTTTCTAAGTCATTTTTGGAGAAGCTTATGGAAGATGATGGGAACTAAGTTACTCTTTAGCACGAGTCATCATCCTCAAACTGATGGCCAAACTGAAGTAACTAATAGGAGCCTTGGAGCTTTATTGCGTGCCTTGGTGAGCAAGACACAAAAGGATTGGGACTTGAAGCTAGCACATGCCGAGTTTGCATACAATCGGTCTCATTCATCTACTACATCTCAGTCTCCATTTGAGGTGGTTTATGGTATCAACCCTTTTCTTCCTATTGATTTTGTGTCACTAACCAAATCTGAAATTCATGTGGACTCAAAGAAAAGGTTGGAAGCATTAAAGAAGATATGTGAGCAAGTGAAAGCTAGAATTGAGGAGATGAATGCTCAATACAAAGAATGGGCCAACAAGCATCGAAGGCAACCTAAGTTCCAAATTGGCGACCAGGTTTGGATTCATTTGAGGAAAGAAAGATTTCCAAGCAAGAGAAAGAATAAGCTTATGCCAAGAGTTGATGGTCCATTCAAAGTAATTGATGTCATTAATGAAAGTGCCTACAAAATCGAACTCCCAAGTGATTATGGAGGTATGAGTGATACATTCAATGTTGGTGATCTTAGTCCTTATTATGATGATGAAAATTTGAGGACTAATTCTTTTGAAGAGGGGGAGAATGATACAAGTCAAGGTCAAAGTCCTAAGTCAACTATTGAGGGAGAACCGCTTTGTCTAGTCCTTGAAGCATTTGGGTTCAAGCTCAATTCAAACTCTTCCTTTGTGTCCATGATTAAGTGGGAAGATGATCAAGCCCAAGAAGCATGAAGTTGGCATCATTTCTAGAGTCTTAGTTAATTTTATTAAGTCTTTAATTTCAGCAAATAATGGTCCGAAACTCCTTAAGAATTTTCGGCCAACAAGTAGTAATTGTGTCCTTGTGTTCCAAGTAGGCAAGTTGTCATTGAGTTGTAATATTCTCTAGTTCCCTTAATTACATTAGGCGTGTAAGGGGGGGATATGGGGCTGATTTGTTGTTTCCTTATTTACTCCTTTATTCTCTCCTAGAATCTAGGGATTATGACGCAAGATGCTAGTTTGTGTTTCCTAAAATACTAAGCTGATTTTCGGCTATTGTAGTGCTTGGATGGCAAGTTAATTCTTGTCATGAATAATATAAACAGTCATGTTATGCTACCATACAAGAGCATGAGTGATTTATACAAAAACCTTTGTTATTGAATTTAAATGTTTCCTTCAATTATTTTCGGCCATTAAATTAATTTCCGGGAGTGTTATTTAATTTAATGTTTAATCTACTTAATTCCAGGAGTGGTTTGAGTGAGATTAAGAGTTAACTAAAATATTAAGGAGTGTTTGTTTTACTTATCATATTCGTGCTACTTTGACAATTTTCGGACTTAGTGAAGTGATCAAGCTAGTTTCCTTTGCTTGGGTTAATTGGTTGCTTCTTCATCTTGGAGCTACAATCATATCACATAATGTGAGTGAGATTAAGTTTGTTAAATTAAACTAAAAATGTTACGGCGACAAACATTTGATTCCATTTTAAATTTTTTGCCACTAACACACTTTACTTTATTTTAATCCTTTATGATAATAATAATTTATTTTCCACATTACTTTATTTTAATCCTTTATGATAATAATAATTTATTTTACTCCTTTATAATTTTTCAAGAAGGAAATTATGTATAATAGTAATACACATCACTAATACTTAATATAGTCTTACCCCATTAAGGAATACAACCATTTGAACTTAGACAGAAACTATGTAATCATGAATCGAATTATTATTACCCCATTAAGGCATACATCATATAACCGAGAGTGCTCGATTAATATGTTTCAACTTAGATTGTAAGTATTTACTATATAATTTAAAAGTCTCCCTATCGGTTGAAATATATGGGATATGATATTAGTTAATGATACGTTAAGGAGACTATCGGTGTCGTTGATCAATTGAATACATACGACCTTTTGAACTAAGATAGGACATATGTATTCGTCAATTGAATTATTATCACCCCATTAAGAAATACATCATATAACCGAGAGTATTCCATTAATTAATACTACCTCCGTTTCTTTTTAATCTACACACTTTCCTTTTTGGTCTGTTTCTTTTTAATCTACACACTATTGCTTTTTCTATTTTTGGTAACATGTCACATTTTTAGTTTCTCTCTCACTTTTAAGTTTCTCTCTCCACCTTTTTAGTTTATCTCTCATACTTTTGCACTTTCTCCTTGGTTCTCCCCCAAAGTGAAGTGTGTAGATTAATTTGAAACGGAGGTAGTATGTTTGAAATAAGATCGTAAGTATTTACTATTTAGTTTAAAAGTCTCACTCGCGGTTCAAATACATGGGATCGGAGATTAGTTAATGATACGTTAAGGGGACTATAGGTGCCGTTGGTCTGTAGAATACATACGACCTTTAGAACTAAGATAGGAACTATGTAATCGTCAATTGAATATGTGTCACCCTATTAAGGAATACATTATACTCGAGAGTGTTCGATTAATATGTTTCAACTAAGATCATAAGTTTTTACTATTTAATTTTAAAGTCTCCCTATCGGTTGAAATGTACGGGATCGAAGATTAGTTAGTGATACGTTAAGGGGACTATCGGTGTCGTTAATCATTAACCTTAACTTACGTATTAATTTTGATCATTTTCTTTTAGCTGGATTCACAATAATATTACTAGTAATTACAAAAATTTGTAGAACCTACCCATTTAACAATAGATGATTCAGATTTCAGTGCATCAAAAGTTATTGTGATGGATTTAATATTGTTTAGTAAACAACAATTATTTTATAAAAAAGGAAAATTTAACAACTTGTGTAATGCATGGCAAATGCATGTAATAGGGATGTGGCACATTTTACGTATTATTAGTATATATTACATAATAATTCCACTAGTATCATTGGAATTATTTTTTATTTGGAAACATCTGTTTTTCAGTTTGTCTGAATTTTTTATTATTAATTATATCAAAGTACAACTGATTTAACCGGTACATTAATCGATGTCACTTTAGTTCATGATACGGCTGAGTAATGATGTTTTTATTTAATCTCTACAACTCTCTAATCGAGACTCACGCTACCTAGAGTTATAATTATTTATAATAGATAACAGTTGTTATCAAATAACTTATATTATTTAATGGATTAAATGTTATCAGTAAAAATAACAACTATTGTTGTAACAAATATAGCATAATAATTATAATTATAATAGAAACACAAAATTTATATTAGTAACATTGTTTTCCCTTACATATGAACAACAATCAAGTCAGTTGAGAATGAGAAATCTAATCATTTCTTAACACTTAAGAGTCAAAAGAAAAAATCCATGCAAAAGATTCTCAAGTGTTGAAGGTAGAACAAAAGAACTTAATTTTTTAAGAACATTTTTCTCCATGAACACGAAAGAAGAACCCTAAAAAAATCCCAACATTAAAACGCAGTCTTCAAAGGTCTTTTGCAAACCACTCATCTTGAAGCATTTGCCTCCATGGCCATGCATCACGCCAATCAGTGCGCATTAACCCACCATGTGTTTTGATGTAGAAAGCATTTGCTTCCTCGAAGACATAAGTTCTCCAACCTATAGTTCACCCACAATATTCACAATTTCCCAACTCCTGTAGATTATTATGTGTAATCGCGCATATGTGTCCAGGCCTTGAACACACCTTCTCGAGCTGACTCCAGTCCACATCTTGGTTTATATTTATACGTGAACCTAAAATTTCCTTCCATTTTTTGGTGACACACTGAAGTTTTAGCAACACATATATATCTCTTACTTTGGGGAGTATATGATCTTCAAAAATGTAATCCCAATCACCAAATTCTTCATGAGATGGCCCGACTTCGGTTTTGCAGACCTTGCTTGAAGGTTCCATGGTTATGGTTTGTGAAAGAAGAGAGAGATTGAGTATGAGAAGTGAGAGTGAGTTAGTTGTTTGAAAGATTTTAGTATTATATGAAGGATTATTTATAGTTAAGTCCACACGGAAGGCTTAACTTGAAGGATTTCTCATATTTGTGGGACCATCACTATCAAATAATGCATGGATCAATGATATGGAAACACCATCAGTTAACCACAACGATTCAAAGTTAATTGATTGAAAAAGTACAATGTTACTAATAAAATTCTTGTGTTATGTTTACAAATATAAGGTTTATTATATAAACGACATGTTAATTATAATCCTAGTAAACATAATAACACATAATATGTTACTGCGACTAAACACATGGTTCCAGTTATAAATGCAAATCACAACACACATATTACTGAAGTTACTAATCTTAACATGAAATTAAACACACATTATTAATAAACTACCACAACTTAGGTTCCTAATCTTAAACACACACTCCATCTACTATTAAATTATATTTCATTTGTAAAGTTATAATTATAAACAGTATTATACTTTTTTTACATCTCCCGTAGTTATAATTTCATTACACGTGGAATAGCCACTTATTTTAGTGGTTTTTTTTTAAAAAAAACACTAGTAGAGAAATGATAATTTGCGTCGGACCTGGGACCCTCATTTGCGTCGGACCCTGGTCCGACGGCACAGGCCTCGTCGCAGATGAAAGACAGCCATCTGCGTCGGACGCGAAACGACGCAATTAAACGAAGATTTGCGTCGCACACAACTAGCATGCGACGCAGGTGTCCATCCCCCATGCACCCACTGACCCTCCGGCGGCCTCATCTGCGTCGCATGCTTTGTGCCATATGCGGCACGAGATGAAGCCTTATGTGCGTCGCATATGGCTCGCATGCGACGCAGATGAGGCTGCTGTTGGCTGCTGCGCACACATCCATCTGCGTCGCATGCAGGCCATATGCGACGCACATAAGGCTTCATCTGCGTCGCATATGGCACAGCATGCGACGCAGATGAGGTATTTTTTTTTTTTCAGCTATTTTTTTTTTTTTTTCAAAACTAAGCAAACATTATGTAAATAATTATGAGCAGAAAATTCGGCAGAGTCTCCTTTGTAATTTGGACAACCCAAGAAATCGTTGGGAAATGTTTGCATATATATAACCAAAACCTGTTTCAGTACATCTCAATCAAGCAACCAATGTTGCAATCAATGAACCAACAAGGTTCAAGCAACCAATGTTGCAATCAATCAACCAACAAGGTTCAAGCAACCAATGTTGCAATCAATCAACCAACAAGGTTCAAGTAACAAAATATTATGCTAACCTACAAATACATACACTAACCATCAAATTTAGTTTGCTTCGTTAACGACCCGTACAAAGTATTCCGCAAAAAGTTGTTTGAGTTCGTTGATCTCATGTATGGAGTATGGCTCAAGACTTGACGAAAAAGCCTAGAAATATATTAAACTAGTTAATATACTTTAAAATTCTATAAGTCTAAATAATGAATTTACAACATACATATACCTCATTCAAATTCTTTGCTTCATAGTAGTAGCGGATGATTAGAAACATGTATCTCATCACGAAATAGCCGCATTCCACTCCTCCCGATTGTTGAGCACACTACACCAAATTTAAGATATATATTAGAATTGGAAAAAAAATCCTAAATAGAATTATAAAGTATCAAATACAAAACCATAAGAATTTTACCCGCATATATGTCCAAGACAATTTAGTTCCTTTATTTGATCCTTCAAGCCGCGTGTATTTTGTATATGCACTAATATAGAGATTTTGTAACAATTAATTACTATAAACATTTTTAAATTATTTAAAATATCATAAAATGCATGTAAACTTATTAACATGTATAACAACTATGAACTTACGTATTCAACGGTATCTTGATAGCTAAGGATCTATCTTTCTTCATCGAATCAAATATATATACCGTTCTCTTAGATAGACAAATGACAAGAAGAATCCAATGATCCCTAAGGCATGAAGCACAATGTGATGTTTTATATATATAACCACAAGTTCATAAATATAAAACAAAGTAAAGATTAGTTGAAATAAAACATACTTTTCAAAATACGGACATAGGATGTAACGCATATATTGATTCGCTTTCATTGAACTTGCCATGTAGTTGATCACGTCATCTAAGTGATTGCGTATCATGGTCGCTGAAATCATACTTGGACACATGAAACCAATATTATTATCTCCATGCTCCTCTCGATCGCTTCCGCCAAGTACCTAAGATCCAAACACTTATAGTTAGGAGAAACAATACCTATAAATAGCAATGTTAATTAGTTTAGAGTTTGAGAAATCTCACATCATAAATACTTGCAAAATGGATACATTAATCCATGCTCCCGTGAGAAGTTGAAAAACATCTTGTCGTGAGAGAATGATCATATAATCTCTATCAAAGTTGAAGACGGTACCCCTCTGAACTTGCAACTGAAAAGGCTCATCTGAGGGTTTGTCGCAAAATATTCGGTGCATCTCCTTGATATTATCATCCAGTGTCAAGTCATTAAAAGGATCTACGTGCCTATGTGCAGACTCATCGGTGCAAGGATCACTACCAACTATTTTCTTCTTCTTCTTCTTCTTCTTCTTCTTCTTCATCGCACCGTCTTTAGGTATATGTTTCTAATTCAATTTGACTTCTTTTTAATTCATATTATATATGTATATAGATTATTTCATATATAAATCAAGATTACTTAGTATACAAAATGAAGATTATTTAGCATATATAAATCAAAATTTTTTAGTATATATATTTACATTTCTTAGTATATAAATCAAAATATTAAACATAAGTTACCTGATTATCTGAGACTAAAAATACCAACTCTTTCGGCCATTCTATGAATGAACCCTCGGCTTGACTGAGTTTGATGATGTATGGAGTAGGTAGTGGAACTAGAGCTTCTGCGTAGTCTGAAAAAAATCATCAACACTCACTCTCACGGCCGTAGGATGTGATGATGACTCCATTTGCGGTTGTACGGTACCCTCAGCTACAATGATCGGTCCCGAGTTATCCGCTATTGCCAAACGACATGGAACCGGACTCTTAACATACAATGAGAACACAATGTCATTAATTAAGTGTTTTACAAACATAATATCATAATCGTAGAAGATATAAAATAACTATATACCTCCAAGTTCACAAATGGATCATTGCCCCCCCGAGTGACAGCTACTAGGATCAACTGGAGTGTGAGGATTTGTTTGATTTGGTGCTTGAAGACCAAATTGCGCCGCAAAAGCCATCAACCTTTCTTGAACTATAGCATCAATCTTCGAGTTCATCTCTTGCATCGTCTGTTCTCTAACTCTTTGGCTCACTCTCGCCTCCAACTCCTGCATCTCCTCATCATCCATGCCCCTACCCTTTCGAGCAGTACTACTCCGATCAGGATCTCCCCAAACCGATGTAATCCCAATGCTACGCCCAGTGTTAACACACGCCCGGGACGGTCTTTCCTCTCGTAGAGCACGGGATAGAACATCATCCATCCGACACTGGAACAAACTCTCCTTCATTTTCTTTCCTTTTCCAATCATCCTGCATCAAATTCAAAAAAATCATATGATTAGTAGAATTCTAGAATACGAGTAATTAGACAAGAATTTATCATAAAATTTGAAGAATTCTTACAATAGACTCTTTTATCTTTTGTGTTTCTTCATTAGGGAAGAAAAGATTTCCTTCCTTATCTTTTTTCGATCTAGCAAGAAGCCATGGCAAAGTTCGATCCGGCAAGGAGGAAATAATTGATGATGTAGATGAGTCAACGAGATGATCTTTGTAGAGGATTTAGGGATATACCCTTGGTCTTTCCAAACGGGAATCATCTCCGCATATGACTTTTGACCCAAAAAATGAGGATGAATGTTGGCAGCCTGAGACTTTCTTGCTCTTTCACTTTTAGCCTAATATGAAAACAAGTAACTAGTTAATATTCACAAAAACAAAATTTGATTATAACATATTATGTAGTTGTAACGTACATATTATATACCTTAAACTCCTTAGAGCTACACTTTTCACGAATTCGTCCCAAATCCCTTTCGTGATGAAAGGATAGAGCACGTACGGTTGCATATCATTGTTAGGCCCCAACCTCGTTTTTGTGATCCATCGACTCACTAATCTTGACTTGAAATCTCTCCACCGCTTATCACAAGTAGTCAACACATCTCGTTTCTTCCTCTCATCCTCTTGTATTCCAAACTCTTTCTTCAATATATAAAATGAACCAATTATACACGATTAGTATAATAAACATGATTCAAATAAAATTAAAAGAATGGATTTTAAAAATACATAGGTTTACTTACTTTAGCATCTTCCCATAAACTATTTTTTAGGCCTTGTGGAACATCATCCCAACTATCGTACAAGATAGACACTTTGCTTCTACCGATTTCGCCGCAATGTGTCTTGTACGCACCAACATGATCCCCAATCGGACGCATCCAATCATCCCACTGAAGTACTCTTTGGACCCGGGTTTGGAACGTATCCCTTTTGTAGGACCTCTAGGCTTGCTCACTCTTTTCTTCCTACTACCTCCATCGGTTATATCGGTCTCGGAACGTGGCCGCCGATCATCATCGGATGCATCATGCATTATGTGATCTTCCATCACTACACCCGAAACCATAAAGCATAAAGACATGTTAGAATCATCAATGAAATAATATAAAATTATTTTAACCAAGCATAAAATATATAATTGTAGAATATTACATTAGTTACCTATTAATCACTTTTTTTCTTTGACAACGTAAAATCCCTCATTATGGTCTCGACGAATGTAATTCGTGTCCGAGATCTTCCCCTAATATACTTGGAATTACTACGACGGAGCAATGACTTCATTGAATTGCTTATCGTATTCCTCTTCATCATGTACATCATCAATTCCAAGTATTCTCCTTTTTCCTTCAATGACAACGAGACCATTTTGAATCACCGGGTCAACCATGTAGAATACTTGTTTTGCTTGTGATGCCAATATCAAAGAATCTTCATGATGCCCTAAATTTGAAATTGACTGATGTAAAAAAGTCATGTTCATCCTTCTTTACACCACGACGAATATCAAACCACTTGCATTGAAAGAGCGGAATCTTGAAGTCAACATAGTCAAGTTCTAATATATCTTCAATGAACCCGTAGTAAGACTTCATTCTCTCAATAATGGTTCTATCGTTTCTACTTTTGTACTACGATGACAAAGCTCCCAACGTAACACCTTGTTTTGCATTGTGGATTTGTCATCTTGTCGTTTAGTGTAAAATGAATAACCATTGATGTCATACCCTTCATAGGAAAGAACTTGCATCTTTGACCCATATGCCAACCATCTCAACGTATCGATACATCATTTTTTTGGGTCGGATAGTTGGTTCATAACTCGTTCTTTAAACCAATCAACGAACGACCGATTATGCTCAATCATCAACTCACGTTCATTCTTCAATGGATACTCGAACACTAAGCATCTTCTTGTGCTCATCTAAGTAAGGATGAACTTGTTTTAGATTTTCTAACACCAAAAATTTCGCTTTTCTTTTCAACTCTCCCTCAAGGCACAATCTTTTTCTCCCAATGGTACCACAACCAGCAAGCCTTCCTTCATGTCTAGATTTTGGCAATCCAATTGCTTGTGCACGTGCTAAATACTGACTTACATATTCAGATACTTCCTCCGCAACTGTTCTTTGGACAATACTTGCTTCTCGGTCATTTGGATTCATCACTTTTCCCTTGAGAGTACCCATATGCCTTTCGAAAGGCCACATATATCTCATACAAACAGGCCCACAAAGTTTAATTTCTCGGACAAGATGAATTATCAAATGAGGCATGATGTCAAAGAACGATGGTGGGAAGTACATTTCAAATCGACACATCGTCTCTATTACATCGACTTGCAACTTATCTAGAGTATTAGGATCAATCACCTTACTAGATATAGTTCTGAAGAAGAAACACAACTTTGTAATCGTGTATCTCACTTGGGAAGGCAAAATTCCTCGTATTGCAACGGGTAATAAATGCTTTGCATCAAGATATGACAATCATGAGATTTCAAACCAACGAGTTTCAAGTCCTTCGGTGAGACAAGGTTTCGAAAATTTGACGAGTATCCAAGCGGGGACCTTTAACCTATGCGGAGACTCACAAAAACTCGTTTTCTCCTTCTTAGACAAAGTGTAGCAAGCTGGTGGCAGATAATAGCGTTGTCCCCGCTCCTGAGGTGCTAGTTCTGGTCTTCCCATTTCAGCCATGTCTTTCCGAGCTTTAACTCCATCCTTTGTCTTCCCGGGCATATTCAACAATGTTCCGACAATGGCATCACAAACATTTTTCTCAATGTGCATTAGATCAAGACAATGTCTGACTTCTAAGAATTTCCAATATGGGAGGTCCCAGAACTTAGATCTTTTCTTATATAAGTTCTTTGAGACACTTTTGAAGGGCTTGCCAAACATTGTTTCAATATCTTTTACCCGATTAGAAACCTGATTACCACGCAAGGGTACAGGGGCTTCTCTCATCTCCACTTTTCCGTTGAACAACTTTTTCTTCTTACGAAATGGATGATCTAAAGGAAGCCATGTACGATAATGGAGGTACACATTCTTCCCGCAATGATGTAACCGCTCATCAATCATATACTCATCACAAATAGGGCATGCCTTTGCTCCTTTAACCGTATACCCAGACAAATTCCCGTAAGCCGGAAAATCATTAATCGTGTAAAATATCATGGCACGTAATGTGAAGTTAGTTTTCGTATACGCATCGAACATCGAAACACCTTCATCCCACAACAATTTCAGATCTTGAAGGAGTGGGTCAAGATACACATCTATGTCGTTTCCGGGTTGCTTAGGACCCGAAATAAGAAGCGATAGCCAGAATAAATTTACGCTTCATACATAACCAGGGGGGCAGATTATAAATGGTCGGTAGAGACCAGGCCAAGTGCTATGTTGGGTACCTAGTGTGCCAAAAGGGTTCATCCCATCTGTACAAAGTCCAAGCCTAAGATTTCGAGGTTCTTTACCAAAACCTGGGAACTTTCGGTCGATATTTCTCCATTGCGGAGAATCGGCCGGATGTCTAAGCATCCCATCTTTCTTCCTCTTGTCCGCATGCCACCTTAATAATTTAGCATTATTTTCATCCGAAAATAAACGCCTAAATCTCGGAATGATTGGAAGATACCAAAGAACCTTCACCGGAGTTTCTTTCTTTCTCACTCCCTCATCATCCTCTTTTATCTTGTACCGAGACTCTCCACACCTTGGACACTCACCCAAATCCTTGTACTCATTTCGATACAGCACACAATCATTTGGACATGCATGTATCTTCTCATACTCCATACCTAATGGACACAACAATTTCTTTGCCTCATAGGTAGAGTTGGGAATTTCATTCCCTTCGGGTAGCAATTCTTGTAAAAAGCGAACAACTCACTTAGACTTTTATCGGTCCAACTATACTTCGATTTCATATTGAACAATGTGAGGATGCCGGAAAGTTTCTTGAAATTCTTACACCCCGGATACATAGGTTTGTCCAGTTGCACTTAAAATACTATCATACATATGGGGACGATCGGTTCCTTCATCCTCCAAATTGTGCAACATCTCATCTACCCTATCATTCTCATCAACTACCCTATCATTCTCATTATCATTATCTCCTTTTTCGATATCAACCTCAACCTCAACCTCAACCCCAACCTCAACCTCAACCTCAACATCAATGTGATCAACATGCAAATCATCACACAAGCTAGTGGAGCTCATACCTGGATCATAAAACTCTCCATGCCATGTCCACCTCGTATAGTTGCTCTTAAACCCACGCCGAATCAAATGATTCTTAATTTGATCCACATCACGATACCCCCTAGAGTTATTGCAATCACAACAAGGACACAAGACTAAATTTGACCCATTACGCAATTGATGTTCTAACGCAACTCGATAAATTCATCAACCCCTTGTAGAAATGTCGCCGAAATCCGATTACCATACATCCGGTTTCGATCCATATTTATACACTATATAGACACCAAACAAGAACACAATCGATCACATCATTCAAAGTGTCTCATCAAATGCGAGTCATGAACATTTGGGTCCTTATCACTCCAACCTAACCCATCCTTGAGTTTCTCATCTCACTAGTGAATGAACATTTGGTTTTCAATTCTAAGAAAAATCCGGCAAAGCACTTCCCCTACGAGTTCTCCAAGTACACGATGAAGATAGTAGGTAAACTATCAACATATGTACCCGAGAGAACACTTAGGGAAATGAGCTAGATCTTTCTTAGAATCGAAAACCAAACATTCATTCACATCCTAAGTGAGATAAGAAACCCAAAGACGATCCCAAAAGGGGACTATTCAAGACTTACTCCTAATGAGTAAGCCTCGAACGGGTATCTAGGCCAATGATGCACACATTGCAATTAAACGGCAAAAACCAATCCATTCCTTAGGTTTCCCTCCCCACCGCATTAAGGTATGTCCATATAAGTTTGGTCATAATTCAACATATGCTTTCCCAATCACATAACCAAACAATTCACATATACTTTCCCAATCACATAATTCAACATTATAGGGACAAATAAAACAAATAAACATAAAGCAAAAGCTATAATATATATACCTCTGCTCAAGGAGGAGCGGCGAAGACAAGCACAACGAGGTGAGCTTAGAGCACCAGCCGACAAGTAGAAGATGGGATATGGCAACTGCATTAGAGCATTAACCAATCCACAAATTAAATACTGATTAAGTCATAACTCATAAACATCAACTATCTAATATTAAGACATTAACAAATTAGAAATTAAGAAACAACATTAAGATTAAAGTAGAATTATTAAGAGTATTTTAGAGCACTACAAACTATATAAATTCATGAGCACTACAAACTACAAACATCCTAAATATAATCTTAAAATCTTAAACTACAAACTACAAATTAAACTACAAACATCCTAAATTAAATCTTAAAATTCAATCTTAAACTACGAACTACAATCACTCTACTAATACAATGACAAACTCCTTGATTAAAATCTAGCAAAAATAAGGAAAAAATAATAAAAAAAAAAGACAGAAATTGGTAAAAAAAATAAAGACAGAAAATTGAAAAATCAAACATACATTGCCGGAGACGGGAGACGCCCAGCAGCGGCGGCGCGACGGCAAGAAGCGGGGGAGCGCGGCGCGACAGAGAGCGACGGCGACGAGCGGGGGAGCGCGGCGACGACGTTCAGCAGCGGAGAAAGAGGCGTGCAAGAGAGAGAGAGAGTGAGTGAGTGAGATAAAGAGGAATGCAAGAGAGAGAGAGTGAGTGAGTGAGAGAAAGAGGCGTCTGTCGCCGGCAAGGGGAGATGCCGGAGCAGAGGCGGCGCGACGTGAGTGTGTGAATTCGACGGCACGACGGCAAGAGGAGTGCAAGAGAGAGAGAGAAGAGTGAGTGAGTGTTTGTGAATTTGGCCCAACTGATGGGCGGGATACGAAAAATATTAATAAGACTCATCTGCGTCGGATGGGCCTATGGTCCGACGCAGATGACTCATAGCATGATAATTTGCTTGCCCAGGCCAGCAAATAGGGCCAGCAAATAGGGCAAGCAAATAGGCAAATGTTTGGGGAGAGTCATCTGCGTCGGACCATAGCCCCATCCGACGCAGATGAGTCTTATTAATATTTTTGGCTGGCCTGGGCACGCAGGGTTATCTGCGTCGGACCACCTTACCATCCGACGCAGATGACATGCATGCAATTTTATGAAATATAATGTACGGCATTTGCGTCATAGGGAACTCTGGTCCGACGCACATAGGGGCCCTTGTTGCGTCGTTTGCGGGTGTACGTGCGACGCAAAACATGTTTATATAATTTTGCAACGCTATGTGCGTCGGAGTTTCTGCCGGATCCGACGCACATGATCCTTTTGCGTCAGTTGCTCTCCTGTGCGACGCAAATAATCAGACGCAAATCGTGATTTCTGTAGTCGTGAAAATTCATATTAATTCATAATGGAGGTAAACGGGAAACAGGAAAAAAAAACTCATCCGATAAGTAAAAAATATTTTGTATATAATAATTTGTTATAGTAACATATAAATTTACCATAGTATCCTAAATGGAATTTATGCGTGAATTTCATTCTTAGGTACTGAAGAGTTAAGTTTAGTTTTTCCTACCACATTAAATTAATAATTACCACTACCATTTGGGCAGAACATAGCATTTATTGCACTAGATTTACCTATAAGAAAGGATCTTGAATCGATACGCATGCAAAGTCAGAGTTAGCCGTCAAATCGTTCTAATATTAAAAAAATAATAAACATGTTTTTTTGAGTACATAATGTGAGCGAGATTAACTTTGATAAATTAAAACGAAAATGTCGCTACGAAAAACATTTGATTCCATTTTAAATTTTTAGCCACTAACACACATTACAACTACTAATAATATTTATGAAGCTCAACTTGAAGGAAAACATAATAATTTATTTTAAGCCTTTATAAAATTTTCAAGAAGGAAATTATGTACAATAATAGTACACGTTACTAATACTAATATAGTCTTACCCCATTAAGGAATACGACCTTTTGAACTAAGATAGAAACTATGTAATCGTCAATTCAATTAGTCTTACCCCATTAAGGAATACATTATATTCAAGAGTGCTCGCTTAATATGTTTTAAATAAGATGGTAAGTATTTAGGAATTATTTTTAAAGTCCGACTCTTGGTTCAAATATATGGCATCGGAGATTAGTTAATCATACGTTAAGGGGAACATAAGTGTCGGTGATTAATTGGATACATACGATCTTTTGGACTAAGATATAAACTATAGAAACGTGGACTGAATTAGTATTACCCCATTAAGGCATACATCATATATCCAAGAGTGTTCCCTTAATATGGTTGAAATAAGATCGTAAGCATTTACCATTTAGTTTAAAAGTCTTACTATTGGTTCAAATATATGGGGACTATCGGTGTCGTTGATCAATTGGATACATACGACCTTATGAACTAAGGTAGAAACTATGTAAGCGTCAATATTATTAGTCTTACCCCATTAAGGAATACTTTATATCCGAGAGTAATCCCTTCATATGTTTGAAATAAGATTGTAAGTATTTAGTATTTAATTTAAAAGTCTCGCTCGTGGTTCAAATATATTGGATCGGAGATTAGTTAGTCTCGATCCGTCTAAGATTATAATTATTTACTTTATGTTAAGTATTATGAATATGATTTATAATCAAAATATGAATATGATTAATTACTCGTAACTCCTTAATGATTTCCCTAAATTATAGTAATTAGTCTTAACCCCTTAATGATTTAATTAATATTAGTAATTAGTCTTAACCACAAGCTAGATTTTAGTAATATTAGTAATTATTATGCACCCCTAAGTTTACTTATGAACATGATTTATAGTTAAATTTAAACTAAAGTTACACATCTAAAATTGTGATATTTTGATTACTATCATAAAAATAAATACAGCAACGTAATATATGGTGAACTTTTTCGAGGGATGGTTGAAAAGCTTAATTAGACTTTTTTCATGTTATAGTTTTTTGCATGAAAATGAAATTAGTAAAATAACTACTCAATATTGGAACTTAAAAATAAACACTTATCATTTTCTATTGTAAATGTCAGTTTATTGAAAGTTGAAACCCCAAGTACTCCAAGAAAACTTCCTCTGGTAACCAGTGAACTGCATCAAAAAACTGAGAATCAAAGGAATTTCCATGGAGAATACATCAAACAAGTAAGTTTTTTTTTTACTTTTTTACTATGTTTATGAAACTTTATGTTTCCTGAATTATCTAATTTTCACAAAAACCCCTGTAATTGCGGCTAATTAAATTTCAATTATCTACCCTTTTTTTTAAACTACACTCCGATTGCATGTTTACTTATATTTTTAAAATTAACAAGTTAATTTCGAGCATATATGGTGAACTTTTTTGCATGCTGCTTGTTTGCAAATAAAACAAGGGAAACCCGGTCATGGAAATTTGGATGAATATGTTAAATGTTTCACAAGAATCGTTAGCCTCACCAATGGTAATTTTGGGTTTTTCATTGAGTGTAATTCCAAGTTCGCTAATTTCTGGTCACTTAGAAGAACATTGCTCTAAAATTGATTTAAATATATATATTTTGCCTTTTTCAAAGTTGTCTCATACAGGGTCACCTGAAAAAACCATGGAAGATATAGGTTCACCAACATAACATACACATCCGCAAGTGAGTACAAGTCACAATGGTCGAGTTGTATGTTCAATTGTTACTTTTATTTTTGGGGACATATATTGTATTTCTTGTAAAATTGATAACTGAATTTGTGCATGCTGCTTGTTTGCAGAGAAAACAAGGGAAACCCGATCGAGGAAATTTGGATGAATGTGTTAAATGTTTCACAAGAATCGTTAGCCTCAGCTATGGTAATTTAGGTTTTTCATTGAGTGTAATTCCAAGTTCGCTAATTTCTGGTCACTTAGAAGAACATTGCTCTGAAATTGATTAAAATATATATATTTTGCTTTCTTCAAAGTAGTCTCATACGGGGTCGCCTGAAAAAACCATGGAAGATATAGGTTCACCAACATAACATACAAATCTGCAAGTGAGTATAAATCGCAATGGTCGAGTTGTATGTTCAATTGTTACTTTTAATTTTTGGGACATATATTATATTTCTTGTAAAATTGATAACTAAATTTGGGTTTTTTAAAGTTAAATTTTTCCCCCAATATATGCGCATGATGTTTGGAAATTTATTTACAAATACAGATTTTTCTTGGAATTAGGCCGACGAGAGTTCTACTCGACCATTGCGATCAATGGCTGTTGAAGCAGATCGAATACCAACAATAGATGAGCAAGTGAGTATTATAATAACCACTGACTTTATATTTGATAACATATATACTTCCTCCGTTCCATAATAAGTGAAACACTTACTATTTTAGAACGTTTCAAAATAAGTGAAACATACCTTAAATGGAAAAAAGAAAGTGACAAAATGACAAGAGTACCCATCACAAACTTGTGTGGTTTGCTTTTCTCTCTCCTCCTTTTGATAATGAAAAGGGTATTTTATGACTTTTTGGCTTTTGAAAGTGATGTTTATTAAATCTTGTGCCCAATCCCTATGTTTCACTTATTATGGAACGGAGGAAGTAGTATTTTCTGGTAACATTGATAACTTGAATTGAGTTTTTAATGGAATTTAATAATAGTTAATATATTTGCCATAAAACATGAGAAACATATGTGGAAACATGTTTAATTGTCCTTCGCTAATTTTTTTTTCATAAGCCAGAGGGGAATTCAACTGAAAAATCTACTGGGAGTGCTGAACAACAACAGCAAGCAATGACTGTAGAGAGAGATCCAACAACAACATTACATGAGCAAGTGAGTATTAAAATAACCAATGCCTTTTATATTTGATAATAGTTAATTAATTTGTCATAAAACATGAGACACGTATGTGGAAACATATTTAATTGTATATATACCAGTTCATTTTATATCAGCAAGTGAGTTCCAAATTTACCAGTTAATTATATATTTGATAACATATAGTATATTCCTGGTAGCATAGTTAAGTTAAATTGTGTTTTTCATTTAATTTAATAATAGTTAATCTATGTGCCATAAAACTTGAGAAACTTATGTGGAAACATATTTAATTCTATATTTACAAGTTCATTTTATATCACCAAGTGAGTTTCAAATTTACCAGTTAATTTTATATTTGATAACATATAGTATATTCCTGGTAGCATAGTTAAGTTAACTTGTGTTTTTCATTTAATTTAATAATAGTTAATCTATATGCCATAAAACTTGAGAAACTTATGTGGAAACATATTTCATTGTATATTTACAAGTTTATTTTATATCAGCAAAAGAGTTTTAAATTTACCAGTTAATTTTATTTTTGATAACATATACTATTTTCTTGGTAACATAGTTGCATTTAGAGAATTACATCATATGTTTCTAGGAACTTAGTTGTTTATTTTAGAAACAGAAGCAAGAGCAGATAGCAAAAAATTAGAGGAAGAGAACAGACAGAAAGAAGCTGCTGAGAGGGCAGCAGTAGAGAAGAAAAGGCAGGATGAGGAAAGAGAAAGAAGGGAGGAAGAGAATAGACAGAAAGAGGCTACAGAGAGGCAAGCAGCATAAAAGGCTAGAATAGAGGAGGAGAATAGAAAGAAGGAGGCTGCAGAGAAAGATGCAACATAGAAGAAGCGGCAAGAGGAGGAGAATAGACATAAAGAGGCTACAGAGAGGGAAGCATTAGAGAAGGCTAGAATAGAGGAGGAGAATACAAAGAAGGAGGCTGCAGAGAAAGAAGCAGCAGAGAAGAAGCGGCAAGAGGAGGAGAATAGACAGTAAGAGGATGTAGAGAGGGAATCAGCTAAGAAGACTAGAATAGAGGAGGAGAATAGAAAGAAGGAGGCTGCAGAGAAAGAAGCAACAGAGAAGAAGCGGCAAGAGGAGGAGAATAGACAGAAAGAGGTTGTAGAGAGGGAAGCATCAGAGAAGGTTAGAATAGAGGAGGAGAATAAAAAGAAGGAGGCTGCAGAGAAAGAAGCAGCAGGCAAGAAGAGGCAAGAGGAGGAGAATATAAAGAAGGAAGCTGCAGAGAAAGAAGTAGCAGAGCAGAAGAGGCGAGAGAAGGAGAATAGAAAGAAGGAAGCTGCACTGAAAGCAGCAGCAGAGAAGAAGAGGCTGGTGGAGAGAAAAAGAAAGAGGACGCGAAGAAAAAGAAAGAATTAAATAAACAGAGGAAACATGCTCAGAAAGGGAGCAAGAGTGGTGAGAAAGGGAGGCAATAAGAGGCTGGAAAAGCGGTGGACGAGCCTCATAAAAAGAAGTGTGGTCGACCACCCACCCGGGGTGAAACCACGAAGGTTCCCACATCAGCCCGAATACAACCTCCACTTGAGACTGTGAGTACTTCGGGGGTTTCCTCGTCAGCCACAACACAACCTCCACTTGATACTGTTGGATCCTCGGGTACAACAATGGAGGATGCTCAGCCTCAAAAGAGGAAGCGTGGTAGACCAAAGAAACCAGAGTCTGAGAAGGCTTCTATCAAGGTAACTATGTTACTATTAAAAATATATTTGTCTTACTATTCAACATATTACTGTTATGGCACGAAATAAACATGTTACTATCCATGAAACAAATGTTACTTTATATCATATGTGTGTTGCTGTAAGAAACATATACGTTACTAACCTAGATATGATGATATTTAATCATCTTCTATACCTATATGGATAATAAATGGTTATGTTACTATAATAAATATACTATGATATTTAATCACCGTAGCTGGATATCTAAATACTGTATTATAATCATTATGTTACTATAGTTTACTATTATGTTACTATGGACGAAATATGTGTTACTATATAATTGTAAATGTTTTGTTAAGGGTAGTATCCAGTTCTGCGCGCATGCCCACATGATTTGCGCCTAATGATTAGATCTCTGGACGATAAAAGGAAAAATTGGGTAAGGAAGGCAGGGTTCCTTTGACAGATTTTTTATAAACTGGTTGGTTACACGCTGGGATAATGTTAGCCAAACCCTACGTATTCGCGACGATTATATCATTATAATTGACGCGAATATGGTTGGTGGATATCTGGTTTGCCATTCGGAAGCGCAACATATGAAATTGCTGACGTCAAGGGGGCTGACAAGGACTATAATAAATCGAAGGATTATTACAGTAATGTTACTGGCATACGCTATTCTGTTGTACATCAGAAGTGCGTTGAGGAAAGAAAAAACAAGCGCAACTTTTTGAGGAGTTTTATTTTGTACACCCTTGGTCAAGTGTTCTGTGTGACTAAGAGCAATTTTATTACTCCAACATTGTGCAAAGTACTCGGGTGAGAGATAATGGCAGACCCAAAACAATGGAATTTGTCTAAATGGATTCTTGATTGGAATGTAAAGACCACAAAGCAAGACAAAGGTAACGGATTCAAAGTATGTGCCTTGGTTCTTTTGGTAAGTATTTATATTAGTAATAACATGATTATCCTGGTAACAAAATAATTTCTCTTAATGTACTTATTCAGGGGTTATGAATTGTTGTGTTGCAGATTGCGTACCTCGACAGGTTGAACAGTGATGGTCAAGGGATGAGATGGAATAAACTTTAACCCAGGATAGGGGCATGGCAGCAAGCAGATATAGATAAGGCGATTGCAGCAGACAAAGCCCAGATGGAACTTATAGTGCAGCAGAGGTCAGATTATCATGTCCTTAATCATACATAATTAAGTGTTTAGTATAGTATCATAATCATTTTCTATGGTAGTGGAATCGATTTGTTAGTGTTTGTAGGAAAACGAACAGTAAGTATTTTTAATAGTATCAGTATGTATTTATGGTTAAATTTTATTGATCAAATTGTAGGTAGTCAGGGGTGTGGTGTATGGTCAGGATTACCCTATAGGGGAACAAATTACTATACCCCCTGGCAGATGGGTGACTCCTCTGGATTTGAAGGCAGCGATGATGATGAACCTGAGCCTCAGATAACTGTTCCGAGGAGAAGAGTTAGGCGAGATAGTAATGTAACCCTGAAGAGGAAGGTACGCAACGGGGTTATTCAATATTAACACATCATTTTTGTTCAGCATGGAATTGATGCAGTAGAGGTATTTCTATGTTTTAATATTAAAATATATTTTATGCTTTGAAAACCTTATGGGTAAGTTGAAGGAATCAAAGAAGAAGAAAAAGGCATGTCATGAGAAGAAGAAGAGCGATGAGGAAGAGGAAGAAGAGGAAGAAGAAGATGAGGAGGAAGAAGAAGATGAGGAGGAAGAGGAAGAGGGATATGAAGAAGGATGGGACGAGGATGAAGAAGAAGAAGAAGAAGAAGAAGAAGAAGAAGAAGAAGAAGAAGAAGAAGAAGAAGAAGAAGAAGAAGAGGAAGAGGAACAAGAAGATAATGGTGGTAGAAAGAAGAACAAGAAGACGACGACGTTAATAACTATTCCCATCAAAATTTGACAAGCACACTCAAAATGCTCTTAATAGCGTTTTGAACAAGAAATCAAAATCAGACAAGTAAACATTTATTATTCTTTACCGTTCATATATCATGTATTGCAATTAAATATAAACTAGCCTTATATGCACGCGATGCGTGCGAAATCGTTATTGGAATTAAATTAGTTTATGATTAGTTTGAGATTCTGATGAATGGTATTTACTTATATGTAGAACAATTCTAAACATGATTATTTACAATAGCAAAAATCTCGAAATAATAAAGAGCAATTCAACTCATGAAATCTATCATAATATACAAAAAACAATAATAATATACTAAAATTTATCATAATATACAAAAACAATAGCTTCAAAAGTTTGGCAAGAAAACTTTACTTGTTCATAAATATCAATCCGAAGGTACATCAAATAGAGAAAATTTACGTCATACATTTCCATGGTAGATCTGTTTTACAGTGCTTATGTCCAACCTCATCAAAATACTCAAACTTGCTGTAACAATACTCAATTTCTTTAGTTTAGTTATTAGAAATTCAACTTATTCATAGAAGAAACATAATACTAAGATCAGTAATTCTAAAGCTAAAATTGTAGATATGTTTGACCCATCTTCTGTATAACCAATCAGCCTCACATTTCACATAAACCTTAAGTCTCAATATCATAACCTCAGTCCTCAATGGCCTTTCTTTGGATTGCCGACACTAAACAACATACTTAAATCTAATAAACAAATTTGGAAGGAATTAATGAGGTATAACTCCACAAATAGAGTTATCTTAAGAAGGCAGCAACATACAACTTCCTTCAAGTAAAAGTCGAACCATTTAGTGACCCTAGCTCGGCTAATCACAGCGATAGCATACTCAAATGCTAATAATGTGCCACTCAACGGCACCAAAAGCTAACCCTCCCAATATTCCTATAACATAATAGTAGTGCCTGAGCAATAAAAGCATGTAATTACAATATAAGATCTCCAACCAAAACAAAGTCTCGGTAACGACAACGGCAATCACAATGTGGAAGCAAAAGTAAACTATACATTAAAAGAATCAACCTTTTTATCATCACATTCAATATTACCATTAACTAAATACCACCGAATCACTAAACTTACATTTACACAAATCCATCAAACAGATAAAAGGTTGAAAGGAAAAATGCATATACAACACAGCACAATGGCATGGTCTTATGAGCTACTTGATGATCAGATCAATATAATAAGCCTGACGATATAAGAATGCTTACTTAACCAAGTTTAACAATATTATAAAATTGTCGACTATAGTACAAAACATAAGTTATTATTGAAAATCAATTATAATAGCTTGACACCATATGTCTATTTTATTGGAGTAAGAAGGTGTATTTAATGTCGAAAGTGTGGTGATTTATGCTGTAAAAAAAAGAATGGTGATTTCATGTCTTATAAGGAAAAACTTGCAATTCGAAGAAAATCAAATTGATATGAGTTATTGAATAAACCAAGTTAAGATCTTTACGATAAAGTTCAATTGAAGGGAGGAGTTTGAAGTTTGTTTTTTGGTTTTGTGAAAAACTACAAATCAAAAACTGATTATTAACCGTGTCGTATTGAAATTTTGACACTCAAAATTTGCGGAAACACACAAATTGACACTGAAAATCAAAAACTGGTTGTATCCAAATTTTTGATTCCTTAAAGAAGTTGACAGTGAAAACGTCTCCAATTTTACTTTTCATGATTGTATCCATTTTTTTTTTAGGGATTCAAGTTTGAAATTGTTATCCTTCACACATGCTGAGGGATAAGAAGGAAAAAATAATAATTGGGTCATACATTAGAAATCTTAAAAACAGAGCACATAAATTAACCATAATCTATATTTTTTGATTCTCGCCTATTGTTTATACAATCAAATTACCAAGTGAAGAATACCTTTTGAGAAGCGCTTGTGGAAATTGATAGTGCACACGTTGTGGTTGGATTACAATGCTTGCTTGCGGAAGTACCTTAAATAAATTACACCAAAAAAATTAAAGTTGTATAATGATGAAGAACAACCCACTGTATTTATGATTTGTTATTACCTGTTATTCTCATATGAACGTTGTTGTTGGTTATTATGTTGTTTGAACCATTGAAAAACTATGTTGTTGGTTATATGCAGATAATTAAAGGTAAGAACAACCCAATGAGTTTTATGATTATGGAAGGAAGAGGATGCAGTTTGAGGCTTTGAGAGCAAGATCGTGGATCCTTGATAGAGAGATATCAAAAGAGGAAAAAGATGAGAGTAGTTTCCTATGTTGTTGCTGTTGTTGTCGTTGCAGCTTTAATTGTCCATGTAATAAGGGATTTTTGTTTCAATAAGAAAGTGGACGAGGATATTGTCGATATGAGTAACTGAACTGGCATTTGGTTGATCTCCACGTTTTGGCGGTCTTGGGTTTATCCTTTTCGAGATTCAAGTAGTTAGTTGTTTTTTTATTTTTTGCTTTTTTTGCTTTTTTTATTTTTCGGTGTCCCACCCCTGTTGCTTTGTAGAATAGAGATATTTATGTTGGTATTGTTATTACTATCATTATGATAGTATCATATTCACAGTTCAAATACGTTTTGTTATTCAGATACAAAGAAAACATAGTTTTAAAGTTCAAAGACGCTGCCCTCACTCGAGGAATGTTGCACGACTCGTTTCAAAAGGATAGGAGAATACGTCCTCAGGTAACTATCACATGTTCAAGGTGCACACGGTTTCAGTTGTTTTTATATTACGTTCAAACCTCGTCTAACTTTGGTCTTTTCCAATCCAAGCTCATGACTGCTTTTACTATGAGTCTCAACTACGACTCATTCACTGAGAGTACCATAGCAGATGGATATATTATCCCAGCCTCTTACCTGGTATTGATATTATCATTAATGGAAGTAATATTTTTATGAATTGGTGGAAATTTATATCATATGTTGTAATAACTCGATTATCTATATTAGTGTGATGTCGTTGCGAATCAAAAAGCGGATGGAACCAGCTTGGCAGATACACTACTGCATTGTGGATCTTTGCTTAAGAGTGACGTAAAAGATAAACTTAATTTAAAAAAACTTGACAGGGTATGTTTTAAATTATTTTGACAACATAATAACATATAAGTAATTGTATTTTACAACTTTGTATTTTATATTAAATCATTTCCAATTGTTCTATAAACACAACAGTATGAATTGGCAACATAAGTATATATTTAAAATAGAATCATATATTCTTTTCTTATTGGTTTTTTCTATTCATTCTAGGCAAAATTGGCCTCAACACCCTGTACTATAGCTTGGGTGCACCCAACACCACCAACTACGACTAGTAGCCTAAACACCACCAACTACGGGGTGGGGTGCAGTCCGTACCACTAACTACGGGGTGGGGTGCAGTCTGTACCATAAAAACCCACCGTCATCGGCAACATTTTAGGCTTCCGGCCTCGGTTGGTGGGGTGCAGTCTGTACCATAAAAACCCACCGTCATCGGCAACATTTTTTCGGCAACATTTTAGGCTTCCGGCCTCATTTATGGTACGGAATGCACCCCACCCCATAGTTGGTGGTGTTTAGGCTACTAGTCGTAGTTGGTGGTGTTGGGTGCACCCGAGCTATAGTTCAGGGTGTTGAGGCCAATTTTGCCTTCATTCTATGCATTTACATGTGCAGTTGTTTTTGCCTGTCTGCTATAAGGCCGGGGAGATGGATGTTGTTCACGGTCATTCGAAAAGTGCAGAAATTTTTCATTATTATTGCGGATACTTCATATTCTCGTGAAGACACCCTCAATGAAGTCGTTCCTCTAGTGGTAAGCCATGTTAAGTGTGCAATTCATGTACCATCCACAAAGTCGGAAGGTTTGGATTATTGATATTTTTATTTGATTTGATCTTAGAAAAAGTACACAATGGAAGCACTTAAGTTTGCTGACCTTACCTGCTTGAGCACGTGGAATTGATGATGTGCGTCCTTATGTGCAAGTCGATGAAACCGTACCACACCATCCCGAAAGAAAGATGCATTGAAGACTCTGGGATCCTAGTTATGTTACACCTTATGACTCTAATCGATGATGTGCGTCCTTATGTGCAGATGTATTGAACAAAATTGCAAATAAATTATGTAAAATGTTCAAGAATTCTAATTGACGCTTACTCTAAGTTTTCTTTTGTACAGTGGTACCTGGATGATGAGATGCTCTATCGTAAGTATGTGTTGGAATTCTTCCTGACATGGAAACACAATGACATACCACGAGACAAAATGATGAAGAGTATAATACCATGAATATGTGGCTAAGTCAATGTGGACTTGTGGACGATTGGTAGAAAACAATTAATGATGTAAAGTTTTTTAAATTTATTTGTGATTGTAACAATTAGGTGACTCAACTATGGGATATGTTTTGTCACCTTGGATGAATAGTATTACATCACTTTATAGTTTTAGTAGGATGATATTTAGTTTTAATAGTAAGTTCTGGAAGACTATTTCAAAACAACTTATGACATAGCACATTATATGCTTTTATGGGTATAAAGATTATGTGTGGCTTAGTAAAAAATATTGTCCCAGATAACTTCAATTTTTTTTTGTAATCAAGTTGAGTTTTTCTAGTAACATGATAGTTGTAGTTGCCAACATAATTTGCCACCTTTTTCAAACTATTGTATTTTACAACTTTAATAGTTTACTAGAATCATATTCAGAATGTGTTAAAACAATATTGTTTTAATTTTGTACATAATGTGTCACCTCGTCCTAGGACAATAGTTCAAGTGTACTATAAGACATCAGATAATTCAATAACAATAAAATATCAATCAATAAGTTCAGTTTTGCTGTAATTCACAACCCTAAGCTCAAAGTCAATTTTCAATTTTCGACTTGCTCTGCTTTTTTTCGCTTTCTTCTTGGCACCCCCTCCTCGACTAGTCCATTCATCACCTTCAAACACTTGTTCTTCATTTTCCTATTGGCCAGTTCTATATAAGAAACATAATATTAAAATTAGAATCATGATACTTCGATATTCCATTCTTGATATAATAAAAAAAAAAAAGATAAAATTAACCGTAACACTTAATTTTACTAACCTCATTCACTGCCTCATGTTCTTGAGTTTTTTTACGTTTTCGCTTTTTCTTCGGTTTAGGGTCATCGCCTTCAAACCCTTCTTCTTCGATTTCCTATTGCCCAGTTCCATATTAGGAACATAATTTTAAAATTAGTAACAGTAAATATTAAAAATATACGAAAACATCGTAAAATAATGCTATTCCATTCTTCATAAAATTCAACTTAACGCAAAATTTAATTTACCTCATTCACTGCCTCATGTTCCCTTGTTTGTTTACGTTTTCGCTTTTTCTTCGGTTGAGGTCATCGCTTTCAGACCCTTCTTCTTCGATTTCCTGATGCCCAGTTCCATATACGGAACATAATATTAAAATTAGTAATAGTTAATATAAAAAATATACGAACACATCGGCAAACAATGATATACCATTTTTTATGAAAGTGACCTTAACGCTAAATTTTAGTTACCTCATTCACTTCCTCATCCTCATCAGTTTGTTTGTGTTTTCGCCTTTTCTTCAACTTCCCTTTTGCAGCCCGTCCTGTGTGCCATTTGTCTACAGAGTCTTTTGTGTAACCTTCGGGATGCAATACACACCTATCAAGCTGCCTTATGTTGCAGTGTTTCGGACACAACCTTCTCCTTCCATAAACCCTCTGAACCGAGGGATCCCACCAAACTTGTTCATCTGTAGCGTTGCTATCTATACCAATAAAGGCCTCTAAGGTGCAACGAATACTATCTGTCGCTTCGTTGTACGTCAAGAAAGTCTTCTCACTATGCATTGCTAATGAAATAAGGTATTTGTGCCTTTGAGATATTGCTCTCATTTTTTGCACACATATTGAATCATATGGGTCATAGTAAGACACACAGTTATCCTCATAAGATCGAACAACATCCTTCCTCCATTGATCCAATATATATTTTTCGGGAATGGCTTCAACTTCTTCCATCTCCATCACACATATTATGTGTTTACACAAAATACCTTTAAATTCAAATATCTTACATGAGCAAGAATAATCACCTTTTGCCTTGTTAACGGAAAGAGTATATTGCTTCCACTTTGATTTCCATATGGGATATGGAACCTTTTCATCGGCATTGTAAAAAGTCATAGTCTCGTCACCCCCCGTTTGGTAAATGTTCGTGTACTTTAAACCAATGAATTCCTCTTTCACCTCTTCAAATTTGGCATTAGTATATGCCTTATGGAACACCTCCTCCACTAGTATGGTCCGGTCACATACAGGGGGCTCATTCACGCATCGAAATTTTAATATATTCTCTTCTTCTACTTTCCCTCTCATGGCCATCTCGTATTGTTCAATAAATTGAAGCAGCCCGGTATTGAGGGACACGTAAGTCTTGAAGAATCGATTCATACCTTCACTTCTCTGTGTGGATGACATGTCATCCCCATTATGTGCTTCTCCAATAACTAGGGGCCCATCTTTCCCTCATTTCAAATGCATCCTTCATCCAAGTATGATTTTCGAGTTTAAATTTTTTTACCATCGCCCTCCATGCTTCATCAAACTCAGTTGTAGATAGAGAATCATGGACAACTGTAAGCATGCACTCTTCTATATCTTTATAGTTTTTTCGAGAAAATCCTAAGCTCTTCCATGCATTTTGAAGTATCTGCCACAGACATAATATGTGAGGGATATCTGGAAATACAGTAGCAACAGCCTTTCCAATGGCCTTGCATTGATCAGTGAGGATACCCCTTGGGGCTTTACCCATACATGATACACATTGCTTAAAAACCCACACAAATGTCTCCGCATCTACGTGTGAGATCAATGCTGCTGCGAACATGATTGATTTTCCGTGATGGTTTATGCCAACAAAAGGAGCAAACGACATTCAATACCTTTTCAACAAAGCGAGACAAAAATGAATAATATTGCAATCAACTGACATATACAACTATCATGTAGCAGGTGTGAAAAGAGATACTAAGTTTATCGTTTGTGATAGTAATTTATTGTTCAGCTACATATTTTTAAATACAGTCTATATGATAGGTGTCAACAGATACTAAGTTATAATTTATGATACTAGATTATTTATTAACAACTTGTACTTTACTTTCAAATTACAATACTAATTTCTCGTTCTTGAATACTACATATTTGTTTAACTACTTATAATATATCATGATCTCAAAGGGAACTTACCTGTTGCACAAGAAGGTTGTGTCGAAGGTGATTATATCTCCAAATTCCTTACATGCAGCCCTGCTCCATGCATCAGACTAAAACGCGTTCATCAGCCTCCCTTCGTCATCCTTCTCGATGCTGTAGTAAAATTGACTATTAATTTTACTCATCTTCTCGAAGTATTTCTCAAGAACAGCTGCATCTCCTTCAATTCTCGATTTACGACGATGGACGTTCACTGCATTCATCAAGTCCCTCTGATTGTGTGTTAGGTTCTCATGCCCTCCGTTTTCGACCAACATCACATATAAGTTCTTTGATAAGGGTATACCCGCGACGCCATTGGTCACCATTTTCTCGAAACTTATCTCATCAATATTCCTATAATTAACCATAAATCTGCTGCACGACAGATTAAGGTCGTGATTATGAGTTAGATTACAAGTGCCTATCACCATTCTACCATCTTTGCTGCGTGCATCAACATACACTTTGCAACCTGTAACATTTGATCCCTGAGATTGTTTCAATCCCCCCTTCTTACAACAAAATCGTATTCTTTCGAACATATGGTACTTTGGCTCTTGATCTCCCACCCATATTCTTTTAACACCTTTCTGCTTGTATTCCTAGCCTCTATCAAATAAATTGTTCTAGCAAAAAACTCGAACCCTTTTTTATAAGCATAGTCGTGACAATGCTTGGCAAATTCTTCACCCGAAACGAAACACACTCTTTTTGTTGGCTCAACTTCTTCCTCATTTAAGTTCACATCATCTTCTTCTTCTATTTCAATTACATCTCGAACTTCTTTCTCATTTAAGTGAACATCTTCTTCAAGTGCTACATTTCGCGCTCCTTCCCCATTCACGTCTAACTGCACTTCTTCTTCTTCTGCTGTTATTTCTATTACATTTCGTTCTACTTCCCCATTGACTTCCAAATGCACTTCTCCTTCTTCTTCTGCTATTTCTATTACATTTCGCGCTACTTTTTGATTGACTTCCAAATGCACTTCTCCTTCTTCTTCTTCTGCTATTTCTATTACATTTCGCGTTACTTCCTCATTCAAGTCCAAATTCACTTCTTCTTCTCCTAATTCTATTACATTTGGAACTACTTCCTCATTCAAGTCGAAATGCAACCCTTTTCTGTTACATTATCAAGTATGTTCTCATTCATGTCCAAGTGTATTTCTTCTTCAGGTAAACTTTGATTGAGATCAATCATGAATTCTCCTTGTCCTTCTATATTATCCATTGCACTATCATTAATTAAAGTTATATATAGCTACTATTTAAATAAGTATGATACTACTATAAATATCAACTGAAATTAATTAAATCCCCATTCAGTTACTATATTATACAAATGTGATACTAATAGATATGGAAATGAAATTAATTAAATCCCCGTTCAGTTTCTATATTATACAATTGTGATACTAATAGAAATAAAAATAATAATTAAATCTCCAATCAGTTACTATGTTATACAATTGTGATATATAAATAAAAAAGTTAATCAACACTACTACAGTTCTGGTCATAAGCTACAAATCCTAAAAACTTCCGTCGTTATTCTCTCACCTTCTTCATCTTCTCCAGCATATCGAACAACTGGAACAATCTTTTATCATCAAGAGCTTATTGTTTTAGTACTAGAAAAATCGGTCATTCACTATTCTTATACTCTCATGATTATCTAATACTTATTTTAACCGGTAAATTAAGCTCAGAAGTTCATGAATATATCACTCGATTTCAATATATTTGTCCTCTTCAAATTATAATGAAATTAACAAGTAGTTTATATATGCTTACCACTTTTGGATGGTTGATGGATGAAATAATATTTCCTCCCATGAAATAAAGTTTTTGACAGCTCTTACTCTCGCCGGATAAGAGTGGATGCTATCTTTAATGCATTTTTCATGCTGTTAATTCACTTGACGAATGAATTTCTGCTACAAGAACCCTTAGCTTCTTAATCGGGGAAAAAACGTTGCTCGCCGGAATTTTTTTTTTGGACGGAAAAGTGATCGACTTTAATGGCTTAGCTTGGTAATGGAGGAAGTTCAACTTAGTACAAAAGTTACTGTAAAGTTCAATAACTTTTCTCAAATTACCAGAGAGAGGGAAATTTTTTTTGGTGAAGCAATGAAATGTTGGCTCCAAACATCCCACCAAATAGGAGTAGTTGGCGCAACTCGGTGAAATTTCCCCCCCCCAAGATTCTCCATTTTCCCTCCCATTTTTTTTGGCTTAGCTGATGTGGCACAATTTTATTGGTGGTGTATGTGGTCCCAACATAAACCAAGTTTATGTGTATCATCTCTCTCTATTTTGCCTTTTGGCTTCAGTTTTTCATGTCTACAAATAGCCATAAAAGATATTTGTTATATGGTTTTTCAATTGGCTTAAAAGGAAGATCTTGCCTCATCTCCATATGAAGTTAAATTTTAAGAATATAATGTTTATAAAATAAAAAGGTATGAAAGTAATACATGAGTGCTTTGGTCAACCTGGTATTAGGGATGGCAATGGATCGGAGGTGCATCGGGTGGAGCATCATCCGCCCCATCACCCGCGACCCAAAACTCCATCCATCACCCGCGAAAAATTCCATCCATATCCGCTCCACCATCATCCGCAGGTGGGGCGGGTGGGAAACGGGTGATACTAAAAAAAAATTGTAGATTTAACAATTTTTTTAAAAAAATTAATATTGAAAACTTAATCAAAGACTCATATATTAACGATAAAGTGACTAAATATCAATCTCATTACACACCGGAAAGTAAATCTAATAATGGCTTAATAAAATACAACAAATACATTGCTATATGC
This sequence comes from Beta corolliflora, assembly GCA_947648045.1. NCBI lineage: Eukaryota > Viridiplantae > Streptophyta > Magnoliopsida > Caryophyllales > Amaranthaceae > Beta > Beta corolliflora. The sequence continues at coordinate 1,430,140 of CANSZD010000002.1, forward strand.
TAGTTTGGTGCTGCTCTGCTCCTTCAAATCTTCTCATTCCTTTCTTCTCAAAAGTCCTCTCCGTCCTAGCATAAATAGGGAAAAAACCAATATTAAAAAATTAAACATATTTTCAAAGGGAAAAAAATCAGAATTAAGAGTGAGAATATATACTAAGTTAGCATCAAGCACTACACTTGATGAGCTGCCATCGCCTTCCACATCAAAGTCCTCCAAAATAGTAGCACATGCATGTGCATTCTTAAGAGAAGATTCTGAAATCATATATAAAAAAAACTTGTAATTAATATATGAAAACTTAAAGTCATATAGAAATAATGAACTACATGTACTTATTTACCTGCATATTATCCATGGATCCAATTTTGCATACACATAAGTGCTTCCACTGTGTCAGCATGAAGCCTGGAACGACGGGGACTCACTACCCTTCCACCCATACTAAAAGCGCTTTAAGAGGACACCGTTGATGCAGGATTGCCTAAAATATCCTTAGCAATTTTTCTCAAAGTTGGATATTTTAAATCAATTTTCCAATAATGAAGCACATCAAATGCACTACTCTCTGGTAATGCAACATCCTCAAGATAGTGGTCTAACTCACATCTCACATTTACCTTCTTTTTCTTATTCTTCTTAATTTGGGTCCATGTATCACCTTCATCACCACTATCCAAAGAATCACTTCCAGCTTTTCGTTTCCCACTTGACACACCATCATGACTAGAATAAGAGTGAAAATCATCTCTACTTACTTTATCCCGGTACTCATGAAGAAGATCATACAATAGTCTCTTAATCCTTTCAATTTCAAGAAATGAATGATCACCATAAATTATACTAAAATAGAGCTCCACACATTCTAACTTATTTCTAGGGTCCAGAATAGCTGCAACTGCCAAAATGCCATTGGTACTTGCCCAATACTTGTCAAACTTCTCTATCATTTTTTCAGCCATGTCCTTAATAAGTTGCTCTTCTTCTTCACTTTCTTTCCACTTTTTTAATGCCATTTTGATCTCACATACTTGCCGAAAAAACAAATTGGCAGTAGGATATTTCCTATCAGAGAACAACTCAATGATTTTGTGAAACCTCTTTAACTTATCACATGTTATTTCCGCCAACTCCCAATCACGTGGAGTAGGAACACTGAACTTAAGCCTGGGGTTTTGAGTTTTCAAGTTACCAAAGACATTCCTATATGGCATAGCATTAACAAGCATCAAATAGGTGCTATTCCACCTAGTTTTACAATCAAGTTCCAACTTTCTAGAACAATCAATTTTCAAGGCTCTAGCCATATCCTTAAACTTTTGAACTCTGCAAGGAGTGGCTGTCCAAAACACAACACAATTACGAATCTTTTCCATTCCACCAGAAATTACGTCTAGACCATCTTGCACAATGAGATTTAATATATGTGCACTACAACGTACATGTAAAAACTCACCATCCAACAACAAACTATCAGGATCAAATTTCTCTTGTAAAACATCAATCATCGCATCATTTGTCGAACAATTGTCAAGAACCACAGAAGAAACTTTCTCAACTATATTATACATATTCAGAGAATCAACCAACACTTGGGCAAGCATATTGGCAGTATGTGGACAAGGGACATAAACAAACCTATGGATTTAACAAATAATAAAAAAAAAATCAGTTTTGTTTCATGAGCAAGCAACCAGGTAGCAAACCAGAAGCATAAAGAAAAGGGGATACCTCAAAGTTTTATTCCGCAAAATCCAACGATCATCAATGAAATGTGATGTTACAACCATGTATCTTTTTTTCTGATTTGAAGCTGTCCACATATCACTAGTAATTGCTACTCTTCCAACATGATTATCAAAGAGCTTCTTCAAGCTTGCTTTCTCACTTGCAAACATCTTCATGATGTCGTTTTTCAAGGTATTACGGCTAGTTATCTTAAAGCTTGGATTCAAGCTATTGATGAATCTTCGAAACCCAATATGGTCAACAATGGACAGTGGGTATTCGTGAAGAATAACCATGTTAGCAAGCTCCTTTCGTGATACCTCTTGAGAAAACACATGGTTCTCAAGTTGTGATGTTGAATTTTGTTTACGATTAATTGACAAGAGTTTTTGGCGTAAATCAACTTGTGTACTATGCTTTCTACTGCACCTTAGTTCAATATGATCTTTGAGATGAGAGGTACCATTTTTACCTTTGGCAGAGTAATGTCGGCTGCAATGCACACATTGAGCTTTCTCTTTGCCATTCACTACCACCTTCTCAAAGTGATTCCATACTGGTAATGTAAGTTTTCTAGAAGGACGAGGTGGTACTTGAGGTGGACCCATTGTGGATTTGTTTTCAGCAGCATGTGGTGCCTCTTTTGCTGAGGTTTGAGGTACCTCAACTGGTTGAGGTTCAGGGCTTAGACTGGGAGTTGGAGATGGAGATGGCATGGGGTTGTGGATGTCAGGAGATGAACCTTGAGTGAGAGGGAACGATTTGGAGGTGCTACTATCTGATGTATCTCCCATGTCCATGACTAAATAAACCAAAAACGAAACAATTCAGCAAAACTAAATTAAACAAGAACATGGTTTTCTTTCCATGACAGAACATAATTTTCAGGTAATTAAACGAAAATAAGCAGAAACGCAAGAGAGAGAAAGAAACGCAACAAAACAGAATTCAAGCTTAGATAAATGAATTCGAACAATTCACAATTAACCCAATTTCGAACAACCAAATTATAGTAATTGTTAAACGAAGCTAAGCACAACAAATAAATTAGTCAAATAATTTCAGCAAACAATAAATTAAACAAGAAGAAACGCAGGAGAGAGAAAGAATAATTTAAGAATATTTGCATACCAATTACCACATTACAGAAAATCAATCTTTGGAAAGTTTACTTACATGAATTATGAATATCTTAAAAGTTGCGGCTGAGGAAGATTGAAGAACTGCTCAAACGCAGGAGAGACCCAGAGAGAAAGAAGTGAGACTTGAGAGTTGCGGCTGAGGAGAAATGGTGAAAATGTGGACTCTAGGGTTTTCATTAAATAGTCAGCAACTGCCAACTGTATAAGTTTTTTTTATTACATTAAATGGTAAGTGGAAGTAAAAATTTTAAAACAGTTATATATATATATATATATATATATATATATATATATATATATATATATATATATATATATATATATATATATATATATATATATATATATATATAAACGGGTGGATGGATGGAGCGGGTGATGGGTCGGGTAATGGATCGGGTGATGGGTCAAAAAAAAGTCATCCACATCCGACCCGATCCATCACCCGTCAGTCATCCGCTCCACCGCGGGTTTTCACCCATTTATTCGGGGCGGGTGGATGGATAATCCACTCACCCATGGGTAATTGTTAATATCAAATACAAAATCATTGTGGACTGTGAATATGTTTAAGCTGCCAATAGAAAATTCATTGTGATTGTCTGACTAATGTAGGAGAAAGGAAGGTCTTCTTAGTTGTGTTTTAGTAGTCTGCTAGTTTCTCATTCATCATTTACCTCATCTTGCCATTTCCTCATTTCATTGGAGTATACTTCATATGCCTATTTGTGGCTTTTTATAAAACTCGCTTAGTACATAGGTTAATGGTTATTTCAAGCACAATTACTCTAATGAATGTCAATAAGTTTAAATTGGTAGTAATAATAAGAAAAGAGTTGCTTTGCTTACACTTTCTAATTTGAAAGTCTTGTCTTGTTCCCGGTAATTGTAATTAAATGTAGATTTATTAGATGTTGAGAATATAACCCTACCCAAGACCCCGCCCTCTTTGATTGAGTTTTTAATTTAATTTTTCAGTCGAGAAAGTGACATTGGACTCCATTATTGGGTCCAATTCCCTTTCTATTGAGGAGGAAACTATTTCTCCCCAAACTCATGACCCTGTTCTGTTTGGGAGGCGTACTGCCAAGGTTTGGCAGCACTTTCCCTTGTTTAAGAAGGATGATGATAAGATATTTTCTACTTGTAAGCATTGCAATGCTAAGACTTACCGTGCTGAGGGAACCCAAGGTACTAATAACCAAAATAAACATTAGAAAAGTGTGAAGCTTTGATGCGTGTCGTTTCCGCAACAAAATTAAATTTATAAATCACTCACTAACTCTAACAGATAGATAGGGAAAGTAAGGGTCGAACCCACAGAGACTGCGTTATTATCTTAAACTAATTATTTAATTATATAAATAACTATTATTATATAATGGGGGGGTTTCAAATATCAAAACTATACTAAAGCTATTAGACTAAAATAATGAAAATATACATTGCAGGAAATAAATTCGGTTTTATAATATAATAAAGAAGCTAATAGGAGACACGTAATTTCCTCTTGAGATAGGGTTTAATCATTGAATCATTAAACTAGTCGATAGATAGATTGGTTAACAAATAATCCCTTGAACGCAAGAAAATTAGTTGCTTTATCATTCATACTAACAAAACCCCGTGAACGCACGCAAGTTCTGTCCTAATCAATATTATCAATTTAACAATGAAAGCATGTATTAAATTAACAAACTTGACCGCTTTAAGAGCACCAATCAGTTAACTTTAATCAAGCCAAAAAGCTGCAACTAAATTAAAATTAACATCACACAAAATTCCAGCAATAATATCAGACAAGAAAGCTTCAACCTAATAATATTACTGTTAATTCAAGTAAATAACCATGAAAAAAACCCTAGGTGATCAATCTAAAATTAACATTCATGAATTATAAACTTAGATAACGAATTTCGTGTGAATACCCACTCAAACTAATCAATTGAACAAACAAAAATCATAATCTCATAAACCCATAACAAGATTCAATTACATGTTCCTACTAGTTTAAACTACTCTAAATTAGACATGAAAACAAAGAAAAGAGATAGAAAAGAGTAGAGAAAACTCATGAGGGACGAATTTCGGACTGAAATCTCGTCCTCCTACTGCTCCGTATTCTACTGCCTTCCTTCACTCTCGTCCTCTTCGGTCTCCTTCGACTCCCCCTTCTCTTCTAAAGATGCTGCCTTTTATTGTGTGTGGATTTTTAATCAAAACCCTTCTTTCCTCCCAATGCTGCGTGTGATGATGTGATCCCTCTAGCCCAACAACAACAGCCTTTCTTCTAAAACCCACGTGGGATTTCTAGCCCAAAATGCAATTGGATTTTTGTCTTTTCTTTATTTTCTTTCTTTTTCTTCTTTACTTGGTGCGTGGGTTTTGGTGACAAACATTAGGCTGGTCCATTCTTTTCAATCTTGTGCATTCACAATTTCACATAAAAGGAAATCCAAATTCCCTTTTTACTTCTTGCTTCATGGTTTGATTTAAATGAGTTTAGCCCATAAAATTGCTAAGGCTAATTTTCATTTCTTTGACTCTAAAATTATAATGTACCTGCCAACATTCAATAAATTATTACTAGTATAGAAATATAATATGGGTCAAACTAATAAATAATCATATAAACCCAGCTACTAATAGGGAATAAATAAGTTATAATATATAATAATTCCAACTTGTTATTTAACCGAAATAACCTAAAAGTATAATATTTAACCCATATAACTCAACAGACGACACTAAACGTATTATATTAGAGGGTAAAAATATGTATAAATAGGCACTTATCAAATTCCCCCACAATTAGCTTTTGGTCGTCCTCGAGCAAACTAGGACTATAATAGCAGCATCTATCTGTCATTATAAATTTTAACTTCCCATCTGACTGACTTTTCAGGCAAATCCTATTATAAGTTGCCATAACTCAACTGAAAGTTTTCACAAAGACCAAAAATATGATTTATGGAAATAATTTTATTTTGAAAACGGTATTCATGCGTCGCAAGCAAGCAGGCAAAAGATTAACCAACTCTTAAAATCACATAGTACTTCATGTATTAGCATTTTCAGCACGTCTTACCACAACCAAATTCAAGATTTGAGTAATGTAAGTAATTAACTTGATGAACCCTCACTTTAGTTGTGCAAATAAAAATAAATATAAATTCATACTCTCTCATGTGTTTGGGGTCTTAATAATTATCACTCAAATTCTATAAAGTCGACTCGAAATGAAATATTTCTTCTATAAATTTGAATATTGTTCAATCCTCCGCTACTTAGTAAGACATAGAATATATAAAAATCAAAAGGACTTAATAAGGTTGTAATGTAAGGCTAAGGTAAGGGTAGGGATAATATTTAGGATTTGGTGCTCAAAAGCTTACGAGCTAGTGATACGCTCAAGTTATACGATGTTTTTGCGTTATTTTGGGTGCACTTTGCTAAGGGTTTGATTGTAATTGTTAACATTCGTGTTTTATTTAGCCCTTAGCGGAAGTTCGGAGCTTTGCGAGATAATTTGTATTAACGTCATGTATTCCGAGCTTTCAAGATGAAATGGATTTGAATGATGTTTGATTGAAGTTGTCCTTGGAGAGCTTGGGAGATTTGGCATCGGAGCATAATGGGCAATCATCGGAAGCTCTAAGCACCAAGCATGCGCGTAACTTCGACCACCTACACAGCTCACGTCAACCCAGCGAGCCAGCGTCATCACCAACCAAGCACAGCAGCTTCGCACGCCAGCCATCGCACAGCAGCCCGCACACCCGCACGCTCAGCAAAGCCGAGCTGCCCAGCGCTCACTGCCCAGCGCCCATCGCCCAGGCTCGCGACTCGCGAGGACTGTCGCACCTCGCGACCCCCTGCCCCTCGCGACTCGCGATGCCTGTCGCGGCTCGCGACCTGCGTGCCAAGCTATTTTGTGCGGGATGGCAGAGTCCCCTTCGCGACTCGCGATCAGTTGCGCGACTCGCGACGCTTAAGTCGGCTTAGGGCCACGATTTTGTGCGGGGTTTAAAAGCCTCCTAAAACCTAACTTTTAGGGGAGACGAAGAGAAGTACGAAGAGGAGAGCTGAAATGTAGACCTTGGAGTGGCTAGCTTGAGGGGAGAGCTCCTCTCCTCATCCTTCCTTCTTCATGATTCTCTTTTCATCTTTCCTTCTTCGTTCCTCTTTGTTCTTCATTTCCATTTCTTAGTTTTTGTTCTTCATTTCCTAGTTTTAGTTTTCATTTCTTAGTTTAGTTTTTAGGGATTTCAACTATGGGTTTGGTTTTTGCTATCGGATTGTAGCTTGAACTGTTCTTGGATCAATTAACATGAAGCTTCAACCGTTGTTGTGAGATCTTTCCTCTCTTTCTCTTTTCCTTGATTATGGTTCAATTTCTATGCTTGTGATTTATGATTATTGCATAATTATGCTAGGAACGTTACTAGTTTGATTGTGTGATTAATCTAATGCTAGATTTAAGAATAGAATCGGATTGTTTTATTCTTTTATCAATTGGTAGCAAACTAGGGAGTAATTTAGATGCTGATCATCTTGGTTATGTCTTAGGGAAATTGAATCAACTGTTGAATGTTTATCGCGTGTATGACATTAGCGTGTCTATTGGTTCTCTCTGTGTTTATTGCTTTGCTATTGGATTGAACTTAGACGCAGATCGGACTAGGTTATCCTTTAGTTAGGGTTTTATAGTCACGCTGATCGTGCTATTCAACTAAGAATAAGGAGAACACGAGATTAATTCTCGACAATAGATAATTATGGAAATAATTAGAGTGGATGTTCAAGGATCGATAATGAATTGAAGTGGATGTTAATCGGATTCAAGATCTTTCCATAATTGATTTCTCGTTTTGGTTATATGTTAGTTAGTTGTAGTTTGTTTATAATCTACTTGAAACCCCCCTTTGTAATTAGGTTTCTCGGCCCTTAGCTTAATCTAGGTTTCGAATCACGCTAAGTACTAAACTCGTCCCTGTTTCCCTGTGGATACGACCCCTACTTCCACTATACTACCTTAGTGTAGAAGAGAGTAGGAGAAATTTTATCTTTGGCCGGGTGCGGTGCCCAACGACGACACATCCGCGTCCGCCCAAATTTTGGCGCCGTTGCCGGGGAAACGGTGTTACTTGTTTGTATTTAGCGTGATTTTTGGATGGTATTGCTTGTGCTCTTTGTTTTTGGTTGGCCACTCTCTTGGGAATGGTTGATTGAAGCTTTTGACGGTTTATTGCTTGGTTATTGTCTAGCTTTAAATATTGATATTAATGGTCATGACTTGGATTAGCTAGGAGTACTACTAGTTGATGTTGGTTGTTGACTTAATGCTAGGTTTTGGATATAATCTGATGTTATATGCTCAACCATGATGTAGTAAGCTAGGCACTAACAATGCATTGCAAGAGTTTCTCTCAATCAATTTTGCAGGTACTTGAAGTGGAGATTGACATGGAACCACCATTGTCGCACATGGAGCACAATTCCACTGATTAAGCTTAAGGTACTAAGTCGAGCTAACGACTTTAAACAACAGCGCTTCTCGGGAGGCAACCCGATACCCTTTTTATTTTCTTTCTTTTCCTTTATTTCTTATCAAATTTCCACCACCACAACAAATTTTCTTCCACCCACTCACCACCCACTCAAAAGAACCACAACAAATCATAATCCACTTTGAGCCCAAGTCCACAAAAGAAAACCCGTTGGGAAGAGTTCAACCGCTAGGAGTTGGCTAAATTGGAACAAGGAGATTGTTGTATCTTTTCGATCTCTTAAGCTAGGAGCAAATCTCAAAAATTCAAAACTTTTGAACTTGTCATTTGTTTGAGTGATTCGAGGGAGCGGGTTGTGAGTTGAGTTAGGAGATTTGAGTTGGTGTTGTTAAGAAGTTTGAGTTTGACGGATTGCTTTTCATGAGTTTTGAGCATTCGATCTTCGATTTACCCGATTTTCAAATTTCCCCCTATTTTTGGTATACTTTTTCTTTTAATTGTCGACACATTGAGGACAATGTGTAGTTTAAGTAGGGGGGAGGGTATTCTCATTCTCATGTATCTATGTTGTATATATTACTTTCAATTTGAAAAAAAAATGAAAATGAAAAAAAAAATGAAAAAGAATAAAAAAAAAAAAAGTGATGAAATGAAACCCGCTGAGTTGAAAACCCACAAGGGTGGGCGACTCAGGCAAAAATTGGGGGCCCGGATAGGTTGAAAACCCGAAAGGGCAACCTATGCAAAAAAGTGGCTTATATTGAGCGGGTAAGATGGTGAGGTCCAACCAAAAAGAAATGTGTGAAGCTAGGATGAAAACCCGAAAGGGCTCCTAGGCAAAATGAGAGATGAAAGAGAGAATTTTGAATTTTGAAAACTCATTTGCCGGAGTTGGTGTCATAAGGTGGAAAGCGTCTTCGGGTTGGGTTAGTGAATTCATCCTTTATTTTGTGAAGATCTATTTATTTTGGCTTTCACTTTCTTTTGGTTGATTGTTTGTTTTTGGGAGTAAGCATGGAATTTATCCCTTTTTGTCTTTGTTCCATGGCTTACTTATCTAGGTTGGTCGTAGTAGTAGTAGTTGTTTATCTTTTGAGGTTTGGGAGAGCTGATACTTTAGTGTGTCGTGAGCTGGCATTTTGATTCTTGTTGGTGTTGTTGGTTAAACTTGTTGGCGTTGCTGGTTATTATTGTTGTCGCGTCTTTGTATATTTCAGGTGAGCTTGAATCTAAGTGTGGGGGAATCATCATCCCTTACGTTTAGGTTTTGAGCGTATTTTGTTAAGATGTGATGATGATGATGTAGTTGATGGGGAGTGTAGGTTGGTTTCGATAGCTTGAGCGATGATTTAATTGGTATTTCTCATTTTTGAGTTTACTCGAGGTCGAGTAAAGTTCAAGTGTGGGGGTATTTGATACGCTCAAGTTATACGATGTTTTTGCGTTATTTTGGGTGCACTTTGCTAAGGGTTTGATTGTAATTGTTAACATTCGTGTTTTATTTAGCCCTTAGCGGAAGTTCGGAGCTTTGCGAGATAATTTGTATTAACGTCATGTATTCCGAGCTTTCAAGATGAAATGGATTTGAATGATGTTTGATTGAAGTTGTCTTTGGAGAGCTTGGGAGATTTGGCATCGGAGCATAATGGGCAATCATCGGAAGCTCTAAGCACCAAGCATGCGCGTAACTTCGACCACCTACACACACCACGTCAACCCGGCGAGCCGGCGTCATCACCAACCAAGCACAGCGGCTTCGCACGCCCGGCCATCGCACAAGGCCCGCACACCCGCACGCCAGCAAAGCCGAGCCGCCGGCGCCTCAACGCCGGCGCCCATCGCCCAGGCTCGCGACTCGCGAGGACTGTCGCACCTCGCGACCCCCTGCCCCTCGCGACTCGCGATGCCTGTCGCGGCTCGCGACCTGCGTGCCAAGCTATTTTGTGCGGGATGGCAGAGTCCCCTTCGCGACTCGCGATCAGTTGCGCGACTCGCGACGCTTAAGTCGGCTTAGGGCCACGATTTTGTGCGGGGTTTAAAAGCCTCCTAAAACCTAACTTTTAGGGGAGACGAAGAGAAGTACGAAGAGGAGAGCTGAAATGTAGACCTTGGAGTGGCTAGCTTGAGGGGAGAGCTCCTCTCCTCATCCTTCCTTCTTCATGATTCTCTTTTCATCTTTCCTTCTTCGTTCCTCTTTGTTCTTCATTTCCATTTCTTAGTTTTTGTTCTTCATTTCCTAGTTTTAGTTTTCATTTCTTAGTTTAGTTTTTAGGGATTTCAACTATGGGTTTGGTTTTTGCTATCGGATTGTAGCTTGAACTGTTCTTGGATCAATTAACATGAAGCTTCAACCGTTGTTGTGAGATCTTTCCTCTCTTTCTCTTTTCCTTGATTATGGTTCAATTTCTATGCTTGTGATTTATGATTATTGCATAATTATGCTAGGAACGTTACTAGTTTGATTGTGTGATTAATCTAATGCTAGATTTAAGAATAGAATCGGATTGTTTTATTCTTTTATCAATTGGTAGCAAACTAGGGAGTAATTTAGATGCTGATCATCTTGGTTATGTCTTAGGGAAATTGAATCAATTGTTGAATGTTTATCGCGTGTATGACATTAGCAGGTCTATTGGTTCTCTGTGTTTATTGCTGCTATTGGATTGAACTTAGACGCAGATCGGACTAGGTTATCCTTTAGTTAGGGTTTTATAGTCACGCTGATCGTGCTATTCAACTAAGAATAAGGAGAACACGAGATTAATTCTCGACAATAGATAATTATGGAAATAATTAGAGTGGATGTTCAAGGATCGATAATGAATTGAAGTGGATGTTAATCGGATTCAAGATCTTTCCATAATTGATTTCTCGTTTTGTTTATATGTTAGTTAGTTGTAGTTTGTTTATAATCTACTTGAAACCCCCCTTTGTAATTAGGTTTCTCGGCCCTTAGCTTAATCTAGGTTTCGAATCACGCTAAGTACTAAACTCGTCCCTGTTTCCCTGTGGATACGACCCCTACTTCCACTATACTACCTTAGTGTAGAAGAGAGTAGGAGAAATTTTATCTTTGGCCGGGTGCGGTGCCCAACGACGACACATCCGCGCCCGCCCAGCTAGTGGAGTAGAAGAACAATAACCCCATTGGCCAAATAGAAGAGCAGCCAACAAATAAACTCCAACTCTAATAAAATGTTACTAAATAATCCAATTCCAATAATTTACAACCCATATATCTCTTTGTGCATAATTTGCTTTGAATGATAACATTTGACTTATTATTACCTTTTTTTTCATAATCTTGTTTTTCTTGTATCACATAACATATATTTTTTTTCAGCATTCTTCTTGAAATTTGTTTTTCTTCTTCTTCACAATCTCGTAATAACCATTGATATAAAATAGAGAACACCACCTCCATAATAATAATTTTTTTTATACCCTTCACAAATAATACTCCAAACACCAAATTATAATCCACTAGCTCAAAGCTTTGGTTAGGACACGTGTTTAGGATTATAAGCTTGTAATGTGGTTTAAACAAAAGAAATAGGCTTAAGGCTCAGAGGGCTTTTTTTTTTAAAGGAGTACAATAATGTAGGTGGCTTAGGCTAATGGTTCAAGAAAAACAAATGCCTTTATCATTTTTATGTATGCTCATGTTTCAATGTAGTCTCGAAGAAACCAATGCAAATTCAAGCGTCTATACTTCACCAGGAACTACACACATTCTCATGAAAAAAAAATAGAGACTAATATAAATGTTTTAGTCTATTAAAAGGCTCAAAAGTCTCACAATGGTTATATATGTTCACCAAGTCAATTACAATCAAATCATAAATAACCATTCTTACCACTTGCTAAACACTTACACAATGATGCTATGCAATTCTCCGAATCAGTCAACATAAAAACCCATTAATTTGCAACAAAACTAGAAAAACTTTTTTTTTTAAATTCAATTTTAAAAACTGATTTTTTTTTTCCAGTCACATTAAGCTAACGGAATTTGTAACACCCCAGAATTTCAAAGCGAAAAAAGAAAGGAATAATAATAGTATTATAGGACGATGGCGGAAACATCGTCTTCTGGGAATGCCACTTCTAATACAAAAGTATTTAAATAACTATGTTAAGAGACCAACTTACATAAATAATATCAATAAATAACTAATTCAGAGTATTCCAAATGAGAAAAGTCTAACTAGCAGTCTAGGCCTAAAACAACTATCATTTCATTCTCGCATCTCAACCCGAGCCCAAAACCAAAGAAGATTTCTATCAACAAAACCTGCAAAATATACAACAAACATCCACAATCAGTGGGGAGTAACTAGCAGTTCTCCCAGAACAAAAGAAATCAAAGCATGATTCAGACATAGATTAATAAGAAAGGAAATAATAAAGTCAAGTCAACTACAATATGCATCCACTTCCATATAACTCACAAATAACGCAAATGAATAATAAATAGCAAGTGAGTTGGATAAAAATAAATAAATCATCTCAAGAGTACTTTTATAAAAATAAAAGTATAGGTAAAACAAGTTATTGAGTCAGAAACCGAACGCCAGTGAATCGCAATTCACTTCCTAAGGTTTGCCAGATCGCAATCTCCAGGTCAGTCTATGGGCTTACGTTCCCCACTGCCTGTGTCTAAGAATGGCCAAACTCCCGATGCAGGGTAGAACACGCAGAACTCCCTGACCTCTCGGACGACAACAATTAACCCAGGTGTACCCCTAGTTCGCAAACCAGGTGGTTGGCATGTTCTTCACCGGGGACTACATCTATCCCACCGGATATTCTTATCTCAAAATAAAATCATAAATATCATCAAAGTATCATTCATCTCATAAATATTCGTCAAAAGGGATGTCACCCGGTCTTATACCCATAATTCATCAAAAACAACTCTTCATAATTCCTCAAAAATAATAACTTACAAACTTACAACAAATGTCTCCAACAATAAACACCTTGAACATCTCTAAGCATCAACAATGATATTAAATTAGTTTTTACAGCACTAACAGTTCAATAAAAAATACATCACCAATTAACTCCAAGGCATATTAAATAAATGAATAGTACACAATTAATCATTTTTACATAAATCAAACATAAACATAATGATACCCAATAATACTTACAGCAACCTACTAAACACCAGCATCCAAGAACATAAAAGATCACAAATAATTTCTGATTAACAAGCTCTTAAATAATTTAAAAGAAAATCCTCAAATTCACAACAAAAACGCAATAATAATTATTAAACTAATAAGTGCGATCAGTAAAATAACAAAAAAATTATCATACGACCCTAATGGCTCTACTGATATGGTAAAATTTTTATTTATAATTTTCGGACTTTATAAGTATTTTTAAACGTTAATTTACAGAATACCCAATAAAGCCAATATAATAATTAAAAATAAAAATAAACGCCCAAAAATTACCAAAAAATTATATAACATGCATAAACTCACGAAAATACATAATATACAAATAATTGAATTTTTCGGCTTCGAGAAATAATTTTCACGATTTATATACTGACAAAAACGAAAATGCAAAAACAGATAAATCAATTAAATAAACCTGTAAACAGTAGGAAAAAATTATTCCAAGGCATTAAATACATACTACACATATAAAATGATTCACGAAAAATAATTCCAGCAATTTTAACATTCGTTTAATAATTAATATGCGAATAAACCAAAAACGCACAAAATACCAATTAAATCAAATAAATACCAAAAATCAGACGAAAATTATTTTTCTATATATAATATACATACAGCATGCATCAAGTATATTCATGTCAAATTTCGTCAATAATTTCATTCAAAAAGTATTTTAAACAATTCCCTAGCCTAATAATCTAATACCAAAAAATACTCTAATCTCTATCGTTCTAAGATAACTACTAGTTACATGGAACGTCGAAAGGAGAGCTGAGTCTAAAGGGATTCGAAAAATATGTGAGTAATCCAATTCCTCCATGAACGATAATTGTAGCAACAAGTCACTAGGCGTTTTCTTCTTGAACGTTGAAAACTCTTATTTCGCACTGCTCTGTTCCGACCATGATTTCCGGTGATAAATACCTAGGAATCTAAATCGTTCCGATCAAAGTGAAGATAAAGATGTTATAAACGTGCTGTCCAAATTTAAAGACGATCCAACGGTTAGATCTCCGTCTACGGTTATTTTCGTGAAGGTGTGACAGGAAAAAAACCGGGATGAACCTTTCTCTTCTTTTTCTCTTCCCTTCCTCTCTTTCTTTTCTTGAGAATGGCGTGGGTTAAATGAGAATGATGCTGAATTTCTCTTATTAAAAATCAGAAGTTATTGGCAAGGAAAAACGAAGGGTATAGGAGAATGTTAATGAGGGATTAAATGAGCGGTTACAAGATATTCAAAGGTTACCTTAATAAGCACCAAAACTCTTCATCCTCCATTCCATAATTGCTGATTTTCGGCCAGCATGATACGCCACACGTGATGCAATATTTCATCAACCAAGTCGGTCCAACAACGTTACAAAAACGCTACGCGACAAAACTGCATCCTAAACGCCTAAATAAATAACGAAACTAATATAATCTTTAAAATAAATAACTAACAACTTAAAATAAATATATATAAATATACACAACATATAAAAATATATACACATTTTCACAACATGTTCCAAAATAATTTAAATAATAAATTATTTATTTTTACGAAAAAAAAAATTCATTTTAATGTAAACAAACACCAAAAATAAAGGGTGAAAATTACGGGGTGTTACAGAATTTGCCTTCAAATCAGACATAAAACATATAAATTTATGCGGAAATTTCGGCAGCACCTCCCTTATATATATGACAATCCAATTTTTTTTTTTCAATCAAGGCACCTATATTCAACATATTTCTCCAGCAAATATCCACCAAACGAACTCAATTTCATAATTCAGCTCAAAATAACTCCAAAATTCCCCCCACACTTAAAATCAACATTTTCCTCAATGTTTATAAAATCAAACTAAAAAAAGAAGTGGGGAGAAGAAAAGAAACAATGGAAACAAGGAAGGAGGCAACCTGGTGTATGTAGACTGTAGAAATGTTCTCCATATAGTAGTTGGTGTCCTGAAAATTGCAATTGAACGGGGAAGGAGATGAGCAGCGGTTTCCAGCAGCAATGTGCAGTAGTTAACAGATTTAGCAACATCAGCAGATGGGCAGAAGGTAGAACAACATCCTGGATCAGCAACACACAGAGTAGTTAGAGTAGTTTATTGTGCCGAAGAAAAATAAAATAGATTAGAGAAAATAGAAAACAAAAATCCTTGGGTTGTCTCCCAAACAGTGCCTTTATTTCTCGTCGTTGGCTCGACATTTGTCCATTGCATGCCGCAATCAAACACCCGCAGCCCCATAAGCAACAGTAGCTAAAGCTATCTCTCGTGCACTCCAAACACAATGTAGTAAAAGCCTTCCTACAAACCAAACTATATAATAAAGCAAAATTGAATGTGTAACTCGTTTTTAGAGCATAAAGACTCTTTCCATTTAGTTTGGTTACAAAAATGCAGCAAGTTTAACAATTCAACCTCTTATAAGACTCATAATTAGGTGCAAAAGATAAACTTATCGACTTAGATAATGGCATGGATGGTTCAAGAGCATAAGAAAAGTCTTGTTCAGAATAGTTATTATTGACTTCAATTATAGGGGAAAGTGTAGTGTCCTCTTCTATTTCAAGTGGTGAAGGTGAATCATTCTCAAGCATTTTAATTAAACCATCAAACTCAATTTGTGAAGTATCTCCCATAGAATTAATTAGAAAATCAGAATTAGGTGTGGTCTCAATACCTAATAGCCGCTCTAAATTCTCAATTTCCACCAATGCAACCTCATAAAAGTTATATAACTTATGCCCGACATCTTCAATTTTTGTAGATTCTTCATAAGGTTTTGCTACAAGTCCATCCAATTTTGTTTCCATATTATTTTCAAAAGAACAAGGTAAAATCTCATAGTCTTTAGTGTAATAATCCACTAGCCACTGTTCATCATCCTCATCATCGGAATCTTCAAACTCATGCCATATTCTCTTATCAGTTTCTTGAGACTCCTCATGGGTAACCTCAAATTTATTATCCACCTCACTTATACAACCAAAGTCCTTATCATTATTCAAAATCATGGCATTAGTTTCACCTAAGAAGTAAGTTGGAGGTTTCTCTAAGACTTGTCCATCTAATTTATTCTCTATGTTTCTAAGTGTGGCACACAAGCTTTCAATTTGGGTGTCTAGATGGTGGAGATGGTTCTCGGTTTGCTCTTGACTACTAGACCTATGAGAGTGAACTTGCCCTATTTGGAGAGATAGTTGTTTTACTAAATTTTCCAAAAACTCATGTTGGGTACTAAAACTGGAAACTTGGTTACTAACACTAGAGATTACATCTTGAAATTCAACAATTCGTTCCATTTGTTCTCTTACCTGATTTTTCACTTTTTCATCACAATTATTCTTTATCTCATAATGTTGATTGTTAAGAGCCAGAGTTGATATTAACTCTCTAGCTTCACTATGAGTTTTCTTCTCTAAGGTTCCACAACTAGCAATGTCTATCAAATACTTTTGATCATCCAACAACCCATCATAAAAACATTCAATCAAGAATTGCTCGCTAAGTTGATGTTGGTGGCAAGAAATACATAGTCTATTAAACCTTTGCCAATACTCACATAGAGACTCGATTTGGTCTTGTTTAATATGACAAATTTGCTTCCTTATAGATCGAATTTTACTCCGAGGTTGGTATTTTTCCATAAAAGCTCTCTCTAGACCATCCCAAGAAGTGATAGATCTAGGTGAAAGATGGTAAAGTCAATCTCTAGCCAAGTCATGTAAAGTAATGGGGAAAGCACGAAGTCGAATTTGGTCGTCATCTATACCCTCAAAATGTAAAGTTGAACAAGCAACATAAAACTCATGTATATGTCTTTGAGGATCCTCACTTGCACCGCCATAAAATTTAGGGAGTAGGGAGATAAAACAAGAATTAAACTTAAATGATTTTTCTAAGGGAGGAAAGACAATACTTAAAGATTGCACCCCTAAAGAAGGGTATAATAATTGTTTCAAAGTTTTCTCACCCTTTCCTGACATCCCAAAAGGCTATTGTTTGCAAATAAACTAGCAAGTAAATGATATCAATAACGGTTTTTTCACCATATACCCCTGACTAATTTTTTTTTGCACCGTATACCCTCGCAAGTTTCCAAATTCACCATATACCCCTCACGTTTCAAAAAATACATCAACATGCACTAACATGGGCCTTAACCCTAACCACTAACTTGGGCCCTAACCCTAACCACCCCTCCCCCACCCATTTCACCTCCTCACCACCACCCCCCCTCACCACCACCCCCCTCACCACCGTTGACCCGCCTCCCCTTCCCCACCCCCCGACCCCCCCTCCCCATCCCCACTCCCCCGCAACCCCGCCGACCCCCCACCCCTTCCCCACTCCCCCGCAACCCCGCCGAGCCCACTCCCCCACAACCCCGCCGAGTCCACTCCCCCGCAACCCCGCCGACCCCCTCCCCTTCCCCACTCCCCGCCGACCCCCTCCCCTTCCCCACTCCCCCGCAAACCCGCCCCCCCCCCCCTTCCCCGCCGGGTTCAATTCAAAAAACTGGAGTGTTCCCCACCGATTGTGTTACAGAAAAATCCGGGTTGTTCCCCGCAATCGGGTGGTTGTGTTGGTAAAAAATTCGAACACCGCCGGATTATTGGGTCTTTGCGGTGGTTGTGTTTCAAAACTTCGAATCGGTGGAAGGGGAGGGGGTTTACTAGACTACGGGGGAAGGAAGAGGGGGTTGGGGGCCGGGCGGTGTTAGGTTGCTGCTGCGTGCTGGGTGGTGTGTTGGTAGGAGACGAACGGCGGCCGGGTGGTGTGTTGGTAGGAGAACAAGGCTGCGCGGACGGTGTGGTGCTGCTCGGGTTATGGTGGCCGGCGTGGTGAGCGGGGGAAGGGGGAGGGGAGGGGGTTGGGCGACCGTAGGGGAGGGGGGAGGGAGTGGGGGCCGCAGGGGAGGGGGCTGCAGGGGAGGGGGGCTGCAGAGGGAGGGGGAGGGATGGTGGGTGGTTGGTGGGGGAAAGGGGTGGGGTGGGTGGGGGGAGGAGTGGTGGGTGGGTGGTTAGGGTTAGGGTTAGGGTATTAGATTAGAGTTAGGGTTAGAGTTAGGTTTAGTTTAGGTTAGTTAATTAGGGTTAGAGGGGGGATTAGGGCTTAATGACTAACGGTGTTAGACTTCCGTTGGTCATAAGGGCATGTTGATGTATTTTTTGAAATGTGGGGGGTATATGGTGAATTTGAAAACTTGCGAGGGTATACGGTGCAAAAAAAAATTAGTCAGGGGTATATGGTGAAAAAACCGTATCAATAAACTAACCAAAGTATATTAAAAAAAATCAACAAAAACTAAATAAAAAAAATAACTAGCTTTAAGATAATAAAACAACAGTCCCCGGCAACGGTGCCAAAATTTAATGCGTGTTGTTTCCGTAACAAAATTAAATTTATAAATCACTCACTAACTCTAACAGATAGATAGGGAAAGTAAGGGTCGAACCCACAGAGACTGCGTTATTATCTTAAACTAATTATTTAATTATATAAATAACTATTATTATATAATGGGGGGGTTTCAAATATCAAAACTATACTAAAGCTATTAGACTATAATAATGAAAATATAAATTGCAGGAAATAAATTCGGTTTTATAATATAATAAAGAAGCTAATAGGAGACATGTAATTTCCTCTTGAGATAGGGTTTAATCATTGAATCGTTAAACTAGTCGATAGATAGATTGGTTAACAAATAATCCCATGAACGCAAGAAAATTAGTTGCTTTATCATTCATACTAACTAAACCCCGTGAACGCACGCAAGTTCAGTCCTAATCAATATTATCAATTTAACAATGAAAGCATGTATTAAATTAACAAACTTAACCGCTTTAAGAACACCAATCAGTTAACTTTAATCAAGCCAGAAAGCTGCAACTAAATTAAAATTAATATCACACAAAATTCCAGCAATAATATCAGACAAGAAAGCTTCAACCTAATAATATTACCGTTAATTCAAGCAAATAACCATGAATAAAACCCTAGGTGATCAATCTAAAATTAACATTCATGAATTATAAACTTAGATAACGAATTTCGTGTGAATACCCACTCAAACTAATCAATTGAACAAACAAAAATCATAATCTCATAAACCCATAACAAGATTCAATTACATGTTCCTACTAGTTTAAACTACTCTAAATTAGACATGAAAACAAAGAAAAGAGATAGAAAAGAGTAGAGAAAACTCATGAGGGACGAATTTCGGACTGAAATCTCGTCTTCCTACTGCTCCGTATTCTACTGCCTTCCTTCACTCTCGTCCTCTTCGGTCTCCTTCGACTCCCCCTTCTCTCCTAAACCTGCTGCCTTTTATTGTGTGTGGGTTTTTAATCAAAACCCTTCTTTCCTCCCAATGCTGCGTGTGATGATGTGATCCCTCTAGCCCAACAACAACAGCCTTTCTTCTAAAACCCAGGTGGGATTTCTAGCCCAAAATGCAATTGGATTTTTGTCTTTTCTTTATTTTCTTTCTTTTTCTTCTTTACTTGGTGCGTGGGTTTTGGTGACAAACATTAGGCTGGCCCATTCTTTTCAATCTTGTGCATTCACAATTTCACATAAAAGGAAATCCAAATTCCCTTTTTACTTCTTGCTTCATGGTTTGATTTAAATGAGTTTAGCCCATAAAATTGCTAAGGCTAATTTTCATTTCATTGACTCTAAAATTATAATGTACCTGCCAACATTCAATAAATTATTACTAGTATAGAAATATAATATGGGTCAAACTAATAAATAATCATATAAACCCAGCTACTAATAGGGAATAAATAAGTTACAATATATAATAATTCCAACTTGTTATTTAACCGAAATAACCTAAAAGTATAATATTTAACCCATATAACTCAACAGACGACACTAAACGTATTATATTAGAGGGTAAAAATATGTATAAATAGGCACTTATCAAGCTTACTTAAAAATAAAATTTGCTCAACCTGGGGGTCATTATGATCAAATAACTTTATGTCGTATGTTTTCTGAAGCTATTATGTGTCATGCATATCCACTGTTGATGGTTGAGCATACTAGGACTAGGGATTTGCTTTCTTACTTGAATCCTAATGTGAAGCATATTACTAGGAATACTATGCTTAAGCATTGCACTAATCAATTTGTTGCTCTTAAAGCTTAGTTAAAAACAACTTTAGGTAATTTAGAAGGAAAAGTGTGATTTACTTGTGATTTGTGGTCTTTAATTAATAATCTTAGTTTCTCTGTTTTGACTGCTCATTATGTTGATCCCTCTTAGGTGCTGCGTTCTAAAATTCTGGTTTTTAGAAATTTTCCTAGGTCCCACACTGGTAAGGAGTTGAGTAAGTTCAATCTTGATTTGTTTAATGAGTGGAATGTTAGAGATAAAGTATTTTCTTCGACTTGTGATAATGCTACTGCGAATGATGTTATGATTCAAGAGATGGTTAAGGATTTGAATAGAACTAATGTGTTGCCTTGTTCTAGTAAATTCTTTCATGTTAGATGTGCTGCCCATATATTAAATCTGATTGTCCAAGCTGGTTTTAAGTTTATGGAAGAAACTGTTTTAAAGTTGCAAAATGTTGTTACCTATGTTTCTTATTCAAACCCTAGGAAAGAGAGGTTTGATGAATGTGTTAAGTATGTTAATACTGGTTTTTCTACCTATCTTATGCTCTGTAGGTGTTTGGAGGCTAGGGATGCTGTAGATAGGTCCAACTGGGCACGGGTCCACCCTGGGGTGGCCCAGTTCGGTTTGGGTTTCCAATTCCACGAATCCAACTTGTAATCCCCCGTAAATTTATGAATTTTATACGTATATTTTAATGTATATTTATATATATTTTAGTACATTTTAGTATTTAAACGATTTATTCTTGAAGGGTTGACTATTTGAAAGTCAAAAAAATTATTTAATGATTTGAAGCCGTCAAACATTTTATTTAGTCATACTTTGAAATATATTTGAATAGCTTAAAACACTTTTGGGTTTCTAAAAAGGATTTTAAATTGGGTATGAGGAACCCAACCACTCAAATCATCAACTATTAAATAATACCTTTAGCCCAATCACTTTTCCTAAGCCCAAAAAGGGGAAACTATATAAACCCCCAAAAACCCCAATTTCCCACACATTAAACACATTTTATTTTCTCTCTCTTCCTCCCCAAAATTTCAGCCCTCTCTCTCCTCTCTTTCTTCTCTCTCTCTCTTCGGTTTCTTCCTCACTCGGCCACGGCAGCCGCCAGCACCGCCGCCGCCAGCACGCCGCCAGCCACCGCCGCCAGTCTCGCTTCCCTCCTCTCCGGTGTTTCTTCCTCCTCTTCTTTGCTTTGGTTATTTCTTCCTCCTCAAGTTATTTTAATGCAAAGTTTGTATTTTTAAGATTTGTTTTAATATGTTTATGTTTAAAAAGTTATAGTTTGATGGTTTAATTATGAATCTAAGAGTATGTCATTTGTTTAATGAAAGTTAGAAAATTTCAGATTTATTTATTATGTTAAAATAGGGTTTTAAAATATCAAAGTATGGATTTTTATGGTTTTACAAGTTGGAAAATCATAGTAGTATGTTGTAGTTTGTGAAATCGATCGAGTATTCTTATGATTTTAAGTATGTTTAAGCATGGTTAAAAAGGGTTTTATTATAGTATATGTTGCTGGAAATTTAAAAAGGCTGTTGGTAATGGAGTTTTTATGATTAAGGCCCTGTTCTTTTGAACTTATTTTGGCTGAACTGAACTGAACTTATTTTATTTTTGCTGAACTGAACTTATTTTTGCTA